>JAOTQZ010000889.1:2347840-2358872 GCA_026546895.1 Pogonocichla stellata | reverse complement strand
CTGTGGGAAGATAAAGATGATTGCCCAGCTGGTTTAAAGATGGCCCATTAGCAGATAATATGTGCCAGGAGATCAGGATCACTGCCCCACCCGGCTCAACAGATGGGGACAGAATCCACATTTCTGGCCACATCAACCCAACACAACCAGCATTGCTGGCATATGGACATTGGGATGGGGTCAGGGGCTCTGGCCAGGCAGGAGCATGGCTCCAGCTGCTCTGCCTTCCTGAACTCCTCCTCTCCTGAGTGCCTCGGCCGCACTGAGGATGTGCTGACACCTTCACCTCTCTGTGCTGCAGGCTCTCCAGCAGCTGGACATGGTGGTGTCCCGGGAGGTGCCCATCACCTCCCTGAGCTTCGCTGGCCGTGTCATCGTCTTCCCCAAGTGAGTCAAACACCCTGGCAGGTCCCTGGAGAGATCTGGGAGCAGTTTCTCCTCATGACCACAACAGTCCTGCAGAGCACTGACTCTTGTTTGTGTCTGCCTGCTCATCATCCCTGTGGGCAGACCTGAGGGGACAGAGGGAGTATTTTAGGCAACCCTTTCTTCCCCATCGTGGCCAGGAATCCCTCCCTGGGTGACCCTACTTCCCAGGACAGTCCTTGGGGTTGGGGCACAGTTGACTTGGGAGAACAATGGCCTTTACCTGACTGCCAAACCTCACCTGTGAGCAGGTGATGGTGGCAAGGGGCCAGGGCTGGTGGCGACATGGGTCAGCACTGAGTTGTTTCTTTGTCTCCAGCTTTGAACAGACGTTTCTGCCCACATTACTGTCCAGGGATCATCTCAAGGACTTTGGGTTTGTTCCTGAGGAGGACAAGAGGGACGTAACAGGTTTGCCACCCATCAGGCGAGGCATGGAAGGTAAAGCAGCTCCCTGCTCGTTTCCATAGCACAGGCAACTGGTGGCTGTGATCTGATGGGAGATTGTCACAAGAATCTGATTGTACCAAAGCTTGGTGCCAGCTCATCACAGCCTTTTCTCCTAAGGTTGGACCCACAAGAGCTGAGCCCTGGGCTGGGAGGTGCCCAAGATGCTCATCCCTGGTTCAGCAGGAGGTTGGAGATCTGAGGGCCCATACTTGCTCCAGGAAATTACCTCTGCTTCCAGAAGGGACTCTGTCCCAAACCTGGCACTATGGATGGGAGGGTGCCATGGGAGGGGAGTGGAAATTCCCTCTTGGATGTGTTGGGAAGAGGCCTGAGCATCACCACGTGTCACTTGTGGCCAGCAGCATCACAGCTGTGCTGTTCTGACGAGCTCTGTCCTTCCTGATTCCAGGGACACATCCTGGCCTGCCCGTGCCTGCTCACCAGGGCTCCACTGCCAGGGCAGCAGAGCAGCCCGGGGATGAGGAGGTGATGGAGATGAGGCAGAGCTCTGGGGTCAGGTGAGCCTGGAGCTCAGGGCACGGGGACTTTTCCTCATCCAGCCAGAGCTGCTCCCCAGTACATCCATCAGACTGGGACTGCTGGGAGCCCCCCCATGTCACAGGGCTGGTTCCTCTCCATCCCTCCAGAAGAGCCCCTCATGACAGCTGGAGCTGTGCATGGGGACAGGCAAGGGTTCCAGTCAGGGGCTTCCTTTCCTGAGCTGGGCACAGCCCTCAGCTGAGGGGAATGCAGAATTCCTGTGGAATTCCTGTGGGCTGAATGTGGCCCCAGACCCCTCCCAGCCTCACCCAGACCCCTCCTGGTCTGTCCTTCCAGGAAGCTGCCAGTGATGCCAGGGGCTGCTGCTGGAAAAAAGCAGCCAGTGACTGACCAAGCCAAGGGCAAACCTGTGCCCAAGGGCCAAGAGCTGAAGCAGAGCGACAAAGAGGCAGCAGCAACCCAGAGGGGCAGAGGAGGAAGAGGAGAAAGAAAAGATTCTCTCGAGAGAGACGGAGAAAATAAAGTTCAACTTGGAAAAGAAGGAGAAAGAAGGGAATCTCTTGGAGGAGAAAAAGCTCGTCTTGGGAGAGATGGAGAAAACAAAGTTAAACTTGAAAAAGGAGGAGAAAGAAGGGAACCTCTTGGAGGAGAAAGAGAAAAAGCTCCTCTTGGGAGAGATGGAGAAAAGAAAGTTCCACTTGGAAAAGAAGGAGAAAGAAGGGAACCTCTTGAAGGAGAAAAATCTCGTCTTGGGAGAGACAGAGAAAACAAAGTTCAACTTGGAAAAGGAGGAGAAAGAAGGGAATCTCTTGGAGGAGAAAGAGAAAAAGCTCCTCTTGGGAGAGATGGAGAAAACAAAGTTAAACTTGGAAAAGAAAGAAGGGAATCTCTTGGAGGAGAAAAATCTCATCTTGGGAGAGATGGAGAAAAAGTTCAGCTTGGAAAAGAAGGAGAAAGAAGGGAATCTCTTGGAGGAGAAAGAGAAAAAGCTCATCTTGGGAAAGACAGAGAAAAGAAAGTTCAACCTGGAAAAGGAGGAGAAAGAAGGGAATCTCTTGGAAGAGAAGGAGAAAAAGCTCATCTTGGGAGAGATGGAGAAAAGAAAGTTCAACCTGGAAAAGAAAGAAGGGAATCTCTTGTAGGAGAAAAAGCTCGTCTTGGGAGAGATGGAGAAAAGAGAGTTCAACCTGGAAAAGGAGGAGAAAGAAGGGAACTTCTTGGAAGAGAAAGAGAAAAAGGTCGTCTTGGAAGAGAAGGAGAAAGCAAAGATTCTCTCAGAAGAGAAGAACAAAGCAGAGATTCTCTCAGAAGAGAAGGAGAAAAGAAAGTTCTACGAGGAAGAGAAAAAGAAGCAAAAGACGCTGTTGGCAGTGAAGGAGAAAAGAAAGCTCGTCCCAAAACAGGAGAAAATAAAGTTTCTCCCAGAAGAAAAGGAGAAAAGAAAGTTCCTCTTGGAAGAGAAGGAGTAAAGTTTTGTCTCAAAAGAGAAGAAGTGAAATATCTCCTTGGGAGAGAAAGAGAAAAGAGACTTCTTTCTGGCAGAGGAGGAGAAAGGCAAGTCCCTGCTGGGGGCACATCAGTGCTGTGGAGTGCCCAGGGCAGGAGGGCTCAGGACTCCAAGGTGTTCATCCTGCAGCAGCGAGGGGCTGAGGCAGCACAGGGCCTGAGAGCCAGGCCTGAGGCCTTCTGGTCCGTGCTCAAGGAGCCCCAGAGGAGCATTTTGGCAGGATACAGGTTCCAGTCCTCCCGTCTGCTGCCCCCCCTGTCCCCGCAGGGCGCCCTGGCTCCCCCGCTGCCCCTGCTGCAGAGGAGAGAAATGGTCTCCAGGGGCCCCTGGCCCTGGGTGGAGTGAGCAGGGGTGAGGGTGAGCAGCACCTGAGGCGGCAAAGCCGGGACATGGCTGGAACAGCAGCTGCCATTCTGTGCTTCCTGCTAGGAACGCAGAGTTAGAGAGGAAACCTTCAAAGATCCTCCAGTTCTGGTGGGCGCCATGGCCAAGGTTCCACCACTCATCCATCTCCAGGGCTGAGATGATCCACCTCCTTTTCCAACAAGAAGGAGCCTCAGAACACACCCTGGCCAGCATCTCTGGGGTTAGAGACAGCCTGACTCAGCACAAAGCTTCTCTTTGCACCCCCACTGGGAAGACAAAGCCCCTCTGGGAGGGTCTGGCAGAGGCTGGGAACAAAGTGCTGCTGCTGAGAGGAAGAGCTGTCCTCGTGTCAGTCGTGTCCCTGTGGCACTGTCCTGCCCTGAGGCTCCAGGAGAGGCTGGAGGGCACTGCCAGCTCTGTCCCCTGGAGCAGGGAGCCCCACACCGTGTGGGATTCCTGACTGAGACCAAACCCCATTCCAAGTGCTGCTCCTGACTCCATGCATCCTTCTCCCAGCTGTGCCCACCACTACCACCCTGAGAGATTCTATTGAAAGAAAAATCCCAGAGTAGCAAATTAAACAGAATTCATTGTTTAATTATTTCATTTATTCTATTACACAACCCATGCCTTGCACACCTGCAATATCCATTTGTCCTGAAGCTGATAGTTTCAACAAATGCCTCCAAAGTAAACAATTTATCTTTTCCACTGTATTTTATTATCTCCATTTCCCCTAAAAAACCTCCAGCACAGCACTGAGTTCACTTTAAGAGTCTCTGTAAATAGGGGATATTTTTACAGAAAGAGGCACCTGTAAATGCTGTTGTGCAGTATTCAAAATTGCACTGTGTTTTATGAGAATTCTAGTGAGTTTCCATTTGGCTTTTATAGTATTGTGTATTTCCAGGTTAGGTGATCACCCTATTCTTTTATTCAGGACTGGTTTTGTCTCATTTCATGTTTTTAATTCAGTTAAAATATGGGATATGCCCACATATACTTAAGATGTTAATGTGCCAGAAAGGAGAATATACAAATACACTTATTAAATGCTGGTAAAAAAACATCAAAGCTGCTTAATGCTTCAAAAATTTGCTTTAATGCAAAGCTCCTGCCCTGCCTATCTGACATCACTTAGGGTCATGGAATGGTTTGGGTCAGAAGGGATTTTAAATCCCATCCAGTGCCACCCCTGCCATGGCAGAGACCCCTCCCACTGTCCCAGGGTGCTGCAAACTGATTTTGGACACTTCCAGGGATCCAGAGGCAGCCACAGCTCCTCTGGGAATTCCATTCCAGCACCCACCACCCTCACAGGGAACAATCCCTGCCCAATATCCCACCTAACCTCATCCCCTGGCAGGGTAAAACCCTCACCCCTGGGCCTGGCACTGCAGACCCTGCTAAAGAAATATCTCTGTGCCTTTCCCATGACCCCCTTTATCCACTGACAGGTCACAACAAGGTCTCCTGGAGCCTTTTCTCCTCCAGGGTGAGGGGGAGAAAATCCCCAAATCTCAAAAGGTTTCTGTTCCAGGAAGCTGTTGCAGCCCTGGGATAATTTTTGAGCCCTAACAGGGCTGGGTCTTGCTTGTGATGGGGGGAGCTGGGTGTGGAGCCCCCAGAGAATGGAGCAGAGAGCAAGAACTCCTTCCAATCCAAAACTTTTCCACAGACCACTGTGCTCTTTATCTTTATTTAGACTTCTACTACTAATTCCTTGTCTGCTGGGGGCTCAGAACTGGGTCTCGAATACATGAGGCACCTGTGGAGAGAGAGGAAGCTGCTGGAACCCTGCCATGGCTGGGTCTGGGCTGGGTGTGAGGATGTGGAGCTGTGCTGGACATCCCAGAAGGTTTTGTGAACACCCAGGAGCTGTGGGCACAGAGAGCTCTGGGCAGAGCACGGGGAACCAGCTCCCAGCACAAATCTCTGCTAAGTGTGGCCAGTGACCAGCTGGGCATCCAGAGCTCCATCCCTTGAAAGGCCACATGGCAGGACCAGCTACCCTGTACCAAAATTTGGCAGTCCTGGAAAAATCTCATGGCAGGTTCAGCCACCCAGCACCAAAATTTGGCAATCCCAGAAATGTCTCATAGCAGGTTTAACCCCTCAGCATCAAAATTTGGCAACCCCAGCAATGTCTCCTGGCATTTTCAGCCACCCAGCACCAAAATTTGGCCACCCTCTTGCCACCCCACACTTTTTTATGCACTCTCACTCACTTTTTTATGCACTTTGCCCATGCAGGGGTCACTTTGAAGAGCAGCAGAGTAACCAGGGTGCAGATCAGAGAGAACACGAAGAAGGCTCTCACAAAGGCACACCAGGTGAGTTTAGCATCAGCTATGCCTGTGTCTGCCATGCCCTCCACAGGGTTTGGGTCTGTCCTGGTGTCCTCAGCCCTGCTGAATCTCTCATCCACACCTGGAGGAAATGCCCAAAGCTCTGAGATCCCTGGGAATGGGGTGGGAGGGGTGTGTGGGCACACACAGGGGGTTTCAATTTGTGTCCCTGGCACAGGAATGGCCTCAGCTCCACCTGAGGGATGGTCAAAGGACTCACCTGTTGGCTCAAGGGCTTCACTGTTTCCCTCAGGGACTGGCACTGCCTCAGGTACCTCCTGGTCCACAGGCTCAGGCTCCAGCACTTCAGAGAGAAAGTGTGAACCCCAGCTGAATTCCAAACCTCCCTTCCTCATGGCAATCTGAGAGCACAGCTCCCCAGCTCCTGTGGGTGAGAGTCACTTGTACCTGAAAGTCTTTCCTTCAGCAAAGTCAGGAATTCAGGCTGTTCCATTAACGGCCAGGAAATGTTTCCCAATCCAGTTTCATTCTTCTGACCTTAAGGGAAAGAAGGAAAAACTTCCACCAGAGAAATCCCTGGAATCAGCTCCTGGGCTGTGGTCAGGGCTGAGCAGGGACCCTCGTGCTGCCCTGGCTGGGGAGCTGGGCAAGCTCAGGGACACCAGACCCCCACGAGGAGCTCCCACCACACTCTGTGGCAGTCCCTGTGCCAGCAGCACAGGAGGGGATCATGGAATGACCTGGCACACCCGGGCAAGGATGGACTCTCATACCGGCAGGAGATGCCTCGCTCACATTCGGGCCTTGAGCTGGCAGTTCCCAAAACAAATCAAAGGTCATGTAGGATCCAGGAGAGTCAGATCCAGCCTCTGGATCTCCACTGCCTCCATCCATGGCTGTGAACAGGACAGAGGAGCCCAAGTGAAATATTTCCATGTACTTTCCATGGCAGGAGCTGTGGCTGGAACATGGAAAGGCTCTGTGGATGTGTTTGTCTCTTCCCTCTGGAGCACCATGCAGGCATGTGCCAGGTGTCTGACCCAAAACAAAGTGTGCAGGAGCTGCCAGGAGCTGAACCCAGCCCCAGCAGTCCTGCTGGCATCGCTCTTGGAAGCAGCTCAGGGCTCTGGGAATGCTCTGCACAGCTCTGGGGCCATCCCTGAGCCCCACCCATTGCCTCTGCCCTGCTGCACAGCTGAGCATCAGCCAAAAAACAGTGTTAAATTTCCTATCAACAAGATATTGAAACCTAAATGCTCCCTGAAGGGAGCTGTGAGCTGCCCCACTGCCCCTCCCTGCCCACCCACCTTCGTCTGATGGTCCTGACTCGTCAAGGGGACACTCGTCCCCGGGGGCCAGCAGGGCTACCAGGGCCACCAGGATGGCCAGGGGCAGCAGGATTTTCAGGGCTGTTCGTGTCCATGCCATGATGAGGCTGCAGGTGCCTGCAGTGCCCACCACAGCCTGGCTGTGTGACCCCTGGGGGGCTGTGGGGTTCCTCAGGGGGCTGTGGGACCCCTCAGGGAACTCTGGGGCTCCTCAGGGACTGTGTGACCTCATGGGAGGCTTCTACCACCAACATTCCACTGTCTCCAGGGGAGCCCCAAATGTGCTGGGACAGTGCAGGCACAGCCCTGTCCCAGCTCTCTGCTCTAGGAAACTCTGCACAGCTCACCTGGGACTTCACCTGGCTCCAGAGCAAGCCCCAGAGCAAAAGGAGGCTCTCCAAACTCGTGATTTTTAGCTGTTTGGTGGAAAAAGTGGGGATCAGACTGATTTTTTTTGGGACAGTGTTTCTGTCAAGGGTTAGAATGGCAGAATCCTGGAATGGTTTGGGTTGGAAGGGACCATAAAGACCAGCTGGTTCCAACGCCCTGCCATGGGCAGGGACACCTCCCACTAGGGAAGGAGATGGGAGATCCTCAACACAGCTGATGCTCAGGATACAGGAACGCAGCAAAATTAAAAAAAAAAAAAAAAAAGGAGAAGAGCAATCGCCCAATTTGCAGTGGGAAAAAAAAAGGGAGAGATGGACCTGCCTGGGAGAGTTGGGCAGACACCAGCAGCGATCTGGGAACTCCTCTGCCTCCATGAGAGGCCAAGAAGTGGCTGCAGATGCCTGGGAGGAGTCCTTGGCAAGTGCCAGGCACGAATTTACCCCAACACACACGTAGCTCCCTCGGAATAATCTGGGGATGCTCCCAGGGAACTCCCTGCCCACCAGGAAACACCAAAATGCTCCTGGAGGTGCCCACAGGAGTCACAGGGAGAAATAGGGCACAAACCTGACTCTGACATGAGTAAAGCCCTCCAGGAAACTGCCTGAGAATCCAACGTGTTTCCACCCAAGAGCTCAGCTGTTCCCAGGGAAGGACAAATAAGATGAGACGTGGAAATGATGCAAAACCTGCAACAGGTGAAGGGCTTGTCTGACATCCTGCAAAATAAAATGTCTTAGATGAAGGTTTTCCCTGCTGTTCTTGATATTGGGTTCAACAACTGTTTAAAATTGCATTTTCATTACCCTTAGGAAGTTTGTTTACCTGATGTCCTTTTCCCTGACATACTCTGGCACTCACACACTTCTCTCCTGCTAACAGCTCTCACCATTTATAAGCTTTGCTGTGGAAATGCTCATTCTCCCTGTTCAAAAGAATCTGGGAAAGCTTCACTGTCAGATTTAACATATTAGCTCACTGTAACAGAGGCCAGAGAAGTTGATTTTGAATTAAATGCTATTAAATATTAATGTTTACACAGCAATGTCAGCCTGCAGCTATACACAGCCCTGAAATATTCCTTAACTACTGTCTGCTTTTCCTAAGCAGGAATCCAGGCTGAGTTAATGGCCTTTCTCAGGGCTCCCTCTAACACTGATGCTTTTGGTGGATGAAACACCCTTGGTGTGTCTTAGAGCCTGTCAAACAAGTTCCTTCAAGCAGCACTGCAGATGCTTTGAGTGATTTTGTGCTGAAACAAAGCCAGAGCCCTCTGATGGGCACCAGTCCTGCCTCACTGGGCAGTGAGAATGCAGAAGGGATGCTGCCAGCCCTGGCACAGCTCAGCTGCCAAAATATGCCTGGCTTTTAGAAAAAAAAAAATCTGTGTAGGTACCTAATCCTGTCTGGATGCTGCTGTGGGGAAGGTTTTGGCAAACAAAACAATGTGGGATTGGCTGGTTTCATATTAATCCTCAAATCTGTGTGTGTGCAGTGCTGAACCTCAAGTCCTGTTTTGGAGTGAAGCAGATCTGGGCACGAGGCTTGCTCACACCCTGAAACATGTGGCAAATGTAAGATGGGAAGGAGCAGAAACCTGCAGCTTCAGCTTGTGCAGTAACCATGGCTTTCCTGCAGGGCAGCTCCCAAAGGGAAACCAAGGCTGATTTTCTGTGAGCAGAGTTAGAAATGTCAGCTGGTTCTCTGAACTGCTGGAGAATTTTCTCCGTGGTGGAGAGGAGGATTCATCTGTTGGTGAGACCCAAAGGTTTTGTTGTGAGTAGAAAGGTAGGGGTTTAATAATTAGAAAATACTCATTAGGCAATTTAGATTTGGTCCAATTTGACTTTCCAGCAGTGCTCAATCCTCCTCTCTGAGCTCAGGGCTGTGCTGATGACAGTGTGGGCAGCACTCTACCAAAGATCTGCCCTTCCTTCCCATACTTATCTGAAGAAAGAAAAAATTAGAAAAAGATTTAATTACTTTGATAAAATTGGAGTTGGTTTGCATGCTCTTGCTCCCTGGGCTGTTGCTGTCCCTTCTCTTGAGTTAAATAATTCAGTGAACAATATTGCATCACTGCCATGCTCCTGAATATTTGTTGAGGTGTCTGCTCTTCAGGGATGCTCCTTGCACTGGGTAAATATTTAAGAACCATGATAAAAATCCATTTTGTTTAATTAGTGCTTAAATTATGCTGGGAATCACCCAGAGCATGGTACATTTGTTTCCACAGTGAGCAGTTGAGTGTCAGTGTGGATATAGGAAGTCTGAGATAGAACAGAATAACTCACAGCCCAGAAGTCTGCAAGACTTCAATTAAAGTTTATTTATACTGAAAACATCAGGTAAGGACTACCCCAACTCTCCCAAGTGAAATGCTCAAATTCATGTGTTGGGAATGCAAACCACAGAAGGCTTCTTCCCAAATTACCTGCTTTGCTGCAGTGGGTGTTTGCTCTGGGAGATTTGACAAACCTGTGCAGCCCCAGGGGTTGATAATGGATGATCAAATCTCATGTTCAAGGCAGGAAAATCAAAACCAAGACTCATGTTGTAGCATCAACAGGCAGAGCATTTCTGCTCTTGTGCTTGTCACTGCTCTGTAATGTTTTAGCAAATGTTAGAAAATAAATGTAGATTTTGATGCCAGTTTAATACAATATCAGTGTGATGCATCCACCCCCTTCATCTCTGTTTGCATCCAGGGCAAAGTGATGGGAAGGAGAACAGAAGCTCTGACTTGTAAAATGTACTGGTTTTCAAATTTCCCATTTCTAAATAATGTTTCTACCAAAAGACACTTAACCTGGGAGGAAGAAAAGGTTTTCCTACACCATAATTAACACTAGAGTGCTGAAAAATGCAGTATTTCCGAGCAATTTGTATTTAGGGGTGAAAGAACACTTTATATGTCATGAATTTTGGAGAAGGCAGAATGCAGAACAGATTTGTGCAGGGTTGCCAGACCCTGGTGTTTACTAAAGCAGAGGATTTTGGGTTTTGCCTGATAATTTTCACTTCTCACAGGCTACAAAACCCTTTTGTCCCAGGCATTGCTTTCACCAAATTCCCCTGCAGAAACCCAGGAGTTGCAGGATTCCCTACAAAGCAAAGGAGTAATGCTCTGGTCTGGACTTTGAAGACCAATTTGGGCTGGTGAAAGAATCCCAGACTGATTTGGATTGGAAGTGACCTTAAAGCCACCCCTGCCATGGGCCAGGACCTCTTCCACTACCCCAGGCTGCTCCAAACCCCATCCAGCCTGGCCTTGGGCACTTCAGGGATGGGGAAAAAGGTTTTTTCTTCAGCTTATTTAAAGAGCCAAGCTTTTTATTTGGCTTTAGCACTAGATGGGGCTAAAGGACTAAGAAGAAAAAAACACTGGCTGAGGAACAGGATGTGAAAAGAGGAGGGAAAAGCAGTGGGGGCACAAATGCTGTTGGATCCCCTTCACTCTTCAGCTTTGGGACAAGAGCCAGACCCTGACTGAGCAGTTTGGGGTTGTCAGCACTTGAGAGGGGTCAGTGAGGTGTTGTGGGGTGAGGTGAGGTGTAAGCCATGAGTAGGTGTCCTGGTTTGAAGGACAGGTGTCTGCCAATAAAGGCAGAAGCTTCTCCTTGAAATGGAGAATGTAAACTCCCCTTCTTCCAAATTAGTATTATAATTTTTAAATTAAGGGACTCTCAGGCAAAGATATGGGAATTAGGAATAACAGTTCTTTACTAGGAAAATTAAAATAGAAATGCAGTATT
>JAOTQZ010000889.1:2329599-2340197 GCA_026546895.1 Pogonocichla stellata | reverse complement strand
TCAGCTTGGATTCTGACTCTGGCAGTGTTTGGGATTGTTCTTTGTAATACTGTATTTCTATTTTAATTTTCCTAGTACAGAACTGTTATTCCTATTCCCATATCTTTGCCTGAGAGCCCCTTAATTTCTAAATTATAATACTAATTTGGAGGGAGGGGGTTTACATTCTCCATTTTAAAGAGAAGCTTCTGCCTTTCTTGGCAGACACCTGTCCTTCAAACCAGGACAGCCACCAGAGCTGCAAACCCAGCAGAGGCTGAGGATGGTGCTGAGGAGTGAGAAACTGGAGGTGAGAGGTGACCCAGCAGCCAGAGATGCTCTTGTCCTCTGAATGCCCCAGTCAGAGTCACATGTGGAATGTTTTTCCTTGTTATCTCCCCCACTTTCTGCCCCCCCTTGGGTCCAAGTGACACCAGCATGGTAAACTCCACCCCGTGCCCCTTGCTGTGTGCTCCTGACATGCTCACTGCAAAATAATTGCTAGGACCTGATGTTAAACCCATTAATTTTGATTTTGTTAGCTCATTAATGGGCTTCCTTCATCTTCTTCCTTCGCTTTCCAAAGCAGCCTTATATTTAATTAGCATTGGCTGACCTTTTTTATTTAGCTGGTAAAAAGGTTATTTAAGTCCTTAAGAAGAATTACTACAACTCCAGTCGACCTGGTAATTGGTGTGTTGTTGCAGGGGCTAATTAGGCTCATATTCGTGCTGGGGAAGGCTGTGCACATGTGGTACAGGTGTGTGGGCATAAATTAGTGCTGTTCTTCAGCAAAGGTCAAGGCACAGAGTAAGGAAATAGTAAAAAAAAAAAAAAAACAAAAACACTTAATGGCTGGTGGGTGCTCCTGAGGGAGATCAGCTCCTCCTCTGAAACTTTCCCAGCAAATGTTCGTGTTTTTCTTCTGAACACAATCCAGGTGTAGTCTAGTGAATATTTGGGGTTCCTTCTGCTGATGCCTGTCCAGGCAATTGCAGTGATTAATGAAAAACACCAGCAAGGCTGAGTGTTCAGAGATGGATGTCACATTGTGCACAATTGTAGAGATAAAAACAACAGCCCTTGCAGAAGTGAGCTGAGATAGTGGCAGGCAATGGTGTCTCTGTACCTGTTTAATCAGGTGTATTCATCCTTACATGCCAGCTTTGTTCTTTTTAAGAGGTGCAAACTGCAGATAATAAAACAAACCCTGGTGCTTGCTGCACTTGGAATTGCCATCAATCCCCCAAGCCTGGCAGAGTCTGTTCTGAAAAATGGGAATAACAGGCATTCACTAAAACTTGATTCAGAGGAGTTCATAGGCTGAGCTGGGTTTTTTGCAAGTTTCCTTGGAGAAAGCCATGGGAAGGTGTTTGAAAGGACTCTTTAATCAAGGTCTAAACCAAAAATCTCTTCTCTTTCTTATAAGGCCTCCTTTAGAATGGGCTACAAACAGTTGGAGTTTCATTGCTTTGTTCTTTTTCAGAAAAATTTTGAGTTCTCTGAAGGTCTTGGTCTCTAGGGTTCCTTCCAGCCCAAATTCTACAATTAGCCCATGTTCTGTAGAAATTCTGTAGGGTGCCTTGCTGGATCCACACACATCTGCCCAACCTACCAGAAACCTAAATCACAATGAGGTAAAACCTCCAATTATCATTCCCATACCTTTGGAATTGCTGTGATAACACCTGAGCACTGCTCCCCTGCCCTTTAGGGTTGTGTCCAGCCCATCAATCTGTTTTAGTGATCTCAGACTCGCTGGTGTTCGCAGCACAACAAATCTGCCCCTGGTTTCTCCTCCCACATCTTCCCTGACTTAATTTCCTCTCCACACCAAAGACACTTTGTTAACAAAACTACAAGTGTCACCACACACTTAATAAATCCTTTCTTCAGCAATTTGAAGAAGAATTTCTGGAAGTGCAGGAAAACAAAGCAGTTTAGATAACTGACCTGTTCAATGTAACAAAAACAACAAAATGCAGAGTTTCTTTAAGCAGAAAACCAAAACTAAAACCTGAACGGAAGAATTAATGAGTTTGGTTGATGGCACGCAGGAAATTGTGCTTCATGAGCTGATGTTTTTAACACAGACTACCCTGGGGTGGTTTGTAACATTTTAAGAAGTTTTGGGTTTGGTATTGGCCAGGTTGGATGTGGTTTGGAGCATCCTGGGATAGTGGAAGGTGTCCCTGCCCATGGCAGGGGGTTGAAAAAGATCTTTGGGATCCTTTCCAACCCTAAATGCTCAGTGATTTTATTACAGGGATCTTTTCCAGACAGAGTTTCCCAGTAAAATGCTATTGGTGCAGGTACCCAGAACTTGCCCCATGCCAGGTTTGTGTCTATTTGAATTGCAGAGGCAGAGCAATAGACACTGTATTTGTGTTACAGCCTGAGATGGGATCTCTAACCAGGTACTCAGGAGAAAGCAAGTTGCTTTTTAACATTTTACATCAAAAATCAAACTACCAGGCTGGCTGGAGCAGAGGCAAGCCAGGAAAATTACCATCCCTCTTAACAGATGCTTTCCTTGAATGATTCAGGCATCCATAAATGATGAGTGTGCTTCTCACTCAGGGCACTGGCTTTTATTTTTATTTTGCCTGTTTATAGAGAAACAAAATCTATTCTCTGTAGATTGCAAGGTAACAAAAATCAGAGACAGAGCTCCTGTTGTTTGCCAAGGCACAGGAATGTTTGACTTTTGTCTTTTTGTCTGCAGGTTTATCTTGAGAAAGAAATTTGCTCCAATCAATTCCTAAAATCTCTACAAGGCAAAAAAAAATATGGCAATGGAAAAAACATTTTCCTGTCTTCAGTGTTTGGTTCAGCATAATTAACATGACTAATGCAAGACAATTTTCTGATAGTTATTATATTAGAGAGCTTAGCTGACTCATAACTGCCCCCATGACAGAGCCAGAATGCAAATTTCTTGGATAGAAATAGCACCGAGCTGCTTTGATTAAAATGTGATACATATTTTGAATTAAAAATATTCAAGGTCTTACAAAATGACCTGAATGTCACGTCTCTCCTTCCCCCAAGGCCATCAGAGAAATTTGCATGATCATTTGGAGCCAGCTTTTCCCTTCTCCCTCTGTGGATCCACAGGCTCTGCCACTCATGGAAAAACAGGGTGGCTGATTCTGTTCCTTTTCTGAGCTCAGCAGAATGACAATGGAGAATTTTGGCCTCTCTTTGTGAACCTGGATGCTTTATCACAGTTAGGAGGATAATTGAACTAACAATAAACCATCAGACTCTGTTCCTTGTTAAAAAGCAGAGCCATCTCCAAGTCTCTCTCCCCTCACCCCTGAAATCTGACTGTGTCCAGTCACCTCCAAACTCCTAAAATGCCTGAGAACAAAATCTATGTTGAGATTGTTTTGAAGATTTTTGTGAGCTCTAAATTTTGGCTGAAGAGCCTGTAAACCTGGGCAAGAGAGGGTCAGAAAATCCTTTTCAGACTCTACAAGATGTCTGAAAAGCCTCTCTTAATTTTCCAATTCATATTCCAACTAATTTTCCAATTTTTAATTTTCCCAATTTTCTCCATTTCCTCTGAAGCAGCAATCCCACATTTCTGCAGCCTGGGAAGGAGCAGTGCTCTGGAGGGAGAAGACAGCTGAAAATTAGAAAGGAGAAGTTATTACAGAGAATTTCCCCAAAACATGAGATTTCTAAGTCAGCTTTCTTCAGAGCCCCAGTGAAGTGATTCAGTGATTCTGTGTCACCCACACCAGCACACTTGAGCTGGAATTCAGACACATTTACAGGTGAAAGGATTATTTTGCCCATTCTCCTCCCAGCAGCTGCTTTTGTGAGGATGCTGAGGAGCAGAGTTCACTCAGGCTCCAGCTGCATGGGGCTGACACCTGAGGCTCTGCAGGGTGTCTGTGGAATAAATAACAATTTGCATGGATTTGGGGCATAAACAAACTCTTGGTGCCCTTCTTCTGTTTCCAGGCTGGCTCCAGGCTGGTTCAGATTTCAAAACCACCTTGAAGGGCTTGAGGTCCAACTCTGCTGGACCTGCTGGCACAGCCCTGCAAGGGTTCTTGTTTAAAAACCAGACCAGAAAAAATGCTTCTTAAATCTCATTTTTGCAGCCAGAGCCCATCCCAAATTTTTAGTGTGATTTAACTCCCACACTCTCCTCTGCTGTATGAGCTTGTTTTGATGCACGGTGGGGAACAGATCTGTGATAAAAGCTCTTTTACCAAGACTTTTTTCATTTTATGGCCTGGAGACTTGGGATTTGTCTTCCTATTCCCCACCATTCATTTATTCCATGTGCTTTATTCCTGACCCTCTTCTTTGTTTCTCCGTTTTTTGATACCTGGAGATATGTTTGATAAGGACTAATGAGTTATTACTGATCCACCTCTATCTGCCTCACTTATTTATGTGTGCAGCACAGCCTGGCTGCTACTCTTCCTCCTACCACTGCTGGGTATCACTCTGCTCTTTAGGCTTTTTTAGGCTTTTTTTTAAGCTGAAAAATAATGCCAATATTTCCTAGAACATTCCTGGAGATAAGGATTAGAATGTGTGAAGCACAACTCAGGCTGAAATTAAAAATTAAGGAATACGCCTAGATATGAAATAGGTGATGCAAGGTGAATAAAGTGCTGAATAAAGACATTCCAGGGCTGAATAAAGAGATTCCTGCCCTGGTCATCCAAGGAGCTGCCTGGGAATGAGGTTGAAAATGCCTTTCACTGGGACTGTGCCACAGGATGAGCCCCCAGTGGGTGCAGCCACTGCTGGTGGAAGGTTCAGTCACTTTTGTTGTCACTGTCACTGCACTGCTCATAAAATCCAACCCCATCTGAATCCCATTCTGCACTGGGATTAATGCCTTCATTTATGTGCCACTGCTGCTGCTCCCTGTGCCTCTGGCACATGGGTTTGTTTTCAGTACCACAGATGCAGAGGCTGAGCTGTTCCCTCACTCCACTGCTGCTGTTTGTGAAGGCTTTGAGCCTCTGCTGGGGAACAAACAGCTCCTAAAGCCCTGCTCTTTCCTCCTCTAACCCAGTACAGCTCAGTCAATAAAATATTCAGGACTGGAATTTACAGTGGGTGGTGCTGAGTAGATCCCCAGCTTGCCTGAAGGTGGCAGAGAACCATGGAATTGTACAGAAATTAGAAACAGGTGTGGAAAAGGCCTTTAAGATCAAATCCAACAAGTACCAAATCCATGCAGGGATGGGGACTCCACCACTGCCCTGCACAGCTTCTGCAAGGGTCCAAAGTGCCCAAGGCCAGGTTGGAGGAAGTTTGGGGTAACTTGGGATAGTGGAAGGTGTCCCTGTCCTGGCAGGGGGTGGAATGAGATGGGGTTTAAGGGTCCTTCCAACTCAAACCATGCTGTGATTGCATGAAAGAAAACTTCAAAACACAGAAGAGACTTTCCAACCGTTTCAAACCATCACACATGTGAATATTTATGGTACTTGTGTTCTTCACCTGTTTCCTTGTGTGTCACTTGACTCTCAGTCATAATTATTCACATTATTGGGAATAAAATCTGTTTGGAAGGTCTCACCTTCCCAACAGCAGCAATGCCCTGTTATGTCCATTCCAACCCACACTTTTCTGGCAGAAATCTGCTTATTTTTTATATATGGTTTGGTTTTGCCCTAAAGGTGTTCCAGTGCTTTACAGAGGTCTTGAGTTTCCCTGTGGCCACCAGCAGCACCAGGAAATTTGCCATGGCTGGGTTATCTCCCCAGTGACTCCTGTCTGGTGGGTGTTGAATTCTGTGGCACAGCTGAGGGGCCATCCTTGCCAAAAAGCTCCTGGATGGAGGATGTGCCAAACTTCAAGCTCAAACAAAATATTTTGGGTTGTATAATGAAACCAGGATGTCAGAGATGCTGTTTGGTTTCCCACTTCCCAGTGGATGTGATGGAGCCTAAACCCTGACTGTTTATTCTGTTTATTCATTCCAGAGCTGCACCCCGAGCTAAACTCACTAACCAAATTGCACTAAACAGACAGTGAAGGCCAGAATTCCATCTATCATAAAACTGCAATTTTTTTCCTCATGGTTTTGCCTGAGGAGATATTTTCTTTGCTGTAATGAATGTTCATTAAAAAAATTTAGAGCTGCAAGATTCACAGGATGTGATTTACTGTAATTGTAGATATTACATTAGTGGGTGGTGGGCTGGAGACAGAGACCTCAAAAACTCTCAGAGATGACAAAAGATCCTTTTTTTGTTCCAGACCCTTCTTAAAGAGAGGGTTTGAATCTCCTGGATGTACACACAGGGTTGGTTTGGGGTCTTACCACACCCATTTCCCTGGCCAGTGGCACATCTGCATTTAGGGTTCAATGGGTTGGCTGGAATCCTAGTAAGGATTTCTCATATAGCATTAACAAAAAAAAAAAAAAAGAAGAAAAAAAAAGTGTAGTTGGGTAAAGGGGGCAGAATTAGGTGAGCAGGGGCTGGCAGCAGCCAAGCACCCCTTGAACTGAGAATATTCATGAAACCTGACTTGTTCTGGAGCACCTCTGCTGAGAGTTTTGCTTTCACTGAATTCTTAGTGCTGCTGAAAGGTGGCTGATTGATGGCTCTGAATAATAATAATAATGTACTTAACATTTTTCACTGGCAGAACTCAGGGCATTTTCAGCCTTGCCTGGTTTGTGGGGAGGTGAATGATGACTGATTTTCTGCAAAGTCATGAAAAGCTGGCTCCTCTGTCACTGGCACTAATCTGGCTCACGTGCTGCTGCTTCTACTGCTGCTCCAGGATGCTGATCCCTCATGGAATTTTTTCCCTCTGGTTTAAGTGCAGCCCAGAAAATGGGAAGATATTCCCAACAACAGTGATTCCACTCACCTTTGCCTTCCTCCAAAATCTTGGGAGCTGGATCCTGAGACAACACAGTTTGGGAAATTAAACACCTGGATAATTTAAACCTCAGTTCATTGGCACAGAAAAAGTGTTGAAATCATTCCTCTCACAACAATGACCTGTGTCTGCTCATGCCACATCTTCAGAGGAGTTGGATTTTCTGTCTTAATTTTATTGGACTTTTAAAAATTATTCCAAGATGGTAGAATTGTTTTAGGAATTGTCCCTCACAGAAGAGCAGGTAATTAAAATTAAAACAACTCTACAGGAAGCAGAGTCAGAGGTTGAAACAAGAGGGGTTTCCTTCAGCACAATTCAATAGCTGGAAAATAACTGTACACTCCTCAGGGCATTGGGAATGTCTCCAGGAACCTTTGGGATTCTGCATATGAACACCAGAGGGGTAAAACAACACATTGTTATTAAACTGTACTTCATTTTCATCACTATAAATACTGAATTGTCAGCCCAGAACTGCCAGAGCCCTGCAGCAGCATTTTTATATTTCTGGAAAAAAAAAAATGGACAATGTGTTGTTCCAGTGCATGTGACAAGTGCCAGACTTTTTTAATCCTTTAGGAAGACTTTTCTTACCTTGTTTTATTCCTTAGATATTGTAAAGATGAATATTTATGGATAGGTCAGCTGCCTTCATGAGAAGGATCCCCACGGAAATTGCTGCTTAATGTTCCCTCTAGACTGTTTTATTATTTCCCAAGTGATCCAAGGGGAATTCTTCACATGAAGTTGTAAAAAACTGAGTGAAAATGGGGGTGGTGCAGGAAAAGGCATTTATTGCAGCAGAATGGAAAAGAAGAGGTGTGGAAAACTGAGCTGCCTCTGGAAGTTAGGGAGTCAAGTGCCTGCAGATGCAGCACAGGAGATGATGGAAATGATTTGGGATAAATGAGCCTGGATGGCCTTGGCAGCACCCAAGTGTCACAGGGGCTCATTGGAAATGCTCAAAACATCCAACTGCTTGTTTCCCTGCCACATGCATTTTCCCACAAGATGAGGAACGAGCTTGAAAGTAACACCTGAATTAACCTGCAGCATTCTCCAGCCCTGGCCTCCTGTGGAAATGGGGTTGGAGAAGCAGAGCACATCCCACTGCTGCTCTGCTCTGCCCTCAGCCTCAGGATTCACTGCAGTCTGCGCTGTACTGAGGATTTGTGGGGTAAAGATTTAACAAACCAGCAAATGACACAAGTCTGTCATTTGTAGAGCCACTATCAAGGGTTGGCTGTCCAAAATTCGATTAAGGAAATGAAAGCCTGGCATGGATAAATCCTGCACTCTTTTGACCTTCATCATGTTTGCCATCCCTTTGTCCTAACTTTGTATTCATATTTTATAGTTATGAATTCCCTGGTTAGAAATGTTTGATAATATTTTCAGCTGTTTGCTTTGGTGGAAGAGTTTGATACAGCACTGAGAGAAAAAAAAGACTTTTCAGACTGAAAACAAACACTTGAAACCTTGTTGTCTGGTTCCTACCTCAACTGTTTTTTGGGTATTTCCTGCCTGCTCTGGCTGAGCTCTGCAGCTCCTGGTGGATCCCCCTGTCCTTTGTGCTGGGCTGCCGTGGTGGGATGCTGCTGGATTCTGCCAGAGTGAATTGAGAGGCTTAATTTAGAAATTTAATTTAGCCCTGCCTTAGGGAATGGGAGTCTGGAGATACTGCAGTGATGTTTCTGTGTGTGTTTGTCTGTGTCTCTCTCAACTTCTCAGTCTGATTTCACCCCTCACTGAAAATCTGAATTCCTCTGCCAAAAGCAGACTCATTTTTTGGGGGGAACAGAAACCCAATGCTGTGCTGGAAAACAGTGTTTCAGCAATAATCCAAATGCACAGTGCAGAGCAGGAGAACCATCCCACCTCCCTTCCACAGGAACTCTGCTCCTCACTGGAATCTTGGGGGTGGAAGGGGTTTCATATTTGGAAGACCATGACTAAGGGATTTCTTTAGCTGCTGTTCAAGCCAAAGTATCCTAGCTGCTGACAAATGTACTGTTTTGAAATATTTAAGTTTGCATTCTCTTCACTGTAGATGTGTGGGTTCAGTGGCAGCAATCAGACAGAAGGAGCTTTTCATCTTAAAGACAAATGTACAGTGTGGTTAAACGGCTCAAAAGGGAAAGGTGGAGAAATTCATACTGAAAATAGAATCCAAGATTGAGCAGCCAGTGTTGAACCCTTATTCAGAGCAAGCTGCTTTAACCAAATGCAATTCCCTCACCATTAATGTGTGTCAGCTGGATTATAAATGATAATAATCACTCAGTGATTTGGGGTGCACCAGATGTGGGCTTTGTCTGGCTGCCTTCAGTGTCCTGTATTCACTGGGTGTAAAAACTGCTGCTATATCTGAGATCTGCATCCAAAAATTAAATTCCTTTACTCCATTTATTCCAATTTCTGCTTAATTTATGCTCTGGATGGAGGGGATGGCTCTGGAATGGTGGCACTGCTACCTCTCTGTGCTCTGCATTTGGATCTGTTTTATTTGGAACATCTAAAACCACAGCCAGAACTTAAAGATCAATGGATCAGTTCTAATTTTTGAAATGCTGCTTTAGAAGAAAAATGTTTTCTGTTTTAAGGACTTGGAGCCTTTCACTTTTGTAAATCCAGGAGTCCAGAAAACAGCTCAGAGAGGTTTCACTGCTCTCAGGGGTTGGAACTTCCTCACTGTGGCCACAGTGTGATATTAATCTGCAGATCTACAGATCTGTTTTATTTGTCTGGGTTTTGTTGTTGTTTATTCAGCCTTTTTAACCAGTTGATTTCCTTGCTTAACACTAAAATGCTTGTTCCAGTGGGAAGAACAAGGTAACTCCATGGTTCCTTTGGAAACTCAACAGCAGGGGAATGGTAAATCTGCTTAACAGGTTAACAATTAACATCCTGTGGATAACTTCAATTAGTGTCCTGCAATTAATGTCTGCTTGTGGGTCACAGGGCAGTGACAGAAATCTTTTAAAAAGCAGGAAAATCTGCTGCAACTGCTTGAAATGATTCCTAATCTCATAAAACAAGTTTTAAATTCATTTTTGGGCAATGAAGCCTTTTACTCCTAAAGTACAAGGGGTTTTTATTTATTTATTTGTTTGTTGTTTGTTTGTTTTCCCCCCTAGAATGAATCAATTTTTTTTCCAGTTTCATGCTCTGTGAGTATTGGGACTAAATTCATCTTTTACACTTGGCTGATGTACATCAGGATGAAACTTTTACCTCGGAGACAAGATGTAACCCAAAAAAGAACCCAAAAGTCTGACAAACCAGGGGGCTTCTCCTGCCAGCCTTTGATGGCACCTGTGCATCCTTCATGAGGAATTGCAGAGAGGAGACAGCCCCAGCTCTGCTCTTTCCCCTTTGGACTAAACTCCCACTTCCCCTGTGGTTTTGTCAGGTTTGGTTTGAGAGGAATGTTGGATTTGTTTTTACAAATGAGCTGTGGGTCTGCTGGGAGATAAAACCAGCACTGAGAGATAAAAGAAACAATGGGATGGATTCCACTGATTGATGAATGGGAAAAAAACATATATTTGCCTTTACAAACAAACTGTAGGTTTGCTGATAAATGAAATTGGATATTGAAAGATGAAAGAAGCAATGGGGAAAACCATGAATTCTATAAGAATGAAAAATTAAAAGGGAGGGTTGTACATCAGAGGGGAATCTCAGGTATCAGGTGTTTGGGAAGTCTGTGCCTCTCAAGTACCTCAGCCCATGGGGAAAGA
>JAOTQZ010000889.1:2289285-2304483 GCA_026546895.1 Pogonocichla stellata | reverse complement strand
CCAGTGCATGACTGATAAAATTACATCATCCCACTGGGAGATGCTCCACCCAGGGGGAGGAGCCAAACATTTCCTACTTGGATAAAAACTGAGATTTGGAACAGCAGAGCAGCCTTTTCCACTGGATTCCAGAGGACAAGAGCTACCACACCTTTCTACAGGATCACTGCTTCAACAAGCCCACTTCATCTGGACTGCTGCCACCACCTGAACTAGCAGGTGTCAGGTTCTATTCTGACTCTGTAAGTGGTTTTTCTTTTGTACTATTGCAAGTATTTTAGTTTCCTCTTTTTTACTTATTAAATTGTATTTCTGACTTGGAGTCTCTCACTGGTTTTGCTTTCAAAACCATTACACTAGCGAAACATGATTTGACCCTGGGACTCAGAGTGTGGTTTCAGGTCCACCCCTGTCCCTCCTCAGCCTGGCTTTGCAAAGCAAATCCCCACTCTTCTCTTAGCTTAACTGGGGGCTGCCTCTGCACTCATTATCCAGGGAGCTCTGAGAAATGGCTCTTGAAGGGTTCAGCTCTGGTTTCAGCCTGTAATGAAGAGCTAATCACCTGTTTAGCACAAGTGATTAAAGAAAGTGTATTAAACTAAATAAAGCTCTTTTATTCTGGAATTGCTCTTTCTGTGTGGTTATTAGAGAGCATCTATTTCTCCTCAAGTTCAAGCTTGATTGTAACCTTGAATTTACTTTCAAGAGCAGATAAGCCTCTAGATTAAGGTGTTTTTTCTCTTGAAGGGGAGAAGGGAAGAGAATGAGAGCCATAGATAGCAGTACCTCAAGTACTCAAGTAAATGGGGAAAGAGAGAGGGAAATTAGGATAAAAAGGAGGCTGTGTCCTCCAAAAATTTGAGAGATCCCAGGGAATGCCCAATGGCCTCTCCCTTTATTCAAATGAAGTAGAAGGACTCCTCTGTCTCCTTTTTGGACATAAACCTCTGGTGTTTGTGGATTCTCCTGACATCACCCTGCTCCAAAAAAAACGAATTGAGTTTTATCTTCTGAAATCCCACATGATTTCCCATCAAAAAACACACCAGATTTTCAAAACCATAATTGAAGGCTATGCAAAATATCAATCATTGTTTAATTTGAATTGACTGCACACTCTCTGCTTGAAGTGACAAGCCTCAGCCATGGAGCCCACCTGGAGGCAGTGAGGTAAAGTAAAGTTTTAGTGTTCAAAAGCCCTGTAAATCATTGGAGATTTTGGGATTTAGCCTTCTCAGCATTTGAATTTAACATAAAGCAGAAGTTTGAGAGGAATTCAGCTGGCTTTTAGCTGTGGGTGTGAGTGCAGGCACAGCAGGGACAGGCAGGACACAGCATCAGGAGCAGCTGCAGAGGCCAATCTGAGAGAGTGACCCCAGGAATCACTCAGTCCCCACTGGTTTTATGGAAGAGCTGCTGTGTGGCTCTGGTTTTCTGCTCCTCAGGAGCCAGGAGGAGCTGGCTCTGCACTCAGTGGCACAGCAAGGCTTTAGGATGTGATAACAAAAGGAGGGGAAGGAACTCCTGCCCTCTTTTCCTTTATTCTAATTGGCCTTTCCTCTGATTTTCTGCATTATAACACCACTGAGCAGTGTGATGTTGGCAGCAGAGAGGCTGAAACCTTCTCTCAACACAGACAAATATTTTTGGGCATGAGCAGCTTCTACAGCAAAGGTGAGGGCAGGAGCATCACAGTTGAGATGGATGGGGAGGTTGGGACCTCACTGATAAGGCAGGGAAGCGAAAATTGTATTGAATTTGCCAGCAAAATCCTTAATCCTGGAGCCCAGGAAGCTTTTCTGCACACACTTCAGGTGTGTGGAATCCTCATGTGAAGAATCCCAGATAGAAAAGGCAAATATGTGGTAAATACATCTCCTTTGATGTGCTGAAAATGAAGCTCTGGAGCAAAAGAACTGCTGGTGCCTCTGTAAACATTTTGGTTTGGTCTTAGTCAAACAGACTGAAGTCATCAAATAGACAAGAGTGTGAAAGTCAGAGGGAAAAAAACCAACAATTCTGAGTGGGCCATGATCAGCTTGGGGTGACTCAGTGCTGGCAGCTGGAGGCAGGACAAGCCTGGCTCATTTTTCTTGCCTTTTTTCCCTTTGCTATTCCCAGGTCAACAAGTGCCACTGAGGAGAGGGCTCTGTGCTCCTCTTGCCTTTCCTGCCTGCTCAGATCCCCTTCAGCCCAGCAGCAGATGAGCAGAGCTCCTTGAGAGGTTAAAAACTGAGCGGTTGTCTCCACTTCCATTTGTGCAGGGAGCTGCCTCAAGTGCAGCTCGTGTCAAAAAATAATCGAGCTCCTCGAGTGGCTCTTGGGTTAATTCAGCCAGGCTGGGGCTGCTGCTGGTTCTGCCTGTTGTGTTCTGTGCTCACCTGGAGTCAAACATGCTGCAGCAATACTCGTTAAGTGCCTGGCTTAATTTCACCTCCAATTTAAATTTTATGAGGCAGTTATGTGTTAGCTAAAGGGCCTTTTGAAATGACTGAAAAGATCAGGTGAATTTTAGAATAGTGGATGTTTAAAACCTCATTGCTATTTTAATTGAAGTGAATTTTAATATCTGAAAGACAGCTTTGTTAATATGTTAAAGATGTTTAGTGCTATTAATTGATATGGAACAGAGTAGTAGTGAATTTATTATGTGATTTAAAATACCAACTGGTGTTAAAGCTATTTCTGCCTTGCATTTCTATTAAATGCCAACTATAACTTGCCATAGAGGCTGCTGGAGTCCTGACTATTGATTAAATTACCTTCCAATGAGGGCTCACTGTCAGGCAGTGAACATTCCTTATAAAATGTGTAGGAAATCTCTGGTTTGGGAGCATCAGGGAAGGTTGAAATTCTGCTTTATCAAGTTCAAGAGCTAGTTTGGCTGATAGATGAAATAATAAGGTTACTGATGAAGATTAAAAATAATTGCTGTGACAAGAAAGGGTTTTTATTTTATTTTTTATCTACTCCTCCAAGAAGCATCCCAGCAGTTGTGTCTCCCTTGCTAAAAAGGCTGGGGTAGGAGATGAGATCAGGGTTAGATGAGGATCTCAGCTGTGGCCCCTTCTGTAAAATTAAGGGAATTTGCCTTCTGTTCTCTCTGCTTTTACCTTCTTGCTCATTTAAATACAAGCTTTTCGAGGAAAGTGATATAAAAATCTTGACAGCTCCTTATGGCAGCTCCATGTGATGAGAGGATCAATCATTCTTCAGCTTTTCCCCATTTCCTACGCTGGCTTCAGAGTTTGAGTTTGCTTTTTTTTTCCCTCAAAGCAAATTGTTTCCTCCTCAGGCCTCTGCTATGGAAATTCTCTTTGGGTAGTCTGAACATGTTGGCAGTGACAAAAATCTGGTCAGAGTGGGGAAAAAATGGGTGAAGGAGCTCAGGAAAACTCTGGTTGCTTTTTTCTGGTGGGATTCAGGTGCAGATCCAGGGACAAGGGATGTCTCTGCATCTCTGGATCTAGAGGCAGGTGAAAAAGCAGATTGTTGCCAAAACACTCAAGGGTGTTGAAAAGAAAATATTATTGACTCTTTTTTTCTACCCCCTAGGTTGGGGACAGACATAAAGTGATTTGTTAGAACCAGTTAGGAAATCTGTGAGAGCTTCAGGGAGCAAATTTTCCTTTTCCTTTTCCCTTTCCCTTTTCCCTTTCCCCTTCCCTTTTTTCCTCTTTCCTTATAAAAAAAACCAGCAAAATTCCCACCTTTCCATCTTTGAAATCTGGTTTAATATCCTCTCACTCAGCTTTCTCCTGCCTTTGGAGGTGATCACATCCCTTGGGTGAGGATCAACGTGGTGCTCCCAGCAGATCCCACCCTCCCCGTGCAGCTCTGGGACTATGGTGTGATTCAGGACCTCCCACAAATAAAATTTGTAGTAATGAGCCACAGAGTGGACATTGCTCAGCCAGCCCAGGCTGGGGATGGTTTGCTTTGGATGAAAACCTGCTGGGGTTGTGTCACCCTGGGCTTCAGCTGAGCTTTGGGGGATCATTTGGAGAAGATTCCCAACTCTGCACTGTAGAGATTTTGCCTCTGTGCTTCTTTAGACCTCCTGCCATATTCTAATTCCCATCTCAAGAAAGGCACACGAGGAATTTTTAAAGGTTCATTAAATCATTGAACCTTTAGTCCCAATGTGAGATGTCTCTGCTGATGTAATTCATTGAAGAACCAGAGCCCAAAGGAAAGGATCCAATAAATCCCTAAACTTCAGAGGGTATAACACCACTGAAGGACATTTCTCTAAATTATTTAAGCCCAGTGTTTGTTCTGCATTTCTACCATTCCTCAGGTGAGGATTTATCACTTTTTAATTCACTCAAATACCTCAAATGTGTTTGATTTGGGAGGAGAATGCAGACAGGTAGGGAAGAAAAATAGCTTTGCTCCCTGTATGGAAATTTAAGTGATGCTGCTGGAGCTCCCTTTCAGCAGAGGACTCAAGTGAGATGTGTGAGATCATTTATTGCAGCAGTTCCATTCTGGTATAACCAAGATTTTAATGTGAATATATTCCATGGTGCAAAAGGAATTGGAATAAAACCTGTGCAAGTTGCCTTACAGTGAAAACATCTGAAGTTAAAAATGTATTAATGCAGCCCTGTGAGACACATCACTAAAACCAAGTTTTAAGGACATTACAGGCATGAAGCTGTTTTTTAAATAAATAAGATAAATGTAGGTGTGGTCTGAAACAAAAATTTCACTTGTGTATCTTTATGAAAGGAAATAAATCACTTGGCTTCTCAATTTGATGCTTAGAAATTTAAATTATATTTGATTCATAATTTCACATCTATGTAACAACATCAGTTTCTACAGGCAGCAGGAGATTGTATCTAAAATTTGAGGGCCCATTTTTCCACCAAATCCTGAGCAACTTCCAAGGAAATTGGTTGTCCCATGGTAATGAAGAATGAATTTAGTCTTAAAGTTGATGTTCTCAAAGGAGGAATTTAAGAGCAGCTCCCCTGAGCCTCATGGCTGGCACACTGCAGACAAACTTCCCTGGACTTTAAAAAATGTGGAAAAGCAGAAATCTTTACTTTGGAACTTTTAATTAAAGCACATTTTTAATTCTCATCCAGATTCAGAGTAGCCTTAGGTCAACTTGTCACCTTCCACTTATGAAGGATATTAAAGTGCACTGAACAAATAGTTTTTCTGGGGATTTAATACAGTTTAATAAATCCATTTTAGGCCCTGATTCAGATTAGTTTTATTGTGTTAATTGTAAAGATAAAGGTTCCCAAGTGTGGGGGGAGGAATTTTCAGCAAACTTTATTTCAAAAACAGCAACAAAGACTTTTTTTGTGTGTGCTCCAGGGGTGTTTGACAAACTGGGGAACAATACAATCTGCAGCTTTAGCCAATTAATCCACCCATTATTTGTCAGGCAGTGTGGCCAGGCTGAAACCCATTCTGCAGAGGATAACTTATTCAGCAGGGCTTAATCCTCCCCCATCCAGCACCAAATGACTTCAGACTTAAATTTTTCCATTATTTGACCAGCTCTTCCAGGGCTTGCAGTGTAATGCTTGGCCTGCTAAGCCTCTTTTGTCCCGTGCTGCTGGAAGCTGGCTTTGCTGCTTAGCATATTTTTATTCCAAGAGAGCTTTTTCCCAACTGTTTATTCCCAAGCACCACCACTTGCCCCTGCCTCATTGTTTTTTGTGATTTTTTTTGGGGTGCGACAGCATGTGCAGGTGTTTGAATAACTTTGCAGAGGGCTGGGTTAGTTGGAGGAATTAGGGGAGGTTTCCTAATGAAGTTCAGGGGAATGTGGATTAATCCTGAGTTAATAAAGTACAACAGCAGTGTGCTTGGAGCTGAAGGGAGACAGAGGAGATGTTACCCTGCCACTGTTCCAAATGCCATCAGCTGGCAGTTCTTTGCATCAATTTGCATCTTTTCTCCATCCAAAAAAATCCTCTGCATGGAATTAATAGGTGCTTTCTGAGCTGAAACTGAGGAAGGAGAGGAGGTGCTTCTTTGCCATTTTACTGCTGCTCTATGACTCTGCTCCAGGCCTGTACTGCACTTCAGAGAAAGAAAAAAAGAATACTTAAAAATTTACTGGCACACTCCTGCTTTTTTTCCCCTCCACTTCATCCTTTCGTTAAGCTCAGATAATAGCTCAGGTGAGAGGTGGCTCCTTCCCCAGAGAATCCAGGAATAAAGATGATGCCTCTACCTGCACAAGCCCACTTTAAAATATTTAGTCTTTTAAGCAATTTCCATCTGCTGGAAATGTGGATCTTTGCTTTCTGAACCAGGAGCAAGCCAGGAAAGCTCCAGTACAAGACAAGATGATGCCATCCTTATTTTATCTCCTTCTGATCACACTCCATGAGGGCAGCAGGCCTTGGACACAGAAAGCTCCTCATCCACCAGGAAATCACTCATCTCACTTCAATGGAGTCACATCAGGCTGAAAGGGAAATTGGGCTCACTCAGCTCAGCCCTGAACAATTTCAGTTCAAGCTTTCCTATTGACTTCACAGGGAGTTGAGACTTCTGAGTATTTTACTTGGTTTGGGATTGTTTTGAGTTTAATAATGGGAACCCTGAAGAAAAGGACCTCATCTGGCCCTAAGTTCCCCTTTGGAGGATACCTGGCCACTGCCTCCTCTTCTGCTTTGATAAATAGATTTTCAAATGTGTTTGGAACACCCAGACACCTCTTCCCCAGAAGTGATGGCTTGGGATGGTCAGCAAGGAATTTCTTTGCATTTAGTGCTGAAGACCACAGTCGTATGTCTTGAAAATGAAGATAATTTTCTATTGTAAAAATATTGACGTGCGAGTCAGAGAATCCTGGAATGGCTTGAGTGGGAAAGGACCTTAAACCCATCCAGCACCACCCCCTGCCATGGGTAAAGACACCTTCTACTATCCCAGGGAGCTCCAAGCCCTGTCCAGCCTGGCCTTGGGCATTTCCAGGGATCCAGGGACAGCCACAGCTTCTCAATCAGACTGGAACATTTTTATCATAGAACCATTTAGCCTTGAAAACACCTTTAAAACCATCAAGACCACCTGTTAATATTCATTTTTACCTCTGATTTTTTCCATGTGTGTAATGATGGGACTCTGAGGGTAGATGAGGACAGGGATTGCCTGTACATGATGGGATGGCAGCTGAAATCCATCTCCTCTCTCCCTTTCCAGTGTGCAGCTCCCAGTCATGCTCTGTGCTGGCCCAAAGGCAGCAGAGGATTAGAAATTATATTAGAATTTAAAATAAAAGCTTGACACTGCAGTGCTGAGCCTGCTTTTCCTGCATTGCTTCACCAATGGTGCCTTGAGAGGGGACAGACGTGATGGGAGGTTCTGTGAAGGCTGAAATAACCCTTCAAATTTAGTGAGGCTTTGGAGGGAGCTCAGCTCAGGTACAGCCTGTGTCGTGTTTAAATTACAGGGCTTTTAATTTAGGATCTGACAAGCAAGGTGAAATGCATTTAACAGAAAGCAGTGACAATTTCAAAGCTCTGGCTAGGGATCCTAGTTAATGGATGAATTTAAGCTGCCAACTCCCTCCTCCAAAAGAGCATTACAGACACAGCCTTTTGTTTCTGCAAGCAAAGAGCATCACAGAGCTCGAGCTTTTTTTATTCCCCCTCCCCCCCAAACAAGGATGTTTGACTAAGCTGAGATGATTCAGGATGCTGAATGAGTGCTCTGGATTTTGCACACAATATCCTCTGCCCTTATGGTGAGAGCCTCCATGAATTATCTACCTCTGCTTCTATATTTGAAATTGCTGGGATAAAAAGCTGAGAGGGATTCCTTTGGTGTCTTACCTGGATGTTTTCTGTTTGAGTTCACTTCAGCCGGGGGTCTGTTCCACCCAGACCTTCTGCAAAGCACATGGCTGATTTTCTAATGCTCCCTCTGACCATCAATGAGAGGCATTTTGTCAAGGAGGCATCCATGGAAAAGCCAAAGGAGCCATTAGTATATGTGATGGTAGAGAGAAGTGTTTGTGTTAACTTGATAAATGCCATCACTACAAGGGCATGATAAAACACCTAAAACCTGGCATGTGGGAGACTCTGCCTAATCTCCACTTCTATGTAATTGCACCATGACAAATCGAAGCATTAGACCTGATAAGGTTTTAATAAAAATGCAAATGCAGAAATCCTGAACTAGAAATGCTAGCAGTTATTTCTTAAAAGTAAAACAACCTACTTGTTCTGGCCAGGATGATGATGAATATCCGTATGTTATTTTTGGGGGCTTTTTTTTCACCCAAATATTGGGGAAATCTGGTTGTAGGGAAATTGCAGTTGGACTTCCAAGGTTGTTCAGTCCCGAGTGGAACCAAATGAAATGAAAGCTCCCTTTTCTGACCTGCAAAAATATAGTCTGAATATTTAATGTGGAATAAAGCATTGAAGAGACATCACTTGGTATCTTGGCTTCAAGCCCTGGGAGGCATTTGTCGCGATCAGGGTGAGTCAGAGATCTCCTCCCAGGAGCCTTTGCTGCTACTATGCTAATGAACCCAAGTTCTGTTCCCCTATTGGCTGCCTGTGTTCCATATTTGGTAATGTTTCCAGAACCATCCACTCCCAAGTCTATATATAGTCACTCCTCCTTTTTTTATCCAGGTCTTTAGAGTTTTGTTCTCATATAGCGTGCAGTTTCAGGGCACTGTCCGTAATTTTATTTCTCATTAAAGTGAATTTTCTTTTTTGGGCACTCCATTTATCTGCTCCTTTCTCTGCGCCACATTTGCCCTGAAATCGGGAAACTCAAAAGATGTGGCACAGCCACCCTCACTGTGACAAACCACCTCCAATGTCCTGTGAGTCCCAGCATTTCAGCAGTGATTCCAGAGCTATCACATCCACCCAGGGCCTGACTGTAGGACAGACACTGAGTGACAACCTTCTGCCCACTGGCCAAATAAAAATTCCCCATTCCTCAGCTGAGACTCAAATCCTCATAAAATAAAACCATGGCCATGAGCATAGGGCTGTCCCTGATTCCCAGAGTCCCTCAGAGGTACCAAGCCAAAAAATGTTGTGCAAAAGTTCCAGAAGCTGAGGGTGCACATGGGTTGTCCTCAGCCAGAGAAGAAAATGTGAGTTCATGCTGGGCAAGGATGATGAGTTTGTTTCTTTGCTCTGGATGGAAAGGATGAAGAATTCAGAGTTTCAAACTCCCTGTGCCACAAATCCTGTTGGAAATGCAGCCTGTGGAAATGAAGCTTGACTGGTTTGGAATTGGGTGGGGTGAGACCCAGGATCAGGGAAGGAGACAATCCCTTTGTTCTTGCAGAGGACAAGCATCAGCTGGGCTGTTGGAATTACTCAGCTCATCAAGGTTTCAATTAGCACCTCGTTTGATTAATAAAGTGTCCAATGCTTACCTGTCCCTGCCCTCCCTCACTGCTCCTCAAAGCATGACAAGGTTTTGTGCTGCCACAAGGATTGTTCTCTCCACGGTGCCCCCGCAATGATTTGGTTTTAGAAATGATGCTGGATATATTAAATGAAGGTATATAAATACACATAGATGCATCTTTTTCCTTTGTGTTTCTCCTTTGTCCCTGATGCTGCATTTCAACAGTGACAGCTCACCACTGTCCCTTGAAGTACCCTTGATTTTGGATTTTTTCCTTTTATTTCGTGTTGTCAGTGTGACTGACACACTTGACTGCCCCCAGTAAAGCTCTGGATTCCTGGCCAGGCCAGCTCTGATATTCCTGGAGCTGTTTGATCAGAATAAAATCCCATTTAACAAGTTACAGAGGAGGAGAGAATCTACATAGAGAAGAATTTAATGAGAGACAGTAGAAATCACTCTGCAAAACTGCCAACACATTAGTGCCTGTGCGACCCAGAGGAGAATTTGGCAGGAAGAAAAACCATTTATTTTGATCAGATGAAGACAACATTTCTGCAGAGATAGGAATTTCTGCACAGGTAATTAATAGATGATCCCTGTCGTGAATAACTTAGTCCTGTTATGGATGAGGGTATTGCATCTGATTTCCAAGGGTCACAATGCAAGGTCCAGGCCCTCTATTAACAGAAAAAATAAATCCCTGCTGCTGTTTATACTTTGCTTTGTGAGCTGGAAGTTGGAAAGAAAAAATAAAATCACATATTAAGAGAGTCATAAAAATACATTAATTTGCTGTTTTGCATCCAGGATACAGCTTTTAATGTATTTAAAACCAAACTACCCAGCCCAAACTCAATGTTTTACAGAAATCCCTCAAGCACTCCTGTACATCCTTCATGCATATGTGGAGCACAAGGGGTTTACACTAAATTTCAGAGAAAAAAAATGGGAATGTATCTTTTTAAAAGGTGCTTGATTTTGTATGCCCAGCCTGAAAAAAATCCATCTTTTTCAAAAGTGGCTTGGACTTCAAAAAAACCTTGAGTATCTCAGGGTGAACATATGAAAATTCTAAGTTTTTTTTCGAATCCTGCCTGGCTTTTATTACATGAGAACAGCCAATCTTTATTGTTTTAAGGACTTGAAATGAAAAATTCTGTCAATAGTCACACCCCATGTGTCAGAGTGACCCTTTGGGGTGAATAAAGACTCAGTGAGATCAGACTTTACCCTCTGCAATCTTGTTTGAGGCTATTTTAATTAATTTTGGCAATTAATTTCTATTATGGAGAGGGAAAAAGGGGAAGGAAAGGCCTTCTTGTACAAAAGATCTGCAGGAAGCTGCAGAAAACTAACCCAGAGAGGCAATAGCCATAACTGAGGGGAACAGTTGATCAATCCTTTTAATTTTCAAGTTCCAGGAGGCCACAATAGATTTTGTTCATGTTTCCACTGCTGTGATGTTTCTGTCAGCAAGAGAAATCAGCTTCCTCTGCCTTCATCTTCCATGAAATTTTGTAATTTGCCTACTGAGCCTTTGAGTTTGCTTAAGAAATACAAAACTCATATCCAGCATCTCTGGGAACCAGGTGTTCAATTCAGTTCTGGGTGGTGGAAACTTCAAAAACCTGGAAATTGGGATCACATCCCAATCCCATCAGGAAATTTTAAAATCTTATTTAATTCTCTCACTGTTATCATTTACCTATGTCAGTCTAACAGATATTTTGTCATTTTCTTATTTAATCCTGAAAACACTTTGACTGTGGGGTTTGGTTTTGTTTTTTCACACTCCAAACACCAAGATTTTCCTTTTGATGTTGACAGGAGAGATTGAGTCCTTTTCCTTCTGAATGGATTCTGTTGACAGGATGGATTTAGGCTGTTGACAAAACACACACTGTGAGCATGGTGGCCCAGAGCACTGATGGAATGTTTTATTGGCAGGACAGATTGAGATGGTGGTGACAAAATGCAAACAGCCCAATCCATTCCACTGATAAAACACATTTATCTAACAGTCAAGTCCATCCAGTTGACAAACCCATTTTTGTTTGAAACTGAAAAGCATCTTTCTGAGGGGAAGGAATAAATTCCTGCAAGGAAGCAGCTCAGCTTATTGAGAAACTGGGCTAGAGGTTCTCTGGCTGTGGAAAATAGAGGTGTGGATCTGCAGTAACAGCATTAGAAATAACAGGAAAAACTATTTTAAATGGAATTAGCCACATTTCCACAGCACAACAAAACCCTGCACTAAAATTTACACAATTCAGGCTTTGCAAGTCCTCTACATTCAAAGCACCCTAATGGAGCCTCAAAGGAGAACGAAAATTTGTTTTTAATACTGACCCTGCAAACAAAAATTAATTTCTCAATTAAAAAAAAAAAAAAAGTGTTTTGTCAGTAGCTGTGGTGGGGTTTGGTACCTAAAAACCACTTGGAGCAGAAATTGCTGCCTGTTCCTGGTCTGTCCCCGTGTCCAAAGGCAATAAAGGCTTGGATCTCTTTCCTTCCTAACAATCCTGTCTCTTTTCAAGGACTAACTCCTCCTTTCTCTCAGCTGTCCCACTGGTTTGTATAATTTAGCTCCAACTTTGTCCATTCGTTGCCTCAATCTTAATTTCTTTCCCCCTGCTCCAACTCCAGCCAGCCTGTTCCAGGCTGAGAGACAGCAAAATTCAGAGTTGTCTCTTCAGGTTTTCTGATTTTTCCTCAATCATTTTGCCTCCAAAGCAGGTGTTCCCCTCCCCTGGTAGGGACAGTTTCTGAGGCACCAGAAGGGAATTTCTTGGCTCTCCTTGATGTAAGAGCAGAGGCAGCATTTTGACTATATTGACATTTAAAGGAATCAAATATGCCATTTTCCACTCCATCAACAGCACTGTGTTTTTTCTGTGTCAGAGGATGTGAGAATCAATACAGTGACACCACAAAGCAAACATCTGACATTCTTTCCTTTACAGTTTCTGTTTAAAAATACAGATTTGATTGGGGGACACGAGAACCAGAAATTAGCATAGCTTCCCCAAACATCATCTTACCTTAAGAGAGCTTTAAAACATGAAATTCTTACTGGTGGCTTCTTTTTTTCTCTCACACTGAAGCAAATTTTTCCTGCTCTCTGCAGAGAGATGAATAGAAAGCAAAATAATGTCCATGTTGAGGTTTTGGCCCTCAGCTCATGAAATAAAACTCTGCACACTCCTACTGCAGCAATGCTTGGGGAAAAGTCTGGCGCTCAGAACCCTGCATTCAAAATAGATATTTTTTTGACATTATAAGGTTTATATGTGGTTTGGGCTAATAAAGATATATGTGTGTATAGTTTTATTTACACAGCGTGGTATATATGTGGTTTGGATTAATACATTGAGAGAAAGAGTATCTGAACTGGTGCCAGATTAAAAGCATTTTATATTGTGCTCAGATGTAATGACTCAATAAATGGGGAAGAAATATCAGAAGCAAAAGGTCAAGGCACTTTTCCTCATTAACTGTTTCCCTCATGGATCACCTGTGTGACCCCATGACTGAGACCTGGGGAAGATCTGCTTTAATTAACCCTAATTATGCAGACAAGACAGGATGATGGCGTGGCTGGATAAAATCACAAAATCCTGGAATGGTTTGGGCTGGAAAGGACCCCAAAGCCCATCCAGTGCCAGGGACACCTCCCACAGGTGTTCCAGCCTTCTCCAGCCTGGTCTTGGACATTGCCAAGGATCCAGAGCAGCCACAGCCTCTCTGGAATTCCATCCCAGCCCTCACCCTCACAGGGAAGAATTCCTTCCTTATACCCAATCTGTACTCTCAGTTTGAAACTGGCTCCTTGTCTGTCACTTTGTGTCCTTTTCTAAAATCCCCCGAAGAGGATAATCACCGGGGGAGGTTTTTTCTCCCAGAATATTGCTCTGGATCCTCCCATCAGGACACCTCTCTGATTGCAGGGTTACTTCAGACTCAGGGGAGTTTCTCCTCCTATTTATAAGCCCCAAATGCAGCAGCACCAGCTCCTGAAATGCCTGTGTGAGCCAGGAGGGATGCTGCCATCCCAGAAGGACAGACATCATTTTACCACTGATAGCATTTTGCTTCTGTTTGTAAGAACCAGTGAGATTTTCTCCCTCCAAGGCATGGCATTAATCACAGAGGTGCTGGGTGAGGTTCTGCTCCAGGAGCACGACTGCGTCACTGAAGATGAAAAGAGAAAAATTCCATCATATTAAAGGTTCTATTATTTTTATTTTGCAGTCTGGATTTGTGTCTTTGGCTAAAAGGATCAAGACAAACTAATTAATACTTCTGTTCTAGATTGCTGAGTCCCTGGAGAGGGTTTGCAGGCACCGGTGAAGTCCAGGAGAAATCAGACCTGAAAATATTCCAGTGTCAATCTTGTTGATGGTGAGCAAGGCAGAAGGCAAAGTGGGAACGAGCCATAAATGATTTCTTACATGTTGTGCCCTAAGGCAAAGTCTCACTGCCTGTGGCGAGCCTCAGACCTTCCACCCCTCTGGTTTCCAGCATCTTTCCCAGGAGGAGGCTCCACATTAGAACCATTCCCAGACACAGGCATGCTGCCTCCATCTGCTACATCCCACTGCTTCCAGCTATTCCACAGTTTATCATTTTCTGGGGATCTCTTTGGGCATCGTTCTGCTGTGTCCCCTTTTCCTTTGGTGTCCCTGACCCGTGAGGGGTGCTTGTTCTGCTGCCTTCACTAGTGATCCCGACAGGAGAGGGGCTGGGGATGACATCCTGAGCCTTTCCTCAGCATGGGAAAGGGCAGAGCACGGACACAGGAGGGAGCAGAAAGATAATGAGCGAGCCCATGACCTTTCCAAGGTCCCACCCCCAGTTCCTCATGCATTATTTCAGTCCCTGTGCAATTAGCTCCTGTTAATTACTGTGGGCAAACCTTGCCCAGGAGATCTCGCAGAAACGAGGGGACAAGTGACAACTCTGGAGAAAGATGTGGCTGAATTCTGCTTGTGACAGTATTTGTCTTGAGGACTTTATTGTGCAGATATTGGTGTATAACCATAGGCACCATTTCATTTTGAGGATGGGGGAGCAATCTCAGATTTTTTATGCAATATTTATTGTCACACACTCTGAGAAAAAATCCTCTGCATGTAATTACCATTTTTGAATCAGTTAAAACACTCTGTGAGTTATGAATGTTATTTCCCTTGATTCCATTTCCCTCCTCAAGCTCAATGCCATGGGATAAATTTTGCTGAGTTGAGGGCAGGCATGATCATGAGATGATTCTGGACTAGCTTCTCAGTCTGATTGGAGCATTTTTGAGTGAGCAGCTGGGTTTGTTATAATTCCAGTGCTCCTGAAAACTCACCCCTGGCCCTTTCCTCATGCTGAGATCCCACCAACCCTTGGAGAAAGACCCTGTATGTTTTGACTCTTCCTTTCCCCACCCTGGTCTGTCCCAGTTGTCCTTTCAGACCCTGGGTTGAGAGCTCAAGGCTGGCAGGTTTGAGTTCAGGACTCTCTTCATGCAAAGTCTTCCTGATGCTGGTTCAGAGCAGTTCTGGTGCCCCAGCTTATCCTGGAGCTGTTATTCCAATAGTCACTCTCATCCTGGCAGTCCAGTCTTGTTTGGAGCCAGTTTCTTTCAGAAAGACTGAGCTTTTTTTGACTGGACACATTTTAAAATTATAGCAGGTGGTGCACTGGACTACTGCCCTTCACTGGATTTAGGATAAACTGGGAGTTTCTTGCTATTTGAATTTGCAAGTCTGGGAAAATATTGCCTCTAACTAAAGGTGATGGAAAAAGCCTTGATGAAACCAGGAGTTCCCATCCCATCCCATCCCA
>JAOTQZ010000889.1:2258953-2274244 GCA_026546895.1 Pogonocichla stellata | reverse complement strand
TTGGAGGAAGGGGGTTTACATTCTCCATTTCAAAGAGAAGCTTCTGCCTTTATTGGCAGACACCTGTCCTCCAAACCGGGACACATTTGTTGTCACAAAGGGACCGAGGTGCTCAAGCTCTTCCAGCACCGTGTGCTTAACACAGCCAGGTGGGATGGGATGTGCCCAGCAGGAAAGACTGCAGGAACAATCACTTCATGAAGGTGCTTCTGGAGAAGAGAGGGCTAAGAAAATGCTTTGGAAGCTTAAAAAAGGAAAATTTAAAAAATGGAAAGAGCCAAATATAAATCTTTCTTAGAGAAGAGCAAAGATTCCTTCTGGACTTTAAATAATTGGAGCAGTAGAGCCAGGTATTGACCAAGGTCCTGAGATGCTTTACTGCCAGGAAAACCAGAATAAACCCAGTTACTGTTGTTTCCATAGTACCTCAGCCAAAAATCATCCCCTGGTTTCTGTGCAAGCTTAAGAATGTACTTGTTCATTAAAAATGGTAAAATTTTGTATTCTGCTGCCTTTTCTTGGAAAAAATTAACATGCAATTAAAAACCCAGCACTGTCCAAATCTCTGGAATGCACATAGAGACTTTTCTTAATTAATGAAGATAAAATGTTATTTTTTGAGTCAATGGCAGGAGCTGCAAAGCATTCAGGATCCCAGGAGGGAGTGAACAGACAGGTGCCTGAAATGGGGGAAATTCAAACTAAAAAATGTCCAAATATCTAAAATATATCAAAGATCTACAATATCAGGAATTGTACAGAGCTGCACAGGGCCTTTTTTCTGAGACTGCAGGTTTGGGCTGTATCTGGGAGAAATAAAGTATTTCCTTCACCATTTTAGCTGAGGATATAAAAAATGGACGTAGGGCTCAGGTGCTCAATACTCAGCAGCTCTCATTAAGATTTTTGCCTGATGTTTTAATCAAATTTTGAGATCTAATAAAAAATTGCTGGTAAATTTTTATTTAGTGTCTAAATTGAACAAAATTTTTATCTGTGAGTAGTTTCACCATTTTCCTTTGGAGAAATAATCCCCCAAAAGGAGAAGACATTTAAAAGGGAGCAAATTGAATAATAGCTTATGATGGAAGTTCAAAAAAGGAGTGGGGAAGGAAGAGAAAAACTAGGTTACAATATTAGAAGCGTTTTGTATAAAAATGGATATTAAAATAATTAGAAGAGACCAAATCCCTTTAGCACTGTGCCTTTATATTGTGCTTGTAAAGTGATTGGGGATTACTTGAGGGATGGAACTGGAAGTGAAACCTATCACTGAATAATGGAATTAAATCCCATCCTCATTTTCAAAATCTGAAACCAACATACAGTGATGGGCTTTTCCTCTCAGCTGCTTAAAAGTCAAGAATTTATCTGAGCAACTTATCAGGAAAATCCAGGAGTTCAAAGGGAGATGACTGAAGGCAGTGGAAGAGTTGAGCCAAGCTCACAGAGAGGTTTAGCCCTGGTTTTATTCTCTGAGAGGAAGCAATGCCACTCATTGCTGTGCATAAATAAAATTCAGGCATGAAGGAAGCAGGAGAAGATCACTTTAACACCATGGTGCAGACAGATAGAGATATTATAGAAGAAATAGAGATATTATATTATAAAATGTGGTTTAGGCCCTGCTACTCTAGATAAGCTAGCAGCAGCTTGTGAGTTTTCATAAGAACAAATCAGGGGAATGCAAAGTCTATTAACACAACAAAATATTCTTGTTAGAGAAAACACCTGGAGAAACAAGAGATCTGTCCCATGAGAATGCACACAGGAAAAATGTAAACACCTGAGTGTTAGCACATACACAAAACACTTCTAAGCAATGAACTGAACAGCAAGAAAACTTCTAACCAATAGAGTTCAACACAAGGTCTGTAAAAACTGTAAAAAAATGAGTTATGTGAATAAAGAATGGGCTTTTCCCTGCATGGAGAAACTGAGTCCAGGCTGATTATTATTACAACATCACCCTTGTTAATGAATTTAATGACAAACTCCTGATCTGTGGTACAGATCCACGGAATTCCACACCCTGCTCCCTGTTCTGTGTCACCAACGCCCCTCAGAGGGGCTGGAGTGGAGATCCAAACTTCTTCATTTCCATTTGGATTTATTTTCATCTGTATTTTTTTTCCTCCCCAAAAATTGTGATCAGAAGTCAGAAGATCATTTTTGCTTCCATCCATCATTTTGTGCTCTGACTGTCGTGGCCTTGGACATTTTGTTTTCTCTTCCTGCTGCTCACAGACTGAGCTGAGACCATCCTGACTGTTTGTCATCTGTTCCACCCTGGAACACTCCTGGCAGGACATGCAGGTGACCTGTGCTCCTTGTGCTTTCCAAAAGCTGGCAGCAGAGCCTGGGAAATTGCAATTTTCAGGGGCAGTGAGGTATTAGAGGCTGCCATGAAGAAAAGCCCCCATAAAACCAGGCTGGCCAGGAGCAGAATTGGTGCTGACACAACCAGAAAATGGGAGTGTAGAACTCTGGTGACACCAAGGGGATTTCCTGCTGTTGAAGGGGAGCAAAGGAATTGAGCAGGAAAGCCTTGGGATCCGTGGTGTGCATGCCCCTGGAAACCCCACAGTCCCCTTCAATGTTTCTGGATTGATTTGTACAATGCACCTATTCCCAATTCTGAGCCCCTAAGTTGCAAATATGGCACAGTTGGGTGTAGGTGGAAGATGGGTTGGAGGAAATCAGGGATTTTTCACCCCTGCAGTGGCATAAACCCTCTAAATGAAAGCACTAATTGCATCCTTACAAGTGGTGTAACTCTGGGAAAACAGCTTAAAGCATTAAACAAATGTAGCAGCTATTAAATGAGTGAGATAAGAATCAGGCTATCATTTTATCTCTGTGTATGCAAGTGTAATCTTGGAGCCTTCTGTAGCTCTAAACCTGCAGCTCTGGCTGTTAGTCTATTCCAGATATATTGTAAAAATCAGCCTGTGAAATGCAAGCCATTAAACTCCAAGTGGCTGCCAGTGGTGAGTGAGTTATTTTATCTCCCAGCACAGGCACAGAGCAGGTGATGGATTTTCCAAGGAAACCCGGGCATTGTAATTCCATTACCATGCCAAGCACTGCCATTGTTCAGGGCACTGCAAACACGTCCCATTTCCCCTCTGTGCTTGTTCCCACATCCCCAAATTAATCCTGGCTGTGGCCAGAGTGCAGCTCTGGTGGCACCCTTGCAATTTTCCTGCCAGCTTCCCTCCAGTGGTACTGTCAGTGGATAATCCATGGCTGGGATCCATCATTTGTGGGCTGTTGTTTGGGTGATGTATGGAAGCCATGCATCACTGCAGGACTGCCAGGAGAAACGTCCCAGAGAGCTTTGGGAGAGGGGGAAAAAGAATTAAAATCCTTTTTAAACGGGAGAAAGTTTAGTTATTTATGGGGGTTGGAAAGGAAGGAGGGAAGGAGGGGAGTGGGGTGAGGAGGGGGATGATCTAGGAGTGTTTTGACTTTGAGAAGTGCCTAAATCAACAGCAGCTGCAGGTGTTTATTAAACCTGAAAATTAGAGAAGGGAATTTCTGTATTTCCAGCATTGTGCCCTTCCCTCTTGTAGAACTGCTGGAAGAGTGATTAGGGCATTACTTGGAGGCAGGAGACTCAAAAGCTCTGCTTTCACCTGTCCTGTGTCAGCCCCTGCAGGCAGAACAGAACTGAGCTCTGACCTGCTCGTGCTATTTGTGCCCACCACTAATGATAGAATTAGATGGTTAATTATTAGAATGGCATTAATTATAGAGTATTGATAGTTTTTATGCTAATAGAGCATTAATATGAATTTTTATTTAATGCTGTACAGTCACACTCTGGAAGGCCACAGTAAATAAATTCAAGTCTGAAACCCTGTTGGAGTTTATCACACAAAGTTCAGACACCTGGAGTCCCTGCCCAGTTTCTGTGATTCAGGTCCTTTCTGAACCTCAACTGAGGAGAATCCCCAGGGATCATCTGAATAACCTGGCACAACAGGGGATTCTTCTTCCCCTCACAGAAATTGTGTGAGCAGAGATGGGGCTGTCTGGGGGTATCTCAGTATTTCCTCCTATTTTTTTTTTCAAAGAAAGCTGTATAAAGAGACCTTTGATTTCATATTTCAGATTTCTGGTTGCTTTTTAGCTCAGTGCCAGCAGTCTGCCTGCTCTGGTGGCATCCATCCATTAGTGTCCCAAAGCATCCAGGTTGAGGAGGATTTCTGTTCACAGATAGGGGGATGGAGGAAGTGTAAATGTGATTATTAGAGATCAATAAGCAGCAAATAAATTAAGAGTACACTGAGATGACTCTTGTGGCTCCCAAGCTGGCAGGGACTGCACCTTAAAAACCACAGGGGAGCCTTGTCATTGTTCCCCTGCTTGCCAAAATTGCTCCTCATTTCTTCTCTCCTCATTCCTCACAGGCTGTAAAAGTCTCTCTCTGTGCATTTCATCTGAGCCAGAAAGTGGAAAATCCTTTCAGCCTGGCTCCCTCTCCATTTCAGGTGATTACAGTGTCCACTGTGCTCAGGTTTCTTTCCAGGCTGCCTCTGATAGTCCTGGATTCTAATTCCAGCTTGTGATCACTGGTTCTGTCCTGGGAAAGTGCCTGTCTGTGCTGCAGCCCCTGGGAGGGATGTGGTTTGCAGTAATCAGGACCCAGGTGATGGGGAACAGGCTTTGTTATGTGATGAGCAATCCCTTCAGTGCAGCCTCAGACACCTTGGATTTGTTTTGGAGGAGAAAAAACAGCCAGAAAACTCTTTGGGAAATTAATAGGGTACCTTGAAATTCCAATTCTGAGCCTTCTGAGTTTAATCTTGCTTTTAGGGTGAAGAACATCTCTTTATGGCTGAACAGGCTTTAAGGCTGGGAAGTTCTTGTTCTGTATTACTGCAACTGATGTGCTGCTCTCACCTGGTTTTGGTTCTGACTGACAGGAAAAAATGGGGAAAATATGGAAAATGAAGAACTAATCAAAGTTTGAATGAATCAAAGTTTCCATAGAGGTCAACTCTGCTCCAGAATTGGCAGAAAAGGCCTGAAGACTTGAAAATAAGCTGTGAAAAATGTCAAATGGACTGTGAGTGTAATGCACCTGCAGGTTTGGACCTGGATGTTGTTTATTTTGGTTAATGATTTTGTTAAATAAGTCTTGAGTCTTGAGCTCCTTAATTTCAAAATTATAATAATTTGGAAAGAAGAGGTTTACAGTCTCCATTTCAGAGAGGCTCCTGCCTTTCTGAGCAGACACCTGTCTTGCAAACCAGCACACCTCTTTCTTCTCCAAAAGTGAAAGGAGTGTGAGCAACTCCTCACCTTGCAAAACAAATCCCATTTGGGGCAAGCTCTCCCTGAATGTTATCTCAGGGTTTCAGTCCTTTGATTTGGCTCCTGAGTGTGATCCCAGCTCAGGTTTTGGCAGCACAGCAGAGAGAGATTCCTTGTGATAATCCCTGGAAAGCCACAGGGATGGTTTGTCCAGCATCCACCTCTTGCCAACGTTTTTGGTGACATAGCAATTCTCCAGGGCTCCTGGGGCACGCCACTGTGAGAAGGAGCAGGTGCAGAAACCTAAGTGGAAATTTTGGAGGCTGTTCTTTGTGGCTGAATTGTCCTGTGGGTATGAATGCACAAAATAAATCTGAGGTGTGTTTGATTAAGGGATGGCTCATTGAATACTGAATTCTCTGACTGCAGGAACTCCAGTGACTGAGGAGGAGCTCTTTAAATCCACAGCACTTATGTCACTGCATTACCTACAGCAGAAAATAAGGCTGGCTTTGGCTGTTTGTTTTTATTTAAAAACTATGAAATACAAGATTCCAGTTCCTTTCTGTTCATTTTCATTGCAAAGATTATTTCCATTGAAAAGTTGGGGTTTCCAGGGTATTTAGCACATCCTTAAACTGAGGAATCTGGTCAGTTATTTTCAGCCTAGGCAACTGTTTTGTGAAAATTGTCTTAACACACTCCCAGTCTTGCAGGACTTTTTTAAATAAATCAATCATTGGAGGTTTTTAAAAGGATGAGAATCCACATATTGTGGGGATATGGGGTGAGCCTGGCTCAGGATATGCTGGATTTAACCAGGGTCATGTGTAGGTGCAGCTGAAAAATCCCTCTTATGAATTTTCCTTGAGAAGAATCCCTCTCCAACCTCCCCTTATGTGCCAGGACCAGCTTGATCATGGTCTCAACCACCCAAATATCCACAGGATCCTCTCACTGCTGCCCCTGGGTGAAATAAGGGAAATGTTCCTCCCATCTCTCCATGGAAGCTCAATGAACCCAAAGTGAGACTGGGGCATCCAAGAGTTAGGGAAAGTAAATGTCTTTTTGGCATGGAAGAGAAGGAGGTTTTATCACAGGGAAATCTGAGCCAGCTCCTATAAAATCAGCCCAAATTGGCATTGAACACAGGCAGGATGTTTCAGTGAAATGTGAATTTTAATCTCAGTGAGAGAAGACAGTCAAAGGCTTAAGATTCAAAGTAAAAAAAGGCAAACAAACTGTTACATAATGATTTCTTCTGCCATCAAGAAAACATTGGGGTTCTTGAACGTCTGTGTTTGACTTCTGGAGAGAACTTGTGCATAATGAACTCTTTTGAAGGCCCAGGACAAGTGGTTCTGGTTTCACACAAGTTTCCGATGGTAATTAAGCACCTTTAAAGAACAATTAACGTGCCAGTGCTTTCTTGAATAGTCTTAATTTCAGCAAGCTTTTCATGCTGGATTCGTGGGGAATATTAAAAGGCACTTCCTCATCCCTGGAAATGTATGCATGGGATAGAGGGCCAGAATCAGAAGGGAAGATGAGGAACTGCAGTCAGAGCAGCCAGAAGAAGAGATGGAACAATTTCTCAAGAGTTACCTCAAAAGCAGCAAAATCTGCACATGTGAATAGAAATCCAGATAATTATGTGCCCCCAATCTGGGGTTCAGTATCTACACGGCTAAAAGTGCAAAAACAAAAATCTGCACATAGTTAATGAGAACCAAACTTAGTGATAGAATATTTTAAAATTCTTTGTGCCAAGTCTTTACACAAATTCATACACAAAGAATTTTAAAATTCTTTGTGTAAAAGTGTTTCTGGCTTTCCTGTGTGCCAAGTCAAGAGTTCTCATTTGTCTTGAAGGTACTTTGGTGTCTGCCTTGTGGTTTTCTCCCTTGGTGTGGGTTTTGTTTTTTGTTTGGTGCTTTCCTTTTGTATTTTTAATTCACTTCCTCCCCAAATGTTAAACAGATGCTGATGTGAATGGTAGCCTGGTATATTAATTACTGCACATAATGAATCTCAGAAAATGTAATAAAGGCCTAATTGGTGTCAATAAAAGTAACACTGACAAATGCCTGTGTGTGCAATGCTCAGCATCACACAAAGAGGAGAACACCAACCCCTCCCTTGGGGAACACCCTGGATTTCCTGGGAGGCAAGGCTGAATTCTGAATCCCACAGAGAACAGCAGAAACACGGGTGCTCACCAGCCCTGGTGGCTGCAAATGTTTGATTTTATTGATTCTGCCCAGCTGAGGTTGTTTGAAGCTCAGGAGAATTTGAGTTGTGGTAGGAGGTGGAAACAAAAGGTGGTGGCACTTTGGATGCTGCATTTCTGTCCTGCTCCAGAAAGGATCTGCTAGGGGTGGTGTCCTGGCATTTATATTTATATTTATATTTATATTTATATTTATATCTATATCTATATCTATATCTATATCTATATGCCTATAGCTATAGATAATCTATATTATTTATATTGACATTATATCATAATATAAATACTATGTAATAATAATATACAATATTGGTATATTGTTTATATTTATATTATTAATGTTATTCATATATGTGTATGTTTATGGTTTTATTATGTTTATTTACACAATTCTCAGGGCATTCCCATGCTCTTCTGCTGGCTTTCCTAGCTGTTATTTCCTAAGAAATTGGGTGGAAAGGGATAAACTTGGATGGCTGGTGGTGCCCTGAGCTCAGCTCCTGCTGAAGTAATGATATTCAGTAAAAACAACAAAACAGAAAATTGTTGTAATTTCATATCCTCCTGTTCCTTTCTCCAAATTCAGTGTCCAGTGTGGGAAAGGCAGAAACAGCCGAGAAGGAGGATCCAAGAGTGAAGAAAGATGGAAAAACACAGCTTTGGGTTATTTCATTGATTTCCTCTCTCCTGCTCTCCACATCCTCATGTGTTGAGGTTCTATTTCCATTGCTTTGCCAAAAGCGTTTTTTTTAGATTTTTTTTCCCCCCCCAGATTTATCATCACCAGCTGCCTGCACATTCTTACACTCGTGCTCATCAGTCCTGGGGTTTGCCAATAACTTAAGCACAGCTTATCAAGGTTAATATAAAAATGAAGTTGTCCCCCATCCCAATGTAAATATCAGCAGTAATTAAATTGTCACTAAAATTAGTCCAAATCTTACTCAAAGCTTGGGGGTTTCGTTTTTTGTTTTTTTTTCTACTTTTTTTTAATACATAATCTTTCCATTTCTCCCATTTCCCTGCCAGTGGAATTCAGCAGGGCTCAAGCAGATTTATTTTGGATGCACCAAATATTCACAGATATTTGGTGAATCAGATATTCACAGCCCTTTCATTCCCCACTTATGCCCTGACCTGCTCTAGAACCTGCCCTTTACTTATTCTGCTTAATTACAGCTAATTGAGGGTCCCTTGGGAGGTGCCTGAACCACACCAAAAATCTACAGCTGTGCCTGCAATTTTTATTGCTTTCAGTAATTCATCTCCAGGCAGGAATTGGCTGAGGAATGGAGGCTGGGAACAGGTTAAAAATACAATAAAATAAATAAAATACAATTTTTTTTTTTGTTCTCAAGCAGTTTTCCAAAAGAAATATGTACTTAGATAAGGACCTGCGTGTGGAGAGTTTTTCTTTTAAATTTCTGTATTTATGCCTTTGCTCAATGATGCAGATAACTAATTTGGCAAAAAAGCATAATATCTCAAAATGGTTCTATTGCATCCTTACAAATGCACCAAATGCTCATTATTTGGGTCTCTAATTTTGTCTGTAGCCTTTAGCTACAGAAATATTATTAATAAGCTCTGTGTTGTGCATCTGCAGATGTTCCAAGCTCTCTTTTCATGGGGAGTTATATGGCCCCACTAAATCCTCCTGCAAACCCTCTCTTCACCACAAAGGTATAAAATCAGAGAAGTCTGATAAACCCACGCAGGCAACTGAAGGAATATGGAAATATGAATATTTTAGGCAATATCCTGAGTAGAACAGGCACAGAAACGTCCCCTCAGCTTTCCAAAGAGCCTGGGAGGGGTCACAGCTCGAGGTGTTTGTTACTGCCAGGGTCATTAGTGCTGCACAGGCAGATTCCAAGGCACTTGGATTGTCACTATCAAATGTCATCTTTGATATAAAAATGTAAATTTCACAAGTGTCTGTCGCCTCTTTGTTATGATTGAGTTATCAGAACGAGCTCTTCTTGCAGGAGCAGGAGCTCTCAGCACATTGAGAGGGAGGCAATTCAAACTTGCTGCTCTAGGGCTGCTGCAGCTCCTGGCTGCTTTAACAAGTGCCTGGAGTGCTGTTCCTGCCTGGAACTGGAGCTTTTCCTCCTCAGGCTTAGCCTGGATTGGTGACCTGCCTAGAACTGTAAATTACGGGCAGTGATGGAATGGGAGAGGCAGGAACAGCTTCAGGGGGGACTTGGAGTTCTTTGCAGAACGTCTGAGAGGATTTTGTGGATTTAGGGCTCACCTCAGCTCTGCTGGTAACCCTGGGCTGGCTGGAGTTATCCCTCACCTTGGCAGAGCTTCTCCATCACACCTGGAGCTTGTTGTACACAGCAAATATTTCAGAAAGCTGCTTTGATTTATTTCCAAGAGCCCAAAACTTCATTAAGGCTGCTAATCCAGGTCCTCATTCCACCTCTTAAATCTTGGGAACTACTCAGCAGTCACACATTTCTTCATTTGTATTGCCCAGGCAGGGAAATAATGAAGAATTGATTTTGAAATCAGGAAACGTGTAAGCATTTAATAAATAAATAAAAATGTATCAAACCACCTCATGCAGGTGAGACCTGTCAGGGGTTATCAATGGAACTGATTTGTGGCCTGGATCCTGTCCCTGCCTTTCCAGAACCAGCCACCTGAGGAACAAAGTAATTAAGTCCTGGGTGCCAATTATGCCTTGTACCAGTTAGGGGGTTTTTGTAGGTCCTTTGATCATGTATAAACATTGATTCATTTAGATTTTGTAGGGTTTTTATTATTATTATTATTAATAGTAATAATATAATAATAATAAACGATAATATTTTTTATTATTTTCTGTATTAAAAATGTATATTTTAAATATACATTATTTCATCAAATATGGGGCTTGCATTTTAGAACAGAAATACAAAAATGGCGCCTTTTTGATACATTAAATTACAGCTGCACTTTTTCCAGCTTCCCTCTTCTACTTCCCTGCAAGAGCCACATGATTGCTGTTTACAGGGTCAAAGTCACCTGCACTTACCCTTGATAATACATTTTTAAGATGGAGTGATTTAAAGTGTGGAGAGGTTTCTGGAGCTCAAATATTTGTCAGGTAGGGAGAAAAAAAATCCCTTATAATTTGTGTTTGTGTTGCTCTGCCATATGCAGTAGATTAGGCCCCTGAATGGTTATGAAACGAAGCCAAACAAGTGGCAATAAAAGTGTGACACACAGAAGGGCCTAAGTGGCACCTGGCAGGAGCTGAGTGACAAAGTAGAATAAATGTGTGACATGTCCTGTGAATTTGTGACACTCAGTCAGAATCCATGTGAGTCACAAAGCACCTGGGGTGTGATAAAGTTTAACAGCACCATTTCAATTCCACCCGTTTGCTTTAGGATGTTTTATTAGGGGGATATTTCAGCAATAGGTTTTGGAGCTGTAAATTAACAATTTAAAGCACAGGACTTCAGGAGGTATCAAAGGACTGACTCCCTTAGATGTGAAAGATAGAATTAATCTCCTGGTATTTATAATTTTCCAGGTTTTTTTGGCACAACTGCAACAAGTGCTGAAAGCTTTCCAATGAATAAGTGTCCCCTGGAAGCAAAGGAAAAGTTGTAAACTCCATGGTCTGGTTTGAGCCTTCTGTGAGATACTGAGCTGTGTGAAACAAAACAAGGCACCACGAAATAAAACAGAAATAGAGAAACAAAATAAAATAGAGACAAGCACCCAAAGAGAGGGAGGTGTTTTGCTGCATTGTAGCAGATGAAAGTTGTGTGAAACCAGTGATTTGTGCAATCTGGGGGTGACTGGTGATCAAAGACAGCAGCAATTGATCTGGTGATGACCTGCCTGAGGAAAAGGCTCCTCAGCCCTGGTGGATGCAGGTCCTGAGGTTTAGAGGAGGGGATGAAGAACTGGCTGTGATTAACCAGCTGCTGGAGCCCAGAAAAGCTGCGAAAAAAATCAGCTCCTGGAGTCCAGGGATGCACAGGAGGAACAGCAGGGGACAGAGTGGCTGAGAAAATAGAAATGTAAAGGAAGGAGCTGCTTTAATTTTGGTGAGTGGGAAGTTGATTGATGTTGAGACAATAAAGGCACCCCTGCAGGCAGGGACTGAGATGCAGATATTGATGTGCTGCTCTGGAGATGGAACAGCTGCTGAGGGAGGGGGAAAGGGGAGGCTGCAGCAGATTTTATTGCTGTGCAAGGGTTGCTCTGCAGCAAAACTCTGCTTGTGGAGGTCCCCTAGACGATGAGGAAATGCATCCTGTGTGTGTCCCCACCACAATTGTACTGACAGGTTCCACAGAGAAATGAGAGATGTGCTAAATCTGCTGCTGATTCCTTCTGAGTTAATGTTGAACACTTCTCCCCTTGTTTCCTCAGCTCAGGAGGTGCTCTCACCTGTAGCTGCTGTGGAACACCAACCTGTGCTGGCTTGTTTATTCTGGGGCTTTTAAATAATGGTGAGAAGGACTGTTTCTCATGGGTATGGTTTTTATCCCGTTTCAAATGTCTGGAGTCCTGTTTCATCCGAAAATGTGTGTGAAAGCAGCCAGGAATCCCACGGAGAGACTTCACCAGGAAGGATCACAAATCTGACCCAACACTTGTTAGTGCTCTAGAGGGAGACTCTGCTCTGCTTCCTTTCAGCAGCACAGTCATTCTCCTCCACTTCTGGGCTGATTATTCACACGGTGTTAATAAAAATCTCCTTTAGATTAGCAGTGAAAATAAGTAGGATGATGTATGAACTGGCTGCATCACCAGGGTGGTGGAATATTACAGAGAGAGAATTTGGCTCAGTGCTGTTTGATCTGAAATCACGGCAGCTGGTTGGGAATTCCAGGCATGCAAATGTCCCTGCACAATTAAATGCAGGACAGAGGCTGTTTGCCCTGGTTCTGCTGATGGAACAGCCAAGTGAGGTTTGAATTCTTCCTGCCACAGCACGTTATTGCCAGTGCAACCAAGCTGAGCTCAAGGGACCGGCTGTAATTAACTCCACGGACCTGATTCTCTTTAGGGACAACTCAGAGCTCTGTCCAAGCTCTCTCTCAGTGGATGCTGGTACTGGGGGAAGAAATGGGATGGAGCTGAGCTGTGGGATGAGCCTGCAGAAAGCCATGGCAGCACAGAGAGGCACACATGGCACAGAGAGGCAGCAAAGAGAGGCACATGGCACCACAGAGTGGCACATGGTGGCACAGGGGGGCACATGGTGGCACAGAGAGGCAGCACACAGAGGCACAGAGAGATGGCACAGAGAGGTGGCATAGAGTGGCACACATGGCACAGAGTGGCACAGAGAGCACAGAGTGTCACACATGGCACAGAGAGGCAGCACAGAGTGGCACAGAGAGGTGGCACAGAGAGGTGGCATAGAGTGGCACACATGGCACAGAGTGGCACACATGGCACAGAGTGGCACATGGTGGCACATAGTGGTGGCACAGAGAGGTTCTGTCTGTGCCTGAGCGTGGGGACAGGAAGGGCCAGGGCAGAGGAGGCTGCCAGAGCTCACAGACAGTGAACTGAGCGTGATCACCCCTCACAAGGACATTGGGACAGTGTGGCGTGGCAATGGGTGATAGGTCACTCAGTGGGAATTACCATATATGCAAACACTGCTTAAAACCAGCTCGTGTCTTTGAATAAACGAGTCAGATTCCCTGCAGGGCTGAGTCCATCCCTGAGTCATTGTATGGCACAGGTTACAAACCCTGCCATTGCAGCTGCACTAATCAGGTGCCCTGCGGCAGCCAGGACATGATTTCAGTCATTCAGTGACCTGTGGCTTTGAGCCCCTCTCCAGGCAAACCCTCTTCAGCCTCTGATGGAGTTCGCTCTGAGTGCAGGGAGCGCTTTGGGAGAAACTGGGATGAGGAGTATTGAGGAGTCTCTGTGTAATCTCCCTCCTTGGGAAGGTCCACAGGGAGATTAAACAACAATGCCTTTGCCATTCCTACAAACACTGAGCTGGGCTGTCAACACCCAGGGGCATTTTCCTGGTGGTGTCTCTGCTGTTTGGGCACTCTCAGGTAGGAAGGGAATCTGTGGGTAACTCTTGGTGTTCCAGGATGATCATTGCTCCTCCAGGATGATCATTGCTCCTCCATCATCCATCCTTTCCCAGTTCTGGGACAATCAGTTCCCCTCTCACTGCTCAGCCCAGTGGTGCATTTCTGCTGCACTTCAGGAGAAAGACTTCCAAATATTCCCATCCAAGCTTCAATCTTACACCTTCTTTCTCATTTTTGTAACTCCTGTTAACCCCTTTGCCTCCTACTTGCTTTATCCCACCAGACTTTGCATATGGAGGGGGAAAAGTGCAATTTTCTGTGTGGATTTCATCTGGGAGTCAATGGCAGATTTATAGGTGTTTGGCAGCACTATGTTACCTCTCTTTTATTTATAGTTGTGATCAAATACTGGACAGGTACCTGTTAACTGAAAGGATATTTAAGCAAATAAATGTCAGCCTTGTTTAGGAAGAGAAATAGCACTGGAAAGAGATTAGATTTGCTCAAATTCGTGGACAATATGCAGGGGAGCCTCGTGTGCTTTTTTTTATGGAGTCTGTACACTTGGAATGCACAAAAGATAAGCAATATATTCTTTATAAGGAGAATTAGTCTGTATTTCTAGGACTGGTGATTAAGTCATGAATCATGTCACAGGTGGGGTTATGCTTCATGTTCAGCACTCAACCAATCATTGATTTCAAACAAATGTCAGTAATTTATACCTAGGGATGGTGATGGGCAGGCAAATATCTGCTAATCTTTCTCCACGCAAATAACCAGTTCTGAAAATTCCATCCCCAAAGAGATTCAATCGTTAGAGCTGATGTAATTTTCATTAGGGGGAGAGGCAGATCTGCAAGCTGTCAGCAGAGCTGAGCTGGTGCTTCTGAATGAGCTTCCCCAGGGACAGGATGTACAGGGAGGAGAAAAGGACAGCAGGAGCAGTTCCTCTCCACACAGCTGATCTGGGAGAGCAGGAACAAACCATCTGCAGGAATTTCCAAAAGAAATGGAAATGAGGCATTAGCAAAAGAAACAAGTGTGGTCAGATTTTAATTTTTTTTTTTTTTGCTATTATTACTATTTAATTATTGAGAGAATTGAAATACATCTGGACTGTGTAGGGGGGGAAGGAGGTGTGCTGGATCAGGGGAGGAGTGGGACAAGGGGTGGGAAGGAGATCAGGACAGAGGGTGGGATCCCTGTGGAGGTAAAGGAGAGAAGGGGAGGAGCAGAAAAGCTTCAGGATGGGAGGAAAACCCAAGCAGGAAAAAGCAACAATTTTTGGGGAGTGGGTAATCCCCTAAACCCAGATTTCTTGTAAGAGAGACGCAAAGCAGGGGAAGGTTTGCAGAACAAGAGCTGGGAAGAAGCAGCTGCTCCACAACGCACTGAGGGGCTCTTTACTCTGGGCCCCACAGGGAACACAGAAGGTTCATGGAGAGCTGAGCTGATCCCCTGCTGGAGCTGAACTTAAACCAGCTCAGGAACCCAAATTTTGCTTTGTAAGAGCTCTCAAACCCCAAGTGCAGCTCTGCTTCTCCTTCCAGCTCTTTTCCACTTCTGGTTTCCAATTTTTTTTGTGTTTTGGGCTGCTCCTTTATCTTTTTCTTAAGTTGCAATACAAGATGTGACCAAAAGTCTGGATTCTGTCACCAGCTGTTAAACCAGCTGGGGCAATCATCTTTATCTTTCCACAGCTCATCCTCCCTCCAGGAGATATCTCCTGTTAATGGCCAGTGAGTCCCAGTGCATGACTGATAAAATTACATCATCCCA
>JAOTQZ010000889.1:2195170-2226620 GCA_026546895.1 Pogonocichla stellata | reverse complement strand
TTGCCCCAGCTGGTTTAAAGATGGCCCATTAGCAGATAATATGTGCCAGGAGATCAGGGTCACTGCCCCACCCAGCTGCAGCAGATGGGGACAGAATTCACATTTCTGGCCACATCCTGTATTGCTACCCAAGACAGCAGGATATGCTGGACAGCAGCACTCAGCAGGTGGATCCCAGTTTCTGACAAATCTTTGAGCCTTTCTCTGCATGTTATCAAGGGCCTTCAAAAACTTCATCTCCTCAGCTTTCAACCTGCAGCACCCAGGAATAACCCCAAGGGACACCACTGCAGGGAAAACATTTTTGTGTTTATAAGCTCATTTTTACATGACTGGGTTTAGTGCTTTACTGAGTGACTTTTTATTAATCATTTTGGCTTTCAAAATACACAAGAAACTCCCTGTTTAGATTGTTACACACTGGAATTTCCCCTCCTGTCCCATCCAGGTAAAAAAACCTGTTGGTAATCAGATAAAACAAGGAAATAACACTTTATTTTCAAGCACAATATCCCTGGACTGTTACAGTTAAGAATTTTAACTCTCCTTATCCATCCTACTGTGATTTTTATAAAATTTCACTATAAATTTTTATCAAATATTTATCAATCCTATTGCAAATTGTTATCAATCCTACCGTAAGATATCCTTATCAATCCCATGGCAAAGATCTGCTGCTGCACCAGATTTTGCCTATATTGACCTGAGTATTTCTGTGTGCAAACGAAGATTTCAGTAAAACTCAACAAGCTGTTTTCTCATTTGCTCCACGAGTGTAGAAACATTTAATGAAATTGCTTACAGTTTAGTGATTTGTATGACATAAACAATATTTCCCTTCTGTCAGACCTGGGCCAATCTTAAATTGCTTGAGGATGTAAACATGAGAAAACAAACCCAAACAATTTAAATTAAATGCCTAATGTACCTGGGGACAGATTATCTGTTCTGCTTCCATCTTTCCATTCACAGTGGGGGTTCCTGTTTGTTGTTCAGTGTTTTATTGCACAAATACTTCAGTGCCAAGGAATAGCACAGGAGTATGGGGATGGGCATTTTTGAAGGGAAGCACCAAAGAAATCCAGAGTCCTTGTAAACCTACAGTTTTATTGTGGAAGAATAAAATATCCTGAGCTGGAAGAGACCCATAAGGATCATTTGAGGTGCTGGAACAAGCTCTGAAAGACAGAGCTCTGGGACATGGGCCATAACCAGAGCTGTGGGCAGTAAGGAAGGGAGAGGGAGTTTTTTTTTTTTTGTCACTCCATGAGGCAAGGAGTTTTTTAGTGCACAATTCTCATTTCTGTCAGGATGGTGCTGAGCCAGCTCCAGCTTGGATGTTCTGGACTGTGCAACTGATCCATTTTTGTCATGTGAATTTACCTTCCTTCCTTTGTTTATCTCGGGTTATAAGTGGAATAGAGATGTTTGTGTGGGCCAGGGACTGCCTTTGTCTTGTGCCTGTGCAAAGAACTCTGGTCTGTGACATCCCAGAGGAGCTGTGGCTGCTCCATCCCTGGATGTGTCCAAGGACAGTGGGAGGTGTCCCTGCCCATGGCAGGGGTGGGGCTGGATGGGCTTTTGGTCCCTTTCCACCCAACCACTCTGTAATTCTGTGATTCATCCTTTTATTTGCTGATATCAAGGGCTTGAAACCTTTACAAATGGGTAGCAAGGAGAGTCTTGGCAAAAAAAGAGGAAAGTCAGGACACAGCTGGAAAAGCTGGCAGTACCTTATGGAATCCTAAACTCTGCTTGCCTGCAAGTGGAACATGTGGCACCACAAAGCAGCCCCTGAGGCTGTGTCAAGCAGAGCTGTCAGATTCCCAGCACCAGTGACATCCCTGCCATCACTGGAGCCACGACCAGCTCACGCCTTGCTGTGTCCAACGCTGAGCAAGGTGGTTAATCACCAATTAGGGTGACACTGCTCTCAAAAAGGAGGGCTGGGAAGGAAAAGAGCTGCTGTTGGGATATCACACTGGCTTTGGCATCAGACAGTCAGGAGCAATACATTAAAGAGAGCAGCAGAAACTCTGATGTCACCTACGTCCCTCCCACGCAAGTTTTAATTTTAGCCCTGGATTGGCTGAGCCGTGTCACTGAGCTCCACGCTCACACAGCTTTTCCATGACTAAAACTGGCTCCCAAGGACCATGTGTGGAGCAGGATGTTGAGACCCACATGCATTTCAGAGGAGTCGTTCTGGGTAGAGCGTCAGAGTGAAGCTGAACCTGGCAGCCGGGCAGGGAAGGGAAGCCAAATTGCAATCCCATTCCTGGTGTTCCTCGGGCTTTTCCTGGTTTCTGGGGAAAGCAGATGGGAGGCAGCTCAGTTCAAGCAATGAACTTATGACTGTGAGAGCTTTATTTTTTTTGCCAAGAGACAGCTCTAATTGATTTCCTTGCACTAGGAAAAGTTATGTTTGGGAGACAGTGTGTTACTTACCACTGATGTAAAGGGAATTTTCAGCTGGGGCCTTTGGCATAGGTGGGAAGTTATAATTTGAACAAGCAAAGGGTGAGACTTTGTAATCCTTCACCTGCATATTGCTGTACAGAGCCTTGCTTGCTCTTGAGGCAGTGATATGGAAAAAATGTGCAAGAATGAATTTTCTGTCTTTTTCAGATGTGAAATTTGCCTTCGCCCTTCAGTTCTCTCCTGTCAAGTCACTGCATGAGCCCACGGGATGTCAAGAGATAATGTGGGCAGTGACATCAGCTTGGAAATGGAGTCTGGAAAGTTGAAAATAGTCTAGCAGTCCCTATTAGCTTATTCCTATTTTTTTTTCCTAAGCCTTATAAAACATTCCACTGTTAAAGCCAAACTCTGTGGTAGGATTGAAATGCCAGCAGTTGATTGACTCTGCCAGCACCACCCTCAATCCAAGAGTGATTGAATGAAGTATTTTGAGTGTGTCCTTTGATAACCCCCATTAAGGGATATTTTCCTTTAAATTTGAACTTTTGTCTTAAATTTGTGGTTTTTTTGTTTGTTTGTTTAAAAATTGAACTCTGGGCTTAGAAGTGCTCAAGGCAACAAAATTCTGGGGCAAAGAGCGAACTAAATACTGCTAGAGAAGGACTTTTAATAAATGAGAATATTTTTCATAGAATCATGGAGTGGTTTGGGTTGAGAGGGATCCTCAAGACCAAACCCCAGGTTCCAACCCCCCTGCCACTAGACCTGGTTGTTTTGCTCTGAAAACAAAAAGAAACCCCAAACATTTCCGGATAATTGACTGGCCCAGCCACCTGGATGCCATTAGGATTGTTTGCTCCCAGTGTCAGCTCCTGTTGTGGGAATGGCAGCAGTTGGAAGGGTGGCTGTCAAAGCAGGGTAAATCTATTTGTGTATCTTTAATGCAAGACCAGCTTTAAAAGACAGAGACTTCCTGAAAGAAATGAGTCTTGAAATCTAAGTCTTGCTGGGTAGCTAACACAAAAACAACCTTCCATTATTTGGGTTGTAAGCAATAAAAAATATTCTTGCTCACAATGGAGAGATTTCTCCATATATACTTGTTTCTGCTGTAAACTTGATGAATCTGTAATGCGCTGCTTAATTAAACATTGCAGGAATATTGCTTTGGAGAGGAAACAAGTAATGAAGGGGATACAGTAAATTTTGGTGATTACAGATACAGTTGTTTAGCCCAAGCATTGCATGGTCTGCTTTGCAGGTTAAAAAAAAATCCCAAAGAACACAATTTCGATTAAGCTCTGCCTTGCACTGCTAGCAATGGATTAGGCTGTTAAACTATATTTTTTCCATTAATAAAACAAATGTTAATGCATTGTTTGATGCTAATAATGAAACCATTGTAGGAAGCACAGCTCCTTCCATTAACATTTCTCACATCTTGTCAAGGCTGGGGATGCATTCAGAGCTTTTTTCATCAAGGTGAATTGGGAAGGCACAGCAGGGACTTGCTGCCCTCTTAGTCTGCTTTGTGTTTCCCTGTTCTCATGGACAAGGCTGATCCAAGGCTGAACTTTAAACACATTGAACCATCTGCTACAGTACATCACTGGCTTCATTAAATTTTATTAATTCTTAGCAGAGCGAGGCAAGGAAAAGACTTCTGCTAAGCTCTGCCTGTTTCTAGAATCTATTAGGAGGCTGGAAATGCTCCACCAGCTCTCGTGGTGCTGCACAGATGAAGATCTGCCTGCCCTGAGATTTTTGCAGTGCAGCTTGTTTTGGGCACAGCCACAAAATCCTGGAGTTGGGATTCCCCCATCTCCAGCAAATGCAGCATGGATGGACCTGGCTGCCCTGCTGGGGTAGGTGTGTGTGTAGTTAGGAGGGCATGGGGATGGTTTAACACCTTGTCTAGCTGCTAATGGCTTGATTTCTACCTTTTCCAGATACTTGGGAGAAAGTTCAGGAGTTTAGGAGAAAAAACCTGGTGTCTTCAGGGGGCTCAGACTGGGTGCCTTACTGGGGTGGGGTTGTGTACATGGATCAGGGATCATGGGGATGATTTAAAACCTCATTCAGCTGTTAATATCTTGATTTTTGTCTTGTCCAGAGACTTGGGAGAAACACTCTGAGCTCAGGAGGAAAAATCTGATTCCTTCAGCTGGCTGCAGCTGGGTGTTGTTTGAGGGTTTTTCCTCCCCATCTCTTTGTCAGAGGTGGTTGTGCATTAATCCTTTCGCCCCTGGCAATTCTGTCAGCTGGCTGGAGAGAGAGCAGGAGAGAAAGCACCTGCACAATGTTTATTCTGCCTGTTGTAAAGCTTTGGCCAGACACTCAAATTGTGGATATTTGAATGCAAACAATGATAGCTGCAGATAAAATCCAGTTAAGGGGATGGCTGGAAGCTCCCCATCAGTGATTTGGGTGATGCTGCACACGACATTTGCTCTTACAAGGGAGAGCAGAGGGCACAGGCAGCTCTCTGGAGCCTCAGCAAAAGCTGTTTCCAAGGTTTGCTGGAGCTGTGTCTGTCACAGGTGTCTGTCACAAGCAGGATGGCAGTGCCTTCAATCACCAGTAAATGAAGTCAAAGGCAAAACAAGCTCCTGGTATGTTGGGGCTGTAGCCACAGCTGTGCCCTCTTCATCCAGAGCAGCAATTTGTGTTAAAAGGCTGTCAGGGAGGCACAGTTGGTGAGTCAAAGGCTCATAAATACCCAGAACCAAGCAGGTTCAAAGAAATGCTGCTGTGCTATTAAGGAGAACATTTCTGAGTCCTCCAGCTGCGTGACTGTATCAATTCTAAAATGTACCAATTTACAAATGTGCCTCAAAGAGCAAACCCAGCCATTTACTGGGATGCTTCTGAAATCTGTGCAGACCTTAATTTTCTTATCTGTTGTGTCAAGGCTTGGAAGAAGGCTTGATTAAAAAAAGCAGTTGAGGTGTAAATGCTGACATCTGAGTGGTGCAGAAATAGTATTTATTTAAATGCATTTAATGAGTGATTTTGGAAATGTGGCCCTGTATTTAGAGTTGCAGCAGTGACTCCTCCTAAAACTAAGCAGGGCTTAGTCACACACTGCTTGTCTTTTGCTGCTAAGGTAATTTCTCTGCTCTCTGGCAGTCCCCAGGCTCGTGGTGTTAAACAATGGACAAACCCAGCAGGCTCAGCACCCTTGAGCTTTTACTGAGAGCAGGGAAGGGAAGCAGCCTGGATTTTGGGGTTCAAAGGGCTGATGTGCCCTTCTGTGCTCTCCTGGCAGGTTGTTTGGTCTCACTGTTGTCCAGCAACAGGGTTTAGGTAAAACCTTGCCTCGTGTGAGCTCCAGGGCACAGCTTCAGTTCTGCTAGTGTTAACAGTTTTTATAAGTATTTGAATTAAAATGAATGATCTTAAAGCTTTGCTTAAGCAACAAATTAAACCTCCTCCAACTATTTTGGCATGAATAAAGCTTTCCATTAGGCTGCAAATGATTATTCTGAGTAGGACAGATAAAAATTGATTTTTATCTACAGCTTTGATGCCTTCAGCCCTCAGCCCTGCCCTTCTGGGTGCAGGTGGAGTGGCTGCCCATTCCTACCTGGAAATCTCCTTCAGGAGCTGCCATCCATGGAGAATTATGGCAAAACCCCACTGTTGTTTGGAATAAAGCTGTAGCAGGGGATTCCTAATCCCTTTTCTCCCCAAGACACTGTTTTGTGTGTTGGGCCACATTAATGTTATATAGTATTAGGTGAAGCAAATACACTGTATTTGAATCCCTGCCCTGTAATTACACATTACACAGTTCAGTAGCTGGAAATAAACTAAGTTCTGAAAAAATATGGTTGTTTCTGCTAACACTGTAATACTTGGGCTTGTAATTTCCCTCTTGAGCAGTCTTTATTTTTTTCTGAAACACTTAAGTGGTCGTGTTTAGGTTTTACTAGTCTTTTTTTGTTTGCCTACCTTCTGCAGCATATTCAAAGTGTCCCCTATTCAAACTCATGTAATTTTAATTAAATTCAATAGAACATTTCTCCTTTCTGTATTAATGTACCTACGTTGGCTCTTATAATGCAGGTTCAAATATTGCAAAATTTAAAATTCAGCTCTTTGATGAAAGAGAAGAACATAAAGAGAATGCAGCTGGTGAAACCAACTGTTGGAGCAGCTGATGAATATAACCTCCTGCTCAGGTACAGAGCATAAAATCCTGTTGTACAGACACCTTCCTCCAGACTGAATGAGACCTGAAATTTAATTCATTGTTGAAGAAGGTTTGTGTTTTTAAAAATACTCTCTGGGGAAGTGTTGTGCTGTTGCCTGGAAAGGCTGACCTGGAACAGAGACTAGACAAAGCAAAAAGGATAAAATAGCAATTTATTGAAAGGATTCACCTTGGGCAGTGCAACAGCCTGGCTGGGGCTGCACCCAAATCAAATCCCAGATGGATCCTGGTCACGAGTTTTACACTTTTATAGGTTTTGGTTCATTTACATCTTGGGGTCAATTTTCCAACCACAGCCCCAGGCTATGAAGTCTCAGCCCCTTTCCTCTCGCTGTTGTTTCTGCTTTTTGGGTACCAGTTGTCCTCGATTCTCTGGCTGGGAAGGGATTGTTTTGTCCAACTCCCCTGTGAAGAGAACTTACTAACACCTAACTAACACCTTACTGACACCTAACATGAAGTTTCAGAGTTACACACTAAGCAGCAGAGATTCTGAAAAATATAAAAGCCAAAACCCAAGGCATCAGTGGCACTGGGAAAAGGATCAATATTGTACAAATCCTGTTAAAAACCAGATGGACAAAGGGAAGCTCTGCTCCCTCCAAGGACACGTCATGAATCTCAGCTGGCTGGAACTGGACACGGATCATCTGCTCTGTGCTCAGTGCCAGGGATCAGAGCTGAGAGCTGAGCCAGGGATGCAGGGGACATGAAGGGACATGAAGGGCCATGGGGTCATGGTGACCTGGCCCTGAGGTGGCCCGGGGGGGCAGAGGGCAGGAGCAGAGAGTGGGAAAAGCCATGAAAACACTCCCAGCGATATCAGCTTCGTGTTGTGTCTCAGACTGCCTGAAAATGGAGATTTTAGGCTGAACCTCCAGTCGAGTTCAGGGCACAGGGGCTTGGTGCAGCCTTGTCAGTGATTTTTTGGGGGATTTAGGTTAAGAAGAATTTAGGAAGGAGAAGAAATTAATTAATCCATGAGTAGGAGTGTGGTGGTCTGAGGTTTTCATTTTGCTGGAGTCTGCCATGGATTTCCTGCTGGATGAGGGGACCAGGGACAAGAACAGGACAAAAAAACCTCTGTCACCACTGGGATCATGGCAGTGCCTCAATCCCTTTGTGTTCATGATCCAGCTCTGCCCACTGAAACACAGGGCTCAATTCCCCTTTTCCTTTGTACTCCAATTATTCTTCCTCATTTTCCTACATGAGCACAGGAATGTTTGTAAAACAGGAATTACTTTCCTCCTCATGGAGTGCTTGTAAACCCAGAGAAGGGAGTTACAGAGTACAGGATCTACTCCCTTTTTAACAAATTAAATTTAACAATCTAATCCAGTGCTGACCTGGTTTGTTCCCAGGAAGTTTCAAGGAACCATTTCTGCAGTTTGGAGATCACGTACGTGCTAAAGGTTATTGAATTGTGGTTTGGACTTGTGACATAAATTCTACACTAAAATGAATGCTTGGCTGAGATTCAGGCTCAGGCTGGGTATTTGAAGATGTATTTTGTGCTGTTCAGGTTTTGAGAAATGTGTGAGGGGTTGTTTTTTGTTCTATTTCTCCAGTCAGTCCCCTGGGTAAGTTGTTTTGATGAAACTTGGCAGAGCTATAAACCTTGCAGAGATCTCATCCTTGATTCTTTTTTTTTATCATGGGGCCTTGTCAGTGTCAGAGAAGAGCAGAACTTGTAGAATGCAACAAATACGAAGAAGGGATATTTATTTTTTAACTATAAAGCTGCAAACAGCAAAGAGTTGCTCTGGTTGGCAGAAAAAAAGTGCAAAATGCTGTAAGTTTTGCTTTTATTTTGACACCTGGAGGTAAAAATATCTCGTGTTTGTTCAGCCTGGAGGAGAGAAGCTTCAGGGTTACCTGATTGTGGCCTTTGAGTGCCTGAAGGGGACAAGAGAGATGGAGAAAGACTAGAAGGGATGGAGGGATAGGACAGAGGGAATGGTTTCAAACTGACACAGGGATGGATGGGAAACTGGGGAGGAATTCTTCCCTGTCAGGATGGGGAGGGGCTGGGATGGAATTCCCAGAGTGGCTGTGGCTGCCCCTGGATCCCTGGCAGTGCCCCAGGCCAGGCTGGATGGGGCTGGGAGCACCTGGGACAGTGGGAGGTGTCCCTGCCCATGGCAGGGGGTGGAATTATGTGACCTTTACAGCTCCTTCCAACCCAACCCATTCCATGATTTTTTGATTCCTTGTGGGTCTTGACAAGAAACTGAGAAATGGCCACTCTCCAATGGCCGTGGTTTCCTCGTGCATCCAATTTTTGAGAACTTTGGCCTCTAAAATTAAATTACTTAAGCACTTCAACATGATAACAGAATGTGTTTTTCATCCCTTAATTCTCCTTTGCTCACTTGGGGACACAAATCTGAGGGCTCTGGCCAGTGTCCCCCTGTTCCCATTGCCTCCTGAGGGACCAGGACAGAGATCACACCCCAAAGGGATTGTTCTGGGGAGTGCCTGCAGCACCACAAACAAAGCCCTGTGGCCTCTCAGCTGCTCAATGCTGTGGGTGCACACAGATCTAAATATCCCATTAATTATCTGCAGTTTAATTAGCTGTAACTGAAGCGACCTAAAATTCCTTATTGCTTGTCTGGGGTGCACCAACAGATGCTCTTTGCTTGTCCACCCCTGACTTCCTCACCTTGGGCTAAAATGAGAACTGTGGGAATGGCAGGGATCACATCCCTTCCCGTTTATGAAGAATGTGAGACCCTTTGGCTTGGAGGACACCAGAGCTGGTTCTGCTCCTCCTCTTCAGGGATGCATTTAATGAGAGCTGACAAATGGGGTGACCTGTGGGGAATTGCTACTAATGAAAAACAGGAACTATTTAGTGCAATAGTAATACATTAAAAAATAACTGCATAGTAACTAATAATAAATATATTAATGAAAAAGAGCTTTCAGCTGTGCCCTACACCAGATGAGTTTTTCACCTGCTTCCTCCTCCTGGTGACAAAATGGTTCATTTATTCTCTGTGCAGAATAATAACCTTTCCTAGTAGGAATATTACTTATTTATTCCTAATAACACAACCTTCCTATGGCTTCTGTGTAGCTACATAGCTGGAATAACACACAAAATTCCAGGTGTGTGTGTGGAGTCGGGTGACTGACCTTTGGAATTGTCCATCCAACCAAAGCAAAATATCTTTTCCCGGCCCAGATTTAGGAAGTGTTCAAACACAGTTAAGGATCTGATTTTCTCCAGTGCTTTGCCCCATCACTCTTCCTGCCTGGTGGTGATAAATTATGCAGGAGCCACTCACAGCATCTGAGCCTCTCTCCTGCCTAATGTGCTCCGAGGAGAGCGTGGCAGTCACACCCCGGGAGCAGGGCTGCAGTGTGAGAGATTTGTTAATAGAGTCCCACTGACAATATCCTCCCTGATAGAATTGATTGGAAAAGGACCAACGTTCCCAGTGTGGTCCAGCAGGTAAACACGCAATAAATTAAAGAGTGAAACCAGGGGAATGGTTGCCTGAAGGGTAATAAACGGAGGTGATGTGCAAAGCACTCAAACCCAAGGGCTGCTGCAGCTGGAACCGTTCAAAAGGCACTTACCAAACTGCAGAACCTCACCAGCATTTGGCTGGATGAGGCAGCAGAGCTCTGGGGAAAACCCAGGTGCTGCAGCTGCTTTGTTTCAGCAGGGACTCCTCACTCTCTAAACAGGTATTTAATCAGGAAGGGCTGGAAAGGAAGGGAAGCTGAGGGCTGCTGCTGCCTGCTGGTTTTCTAGCAGCAGCTGGAGAGTTCCTGATGCCCATCAGGCTGAAGGGAATGTATATGCACATTTCTTAAATAATAATAATATTTATTTAATCCTGCTGTGCCCTCGGAGATGTTGGTGCCTGGAGGACTTTGGTCTCCTCCTTGAGAGCAGCCTGACAAGGGCTGTTGGCCTGAAAAGTTTGTTTGGGATGGGAGAAGGCTCTTGGAAGTCTGGAAAAGCCTGGTGATGTTAGCAAATGAACATTCTGAGTCTTTTTTGATGCTTTTTGAGGAGCTGCTGTAATAAAAGTCCTGGCATTGGTGACCTGCAATGTGAGGCTGCCCCTGGATTTTGGTGATGTAAACAACATCTCAAGATCCTTTTTATCCTCCCTTGTGCATGAAGATTACAGGAAACGCCTTTTAAAAGAGCAGGAATGTTCCAGGACTGCTCCTGATTTATCACCACCCTATTTTACACCACTTTTTGTGCACCAAGATTACAGGAAATGCCTTTTAAAAGAGCAGGAATGTTCCAGTACTGCTCCTGATTTATCACCACCCTATTTTACACCATTTTTTTTTTCAGTACTAAAAAGATGAGATGACTTTTAGTGTGTCTATAATGGTATCAGAACAGATGAGAATAAAATCAGGTTCTTCAGATCAGAAGGTTTATATCCTGATCCAACCCTCTGGCTGGCAGGCAGACACCCAGGATTGCTCCCTGTGCTCCCATGGATGTTTTAGGATCACAGATAATGTCCTGCTGGCCAGCAGCTCAGCTAGCTGGGACATTTGCCATCCTGCTTTTCAGTCAACATCTCCTTTCTGCTGGAAAACCTGGCTCCTCACGGAGAATATTCCCATCAGTCAAGGGATGAGGAATGTAACCCTTCCCTCCATCCACAGCAGAATTTCAAGAGCATTTCTGGAACTGTTTTGCAATGTCTTGCTGTGCAGAAGTGCTGCTCTCTTTCTATTTCTGAGTGTAACCCAGCCTTTCCCCACTTCCACCCAGCAAACCCCTGTCACTTGGTAAAATCTGCTTATGACAAATGGTGCTAATAAATTTTTTTGCCACCCAGACTGATTTGTGGTGGTGCTGGGCTTGGAGGTCAGACAGGGCTGCTATTTCAAAAACCCGTGGTGTGCTGAGTTAAAACTCCAATTCTTTCCCTCCATGAGATGGAAACTGTTTTTTAACCAGTATTTCTACCAGCCCTGGAGAGACTTTGTGCTCTGTTTTTCCTTGGTTTGTATCTGAGAAGTGAAGGAAGCAGCACCCAAATGGACAGTGATTATACACATCCCCTCCTCTGTGTGTTTTAAGTTAATTCACCTTGTGCAATATTCAGTCCTTTTTCCAAACGGGTGAATTCCTGTGGAGATGAGGAGTTACAGGACTGTTGTGGTTTAACATAGTTTGGTCTTTAGTTAAGGAAAAATCCACCAGCTATGGAAGTGATTCCCTATCAGGACTTTGGCAGCTTCTTTTGGGCCTGGTGGAACCAATCAGGTGGCTGGTTTTGAATCCTGACACCTTCTTAAACCACTTGAGAAAGCTGAACACGCCTCTGTGAAATCACATTTAACAATGAATAAACTTTGGGAAAATCTGTCTTGCTTCCAGCTCTTGAACAGGTAACTGGGAGCCCACGGGGCCGGGCTGGGCCCTGGGCTGTGTGGTCTGGCCAGGTCAGCTGAGATTCTGCTGCCACCCAAATTCCTGCTGCTCAAAATCCCATCTCAGTGTCACAGCCAGCACAGGGAGAGCACACTGTGCCCCAGACACAGAGTGAGCCCGTTCAGGAGAGCAGAACCAGCTGGAATCAGTGCTCTGAGCCTCCATGGCCACTGCCCAGCAGAGACCATGGGAAAAACTGCAAAAGGCCATTTCCTAATGCAAGGGTGAGGTGAACTCTTTCAGTGCTGTAAAATCCCATTTTAAAAGAGATAAACCTGCAGGCGCCACTCCTCCCGAACCAGAGAGAAAGGAGGGTGGAAGCAGGGGAATAGAACAACATAGAGACACTTTTTCACATCAGGGAAAAGAGAAGAGCCAGATCCCAGATGGGAAGAGAATGAGGAAATGCCTTGGTCTTGGGCTGAAATTCTCTTGTAAGGCCATGGTGAAGACACAATTGATAAACCCATCACACACCAGACTCTTTTTCCTGTAACCCATGGAATGCATTGGGGGTGTTGTGTTCTAACCACAGCCATGAGCACAGGCACCAATGCTGAAGCAAGCAGATGCTGAAGTAGCTGTGATTTGATGAGAAGCTTGAATAGAGAGATGAGAGAGATGGAAAAGCTTGCCCCAGGATAGAAGAGCAACTCTGTTTCCCAGAGATGGATGAAGAAAAATTTTTGTCTATGTGCTAGAACAGTTCATCCTTAAAATTGCCTCCCAATAAACTGAGATGATCCACGGTGGTTGTTGTGGGAAAACGACCAAAGTGGGAGGGGCTTCACAGTTGTGGATTTCCAGGTGGCTGCTATTTGTGAAAATTAAAACCACCAGAGAACAGCTTCTTGTGGAAGGGTCTCCATGGCATGGCAAGAGAAACTCCTCTCCCTAACTGAACTGAAGAAAGATCATTTTATTGGTGGTAAACTGCCTGAAAATACCAGGTTTTTTCTCTTTACCTTGTCAGTGGAAAAAGAAAAAGGAGTTGGGGGGAGGAAAAGTGTTCTGAAGATTTTTCTGATTTCTTGTTATTTTTCTTTTAGTTCTGTTAATAAAGCTTTCTTTATGCCCTTTAAACTTTTGAGCCTGTTTTTGCCTTTCTCCTAATCTCTATCTCACAGCAGAAAATGAATAAATAATTCCAGTGGGTGCACTGGCATTTGGCCAGCACTCAACCCAACACATTGAATCGGTGCATTGGCCAAGAAACCTGGGACTGGCAAACCAAACCCACTGCAGGATGGACTCAGGTCTGATTCTGCAGCCTCCCTCCTTGGGGATGGGGTTTGCAGGGGAGGAGAGACACCATGGGATCTCCTGGGAACTGACTGCAGCAGTGGCATCAATCAAAAAAATGCTGCAGGAGGCAGAGCCCTCCAGCAAACTGCAGCTCAGTTCAGAGGGAACAGAGCCCCTGGATTTCTGCTTGGGAGTTACAATGCTTTGTGCCATTACAGGGAAATCACTGTCCCTTTAAAATCCATCCTTTTTTTTTCCTTGTCTGTACTCCATATTTTAATTCTGGCCCTTCCTGTGCGTACAGAATTGTCCCATTTAAAGGACTGTTCAGAGACCCCCTTGGGGCCATCTGGTTTTATGGAGACAGGACACAGAGTGTCCCTGCAATGCCCCTGGCTGTGGAGCAGGAATGGTGCTGCAGGGAGATGGATGTGACTCCATGTGCAACAGCAGCTGCATAAATTCCAGCCTGGGCAGGATAAGGAATGGCCACAGCTCAGCTCCAGCCTGGCTCTGCCTCTATTGCCTCAGTCCTCATCTAAAAGTATGTAAATAAGGATGCCAGGGAATTAAACCTGTGTCTGAGGTCGGGGTGAGAGTGGGGAGGGAGCAAGGTTGGGGTAGAAACAAAAAAAAAAAAAAAAAAAGGCAATAAAATCTGTAGAATTCCCTGTATTCGAGCCATGCTGGATCCCAAACTGCTCGGTGCTTGTAATGTGGCAGGATGCTTTATGATGGTCCATTCCCACAAGGTGAATTAAAACAAGGATTAAAAAGCCCTTATAAATCAGATTTTATAGCTGCCTAAACCACCTGCAAACTGTTGGTCCTTGTTTTCAAAATCTGCCATCATTCTGCTGTCAGCTTGATCCTGGTTTCATTAGCAGGGCTGGCATTGCCTGTGCTGGCAGAAGCCACCAGCTGCATAAATTACCCTGAGAGTAATTGTCAGCAATGTCTTCATTTTGTCAGCAGCATTCCAGAGTGCCAAGGATGCCCTTTTTGCACTATTTTTAATTGTCTCTGCTGGGTGTGTTTTCAGCAGATTTCACCTCAATGAGAAATGACAGAAAGACTGACATGGGCCTGTGGTAGTGATGTGAGATCCAGGAAGAACATTTACCAAGGGGCTCGCTGGTATTTGTGAGCAGTTTATAATTCCAAGGGGAGCTTGAAATAGTGAGGATGAGTGAAGGAGTGTTTTGGTGGCCCAGTGTAGCACAGAGAAATCTTGTAAATGAAAATCTGAGCTTTGCTCATTGTGGGGGAGTTAAACTCTGGTTCACCAAGTGCTGTAGGTGATGGGAACTCTGAATTTTGGAGGAAAATCTTGATTTCCCTCAGTGCAGTCATTCCTCCATCAGAGGTTCTTTGCTTACAGCACTGTTGTGGAACGTGGCACGAAGTCTATAAAATCTGTGTGAGCCCCCAGCACGTTGTGGGTGACCAAAATCAACATCTGGGGCGACCAAAATCAACATCTGGGGAGTGCTTTACCCTTCCTCAAGGTTCCCCCAGTGCTGGATGCATTAAACACCTGGGAGAAGAAAACGGGCTGCAAGTTCTGTGTCACCAGTTTGGAGAATTGTCTCAAAATCCTTCTGGACAAACGAGGTGTCCATAAATGTGCAATTAATGAACATAAGAGGAGGCAGCAGCCAGACATCACATCTGCACCCTAAATCCTGGGCAGCCTGTGCTCAGACAGTTCCTCTGTGCCACCAGTGACTTTTACAGCTCAAGATTCCTCATCAAAGGTGACTTTTTCTCTTTGGTTGTGAGTAAATAATTTTTAAAAAACAAACCAAAAGCCCCAAGGGGGAGCCAGGGAATTGTTAAAGCTCTCCAAGGCTCTGTGCTGTGCTCAGACCTCTCCATCCTCTTTTCCTTTAAAGCCCTGAACCGTGGTGACCATGGCAGGAAGAGCTTTTCCCATCAATCAGGGCTGGATTCTGGCTGCCAATGCACCCAGAGCCAATTTAGCATCTGCTCCAGTCTGGGATCTGAGTCACACTGAGGTTTGAACCTGCTCAAAATCCTATTAAAGCCAGTGCTAAGGCCCCATAAACTGAGCTGGGTTTAGTGCAGATCTATTTTACAGATTTCTTCTGGTGTCTCAGCACATTTGGAGGTTTTTTGTGGTGTGTGAGTACCTTTGGATGAGCTGTGATTAAATTTGTCTGGGACCACAGGATGTGGGTCCTTATTCTTTGAAATTAGAGTGGAATGTGGAGTGAGCAGTCCTCCTTCTATTTAAAGGTTTCAAAGGTATCAAAGAATAAACCCATGGAAATTCACGTATTTTTGGTATTTTTGTATTAACTGCCTGAGCTGTTGCACCACAGAGTTTTAGCAAAAGCAAAGCTGAAATTCAAATAAGAACAATCTCCACTGTTTTATTTTTCATAGGTAGCACTGAAGAGTGAGTAACAATTCTGTATGATGACTGTTATTAATTGTAAGCTGTTTAATGCTTTTTTTGCTTTATTACTACTTAGCTGAAGATAAATGACAAACCCTGCTTCTTTGCAATTATTTACATACCATTGTATAGCTATCTACAAGACATGTATTATTTTAAGAAACTTTTCTAACCACTATTACTGAGAAGTTTTTAGATTATATTAGGGAGACTATTCCAGTTAAGGCCTGGGTAAGTCCCAGCCTTACCTGATCAAGCAGTAAACCAACAAACCCAAGTTTTCTGCACCAAAACTGTACTCAGGCCATTTTGACTTGCCAAATTTGGCCCTATAATAACTGGAACTCCCTTAGAACTTGGAAATCTTACCCAGGAATGGTTCTCCAAGTCCTCACTCTAAAGGTTTGCCAGTTACTGCAGACTCTGGTACAGTATTTAGGGAATTGATAATGCATTGTTTTAAATCACCATGCTATTTCTCATGTTCTACTAATTGCATCTATTACCTGATTTATTTCTGCTCAGTCTAAATTTATTGTTTTGCCACATATTGTTTTGCTTTTTCTGTTGCCTCCATGTTCATGACAAGAGACACCTGTTGTTAAAAAACAAAAAAAAAGAGAGTATGGCTCCTCAAGAATGTTTACACTAATATTTACACCAAAAAATTTGAAATCAAAACAAATCAAATCCAAATTGATCCCTAGCAGAGCAATACTGCTTTGAAGATTCTCTGCATGTGCAGAGAAAATTTCTGAAAGATTTTATGTAAAGATCTTTAATTGAATATCCAATGATAAGGCCTAGCTGATTTACTAACCTAGGGAGAAGGTGTGCATGTGTTTTATCACCAGCAGGTCCAAAGTAGTTACCTGCTCATCTGGACAAACACTGATCACCTCCAAGAGAATGAGAGACAGAGAAAAGAAAAATTACCTGAACTGCCATCCAGCCCTGGTGACCAAGACAAGAACAGAAGTGGGACTGCCAGGACTGTAAAGACTTTAAAAGCTGATGCTGCATGGATTTATCTGACCATTTTCCAGTCTATTCACACCAGCATGCAGGTCCTTTGAGACAGAGCCACCAAACTAAGAGTTGTGGATGATGGTTGGACACATATTCGGGAGATGGGGCATTACTGGCTGCCTTAGGCATTTAATGGAAACAGGAATTCATGTTTTAGCTGCATTGCTGCTTTTGATGATCTGTCTGCCCTGCACGTTGCAATGTGTGCAGAAATTGATGGACAAGTCTGTGAAGAGAATTTTACCAGTGGAACAGAAAGGGGGAGGTTTGGGAATACAAGTGGAGGAAAGCACTACTCAGAGCACTGCTCAACTCATGACTGGAGGGGATGTGCTAAGTCTGGTGGGCTGCAAGCCCTGGCAAGTCAAGGCAGAGCCCTGAATGAGGAAGCAAAATGAGGAAGCTGGAATGAACCCTGAATGAGGAGGCAGAAGGTGTGCTTGGTGTGCTTCGCTCAAGATAAATCATGCAAGACTGTACATGCCTGTGCAAAGTTCTGATAAAGTAATATCACTTAGAAACACCAATCATGTGATTGCTGCTATTTTTAGCAACAATCTTTGGATTGCACATACTTTGGAAAAGTAGAAACACTGGTTTGTAGAATCAATAATCTGGCTTCATGAATGCAAACACTGGAGACCCCCATCTATAGACACATAGAAGACAAAAATTCCCTGCAAGTAAATACTGGATCTCCATCTCTGGCATGTTGTGTTGAAGTCAGCAGGACGTTTTCTGTTGACTTCCCCGTGCCCAGCCTTCTATGAACATGTTTTATTCATTAACCTCAAAACCCTGTGAAGGAACAAGTGACAGAAATTATTAAACATTTGCTGCCTTCAATTTATCCCCCTTAAATTCTGCTGGGGCTTTAATAGCTCAGGAAAGAAAGTTTGCAAGGTGATGGAGCAGGACTCCATCTGTTCAGACAGATTAAAGGGAGCAGGACCATTTTGAAAGGATGAACACTGAAGGCATTGTTATTGCTCTTGCTGAGCTTAATTACAGAGAGCGGGGGCTGATAAATCCATCTGCAGGACACACTGATTGCTCTGGGAGTGCACACCTCTGCTCCAGGGCACAGCCAGAGGTGTTCTGGCTGGGTGTGACCTGTGAAGCCAGGCAGAAAGCTGGGAAGGGAATATTGGCCAAGGGAACAGCTGGGTTTGTTTCACATCCTGCTCTGAGGGGCTTGGGAAAGTCACTCGGGGCGTTGGGGAGTGACTGGGTGTACTGGGATGGACTGGGACTCTGGGGTGGTCTAGTCCAGCCCCCTCCTCAAAGCAGCATCCAGAGTAATTAGAACAGCAATTAGAACCTCTTGAACAGGGCAGGAGCACATCCGTTTGCAGCTTGAAGTGCTCCAAGGATGGAAACTCCACAGCCTGTGAGGGAAACCCATTCCTGTGTCTGAACACCTCACAGCAAGGAAGCTTTTCCCAAGGTTTAAACAGAATTTCCCGTGTTTCAGCTTGTTCCCTTTGGCGCCTGGGCTCTCTCAGGGCAGCAGATGAGGATTTGTGCTCCTCACTCCCCATCAGGTCCTTGGACACAGGGATGGGATCCCCTGAGCCCTCTCAAGGGTCCTGCCAGCCCCACCCTCTCCTGATCTGACAGATGCTCCAACCCCATCATCATCTTTGATTATCAGCTTGCTTGGTGTCTAATGAATAGAACCATAGGCTTGGAATATTTTAGGCTGTATTCAGGAAACTAATTTAACTTCCCAGTTTATGATTCTCTTTTTAAAGAGAAGCCCAGCATTAAAAATTTTGTGCTTAAAAGAAAAAAAAATTGATTTCTAGATCCAGTGGAGGGGAGGGTGGAAGACCTGAGCAGAGTTCATGTGGGAAGGTGAGATCAGAGGATTTGAAATTTTGGTCGTGGAGGAAAATCTTGGCCACCAACCAGTTAACTCAGATCCCAGGGAATTCAGTCTTTGAGGATACCACTTAAATTCATACCCAGGACAACAGACACTTGGAGATTTATTTAAAAAATACTCAAAAAACTTCTGAAGAAACTGCCTTTAATCAATTAGATACTTGTGAATAACTTGTGAAACTTGCAATAAACTCTTGGTTTAAGCTGCCATTGTTATAAAGGTTGAATTTTGCCAAAATACCAAATTTTCCCCATGACACCAATAATTAGAGCTGGTGATGTGTTTTATAATCACTTTGAACAGTAAGTAGATATATTTTACTGGAGTAATTTCACCCTTTCTATTAAAAAAAAAAAAATAAAAAAAAGGTTGCAAAAATTGGGTTTTATTTTCCCCAAAAGTTATCTGGGTTTATTTTCCCTGGAAGGAGGAACCAAATGCCCCAAAGACATTTTGGATTACTTCTCCAATTACAGCTGCTTTCCTAACTAATAGTTTTAAATATTCCCTCTTAATGCTTTCGTATGCCTCTTGAAAATACCAGCAATATTGCTCATAAATCATTGTCCTTTCCTTTAGCTCTCCTGGATTAATATAAATTCACTTTAATTACTATTCTGTTTGGAGCAAGTGCCTCTGATCCTGCCTGGGTTCGGGGTGGGGTCGTTCAGGGCAGCTCATTAAAGAGCTGGGTTAAGGTTGGGGTCATTAAATGGGGGAGGAGACACCGGGAAATTAATTTCTCTGCTGGGGGGAATTCCAGCTTGCCTTGAGGAGCTGTATTCTTTAACTGGATGAATTTCTGAATGGTTTTCTTGGGGAATTTCCTCCTTCTCACTGCTGTTGGCTTTGTCCCCAAAGCTTTGAAAGGAGTGGGTCTGAATTAATGGTGGTGGTAATTGCCCCAGGCACTGCTGGAGGTGTGGCAGTGTCTGTGTCCCTCCAAACTCGTTATTTCCTGTGGAAATCAGGTTTTGGGGGTGGGAAGGAGCCAGGCTGCAGTTTGCAGGAGTCAGCGATGTTTGCTGTTACTGGTCCTGCGGTTTTTTGGCCACTTGTGATTTATGGGAGGGTTCCCAAGCTCCGTCCCTGCAGAAGGGGCTCCTCAGCCACCCCGGGGATCCTCTGGAGTACAAATGCCATCATTTTATATCCTGGCTGTGCCAGAACAAGCACAATCAGCTGTGCTGAAGTGACAAAAATCCTGATTTATATCCCTGGGGAGTGGAGTCCAAAGGGAGCCCAGAGGTGAGAACAGAGGTTACACCTCTTGTGCAGCTCACCCCTCTGCCTCTTCAAGGAAACATCCATTTCCTCTGCTAAACAACAAGGGAAAAAGGCCTCTGTGTGCTCCATTTGTCTCTGCTGACATTTTGATGTGATTAAATTCATGGTGCTGCAGAGAAATATTGCCCAGCACACCTCCCAGGCCAGGAGAGAGTGGGATGTTCTCCCAAAGGCAGCGAGTGCAGCACGGCTCCACTGCAGCAGAATTAGTGAAACACGGTTCCCTCTCGCTTATAATTCACTTTTTCCTCTGCACGGGGCACTTCTGTTAAATGTTGAGTATTTTCTTTTTATTATCTGCTACAGCAACAAGCAAAAATACCAACCCTGTCTCTTAGGACAGCCCTGGGGGTCTGATGCAGGAGTGTCACTGGCTTACAGGTATTTGATCTCTGTAGCCAGTTGTTTCTGGGCTGTTGATGATAATTCAGTAGGCTGATGTGGTATCTGTAGTGATTTTTATTTTTTAATTTTTTTTTTAAGGAAAAATATTGTGGTGACCTGTATCCCTTTGCATGTCTCAGTTTCCCTAGCAAGTGTTGCTGCTGGCATTTGAGCAGGCACTAAATCACTTTTTTTCTCAATTCTGTCACAGTGGAGAAACACCTCAGTGACAGACCAGTGCTGCTGGTGTGAGAGCATGGGCAGTGCCATGGCTGAAGGCTCTCACTTCATTTTTTTAACTCCTAAAATTGTTCTGACACTCAGAATCACCAGAGGGAGGTTGTGATCTGAAGGGCAAAGAACTGACTCACTCATTTTGTACTTGAACTCATCTCAAGAAGAAAACCACCTTCCAACCAACCTCATTAATTTATCTTGGGCTGCCTGGTGATCTGGTTCTGCTCCATTGTTCTCCTTTTTTTCCTTTCTTTGAGGGTGATGTGAATGATTCTGTGTTGGCACAGCTGTGTGCGGCCCCAGAGCTGCAAGGTTTGATTTTCAAAGCATCCCTTATTTTATAATATTTATTTATTCCTTATTTTATAACATTTATTATTATTTATTTTTCCTTATTTTTAAATATTTTAAGTAGTAGCTAGGATTGGTTACAGGATCTTGGGGTGGTGTGGGTTGGAAGAAACCTTAAACTCATCTCGTTCCTGCCACGGGCAGGGACACCTTCCCCCAGCCCAGGGTGTCATTTGTTACTGTATTAAAAGTCATTTTCAGGGTCACAAAGTGAGAAAATGAATGAGCTGGAAATAAGATCCAAGAGTTTTTGTGCTCATAAACACCCTGCCCTCCACGGGCACCTTGTGAAAGGATTCAGTGAATGTAGTGGAAATGCACAGGGAGGTGAAAAAGGACGTGTGAAAGTCAAGAACAAAACAATGTCTGTGTGCTGAGCTGGTCACTCTGAGGAACTCCACAGTCCCCTGACCCAGACCTGGGCAGAAATCCCCTCTCCCTCCACCACTGCTCCAGGACAGCCTTAGGGAGGATGTGTGGTTCAGGAGAGGATGCTCTGTGTTCTGAGCTCTCTCGTCTGGTGACATTGGCAGAAGTCACTAAGCCACTTAGTTTTTCAGTGCATCCCATAAAATGCAAAGTGTGTTTGATGAGAAACCACTTACCCCATTCTTTACAGTGTGCAGACAGAGTTATGAGCTTGGCCAGCAGCTTCCTTGATGAAAGAATAAAGCAGATTTTTTTTTTCCTTCCACTCTTCGAAATGGGCAGAATAAAAATCTTAATTACTTGTTTGTCTATAAATAATTCAGAGGAGCTATAGGTTGTGCTCATACACATGCACCCATGAGAGAGATGCAGATCTTGTGCCAGAAAATGGCTTCAGCCTCTCACAGGTAGTAAATTTGCCAGGGATTTATGGGCAGTAGCAGCAGTGCCCAGGCACACAGAAATTGTGTGTCAAGGTGATCAGCAAAGGGCATCAGGAAGAGGCTTTTCCCTCCTGGGCAGGCACCAGGGTCTCTCTGTGTGTCTCTCTCGGGAGATTTTCCTACAAAGAGGAAAAACTTATGGACAGAAATAAAAATTAAAACCTCATCAGCCTAAAGAGCTGCTGGTATGTCAGACCCCTCCTCAGTCCTGCAGCCATTCCTCACCTTCATCCTCATCCTCCTGTGCTCCTTAATCTCTCAAAAATTTCTTCTTTCCTTCTTGCATTTTTTAGGGCTATCCTGCACTCTCCATTTCTGTTTCTGTCCCTGCCGCTTCTCTCTGGAGTTGGTTTGACAGGGAATTCCTGCCATGAGCCTTTGTGGGGTGCAGGTGATGCTGGGCTTTGCATTTGGTAGATTCCTTAGGAATGTCTGCCCAGTCCTTCCTTTTTAACAGAATATTCCTGAATAATTACACTGATCCAGAAGCCCTGTGGCTGCCCCAGCCCTGGAAGTGTCCCAGGCCAAGCTGGAGCAACCTGGGACAGTGGGAGGTGTCCCTGCCTTGGTGGGGTTGGACTGGTCCCTTCCCACCCAAACCAATCCATGATTATTTATTTATTCCATTATTATTATTATTATTATTTATTGCAAGATGAAGTGTGAAGGAATTTGTGCATGAAATCAGCTGATTCTCGAACAAACAAATATTAATAATGGGATTTTTGAGGGAGGAAGAATGGGAATGAGGATGGGTGATTGGTCCTAGAAACCCCTGACATAGGGGAACACATGGAGCTTGATTTCCTGGGTAGAAAATGAGACAGAGTCATGTGTCAATTAACCTTAAGGCAGATAATTGCCTGATTAATTTACTAGATAATGCTGGAATCTGGGAGGATATGGAGGATTTTGTAGAAACTATTTAAAATATAATTAATGCTACTTTAACTATATATATGCATAGATACCTAGATAAGTGAATGAGTTGCAAAATCCTCGTGTTAGAAAATGAAATGTTTTCAAAGAAAAATAAATGTTTAAGCATCACTTGCTGGCTTCTGGGTGGGGATTTGGTTTCATGAAAGACAATGGAATTTCCCAAAGGTGAAGGAGTGTTAAAAGGACAGGATTTCAGTGCTGATGGGTGAGTTGCTGATTAGGATGCTGATGATGCTAATTGGGGCTCTGCACTTGCACTTGGAGCAGGATTTACCCCGTGCCCATTGCTGGGATCTCTGGACAGCTCTTCCCACGGTCCTGAGCTGACTCCCTTGACTTTTCCATTTCCAGGAAGGAGGAACTGGAAGAAATCACCTGCAGTTCTCTCTGTTTACCCTTTGGGGCAAAGTGCATCCTCAGAAAATGTAAATATTTCCTTTGCTCACCCTTGGCATTCAGGGGGACTTTTCCAAGGGACTGACTCATGTGTGATTAGCTACTTGTAGCCTTCTAATTAGCTGAAATGTCATTTGCCTGGTGTTGCCTCCTTGCCTTGTGTGTTTTGTGTTTAATCCCTGGAAAGGAAAGCACTGGGGAGAATTCAGCTGCTGTGGCTGAGCTGGGACAGAGCTTCTCTTTCAGCTTGGCAAGCTGTTAAAAATATAAAAAATAATGATAGTGACGTTTATGTGTCACTTTTGTTCATTCTAACACCATAAAAACTGAATCTGGGTCTGATTTGTGGCCGTGGGAGAGTCTCTGAGGGTCTGACTCAGAATTACTCTCATGGACAGCCTTTCCCTCATGCAAACCCTGATTGGGTTGATTGGTTGAGGGGTTTTTTTCCCCTTTGATGCATTTTTCATTTGAACACCTCAAAACCCTTCAAAAAGTTCCTGCCCAGTTGTTCACCTGCAACTCCAAAGAGTTCTTTGGTTTGTTTTTTTTGTTTTTCTATCTCTGCTCCACTTAAAGTGCTTCAGAGCCCCAGTGCTTTGTGCTGAGGATCTAAAACTGAGTTAATATTCACCTTTGAGTGTTAATATCCACCTTTGAGTGAGGCTTTGATCTGGTGTCTCATTGTCTGGCACCTTTAGCACCCAGGTTCTGCCCACTGATGCATTTCCAGGGCTTTGTCGAGGAGAGATTGCAGGGAAAGTTCAGATTTTTAAAGGAATGAAGACCTTGAGCTCCTTTCAGGCAGAACCTGGGTGTTACAGGAGGAAATGTTGTGGGATCTGTTGTCACTCCATGGTCTGGGACACTTTGATTTCATCAGTGTTGTTCTGCCTCAGCTTCTGTTGTGTGGGTACAGATTTAATGCATCCCTGGATCCAGAAATAAAACAGAAGGGTCCAGAAATAAACCTTGAGCCAGGCACTGCCATTAGCTCTGTGCCACCACCCTCTGCCACCCATTTCACCATTTAACACCAAAGGTTTTGTTTAGCTGGAGAAGCAAAAACATTGTCACATCAGAAAAAGCACAATAGGATTTTTTTTTGTATTTTTTCCCCATCAGGAAGAAGCAAAATCTCTTTGATTTCACACAGTTCAATAGGCTGCACTTCAGTGATTGGAAATGTCAGGGTGATGAGGGAAAGCTGGCATTTTTTGGGCACTGGGAACATAGCTGGGGCTGCACAGCATGGCAAAATTTGGTGGAGTCCCCATCCCTGGATGTGTTTGAATAAAGCCTGGACGTGGCACTGGGTGCCATGGGTTAGTTGAGGTGTTGGGGCTGGGTTGGACTCGATGATCTTGAAGGTCTCTTCCAACCCAGTGATTCTGTGATTCTGTGAAATTTACCCTAAGCTGCTAAAACACTGTTTTTAACCCACAAATGTGATGTTTGTTTCTCCTGGGGTGCAGATTACGGGGAGGGAGTGACCCCACTCACCTTGCCCTGCTTTTATTGTGCATTCACAGCAATTTCTGAGCAACCCAGCCTATGAAATTCATTTTGGGTATGAAAAACCTGCCTTCACATAGCTGTAGCTGAGTATTTGCTTGCATTTAGGCAGTGTAACGAGATCATAATATTGACGGGGGCTTCATTTTATGTTGGGATTTAGCCCAATAAAACTGCAGATGACCATGGCTTAAGGCTGTGGGAAAACCCTGCAGTAGTGGTGAGTAAAAAATCACCCCCAGAATCCTCCAGTTCCAGCATGTTGATCATTGCCAGAACGTTCTCTGCTTCCCCTGTTATCATTGGTTCCCTTTTGCTGCAATAATTTCAATATTCCTAATCTCCCTTCCCTATTGGATCTCCTCCCTAAACTCCACCCTAATTCCTCCCCTCCTCCAGGTTTATAAATACCCCTGCCATGTCCTGACTCCTGCTTTTGTCCATTGTCCTCGTGCATGGATCAAGCGTCCCTGTTCCATCTTTCCCAGTTTGTTCAGTGCAAACTGTTCAGCTTGCTGTTTGTTATTTTCTAGTATTAAAGATTTTTAGTTCCAGAGCAATCAGGTCAGATTTTCTTTCTGCATAAAATCGCTGAGTTCAGTGCAGCCACCGACCCTGATAGCCGGGCTAGGAGGGTCAGAGGCTGCAATTTTACCTGGAAAATGTTGTTTTCTGACCCAATCAGCAGCTCCCAACCCAAACAACTGTTACTGAGGGCTGTGCAGAATTTGTTCCATCAGGAGCAGGTTGAGCACAGTGTCGCTGTCTGATAAGGAAAGCCAAATAATGCAGCAGCACACACGACTCTTCAAAGCAGAATAAGAAGTAATTTATTGAAAAGCCATCACATCTATATGACATAGATCATACAAAGCAAAATAGAAAAGGCTCATTGGTCCAAGAGGGCAACACCTCTTTGAAAACATGCTTTGTGCAAAACATCACGAGACACCCACACGGCTCTGGGATCAACACCAGGTGTTGATCTGTGTGATTCTTTCTTCCTTGTCTTGTCTGTCTCCGAGAAAAAGTCCCCAGCCTGGGAAAAATCCGAGTTGGATTTTTCCACGAGCCTTCAGCAGTGTCCACAGCACAGTGAGGAAATGTGAGCACAGGACACTTTGGGGTTACTGGAAATGAAACAGCTGAGCCACGAGCCTGGAGCTTCCAGGTGCTTCACAAAGTGTTGGGCATCAAATTCTGGTCACAGCCAACAAAAAAGTGACTCCAGCACTGCCACAAGATGGTTCACACTTGGACACAATTTTTTAAAAGCAAAAGAGAATAAAACCTTTATTGAACCTCAAGTGAATATCAAGTGAAAGCAGCAGCTTTCCAGAAAATGAAGATATTAAAGATGTTTCTTGCACCCATCTGGTTGTTTTATGATGCTGTCTCCTGGCGGATGCACTGTTTTAAAAACAATCCTGAAATAGCAAGTTCCTGGCATTGCTGATGCTCTTCTTTTGGGGTTTTTTGATATTTTTTCTTTCAAATATGGTTTGCTAAGAAGAAAGCTCCCTCTTATTGTGGTTTATGATGCTTTGCCCTTTCTCACAGTGCTTGTTCCAGGCTGGAGGCTTTGCAGCAGCACAGCTGATGGAGGAGCTGAGGCATGAAGGAGTTATCAATATTGAGAACACCCTTCAGTGACATCAATGCCTTTTGGTTCAAGAAAAAGCCTTCATTAGTCACTAAAACTGCCCAGACCCTGCACTCCTCCCTCCACATGTCTGCTCTGCTGCCAGGCAGCAGGATTATTTTTACTGAGGATTATTTATTTATTTATTTATTTGAGGATTTTTTTTCATTATTTATTTACTTATCCATTTATTTATATTTTTATTGAGGATTATATTTTAAATTTTTATTTATTAGTTATTCATTTATTTATATTTTATTGAGGATTATATTTCAAATTTTTTGTTTTATTAATTTATTTATTTAGTTATTAATTTATTTATATTTTTATTGAGGATTATATTTCAAATTTTGGGGTTTTATTTATTTAGTTAGTTATTAATTTATTTATATTTTTATTGAGGATTATATTTTTATTTTTTATTTATTCATTTTATTTTTTATTTATTTTTTATTCTTGAGGATTATTTTTATTTATTTATTTATTTTTATTTAATTTTTTTTATTATTTATTTATTTGTTTGCATATTTATTTATTTTAGCTTTTAATTTTTCTTGAGGATTATTCTTCTTTTCTCATGCCTTATCTTCTGTGATGAGCTGAATGAGAAGGGATCTGCCATGAGGAAAAAGACAGGTGAAGTCAGATCCAGCAAAGAAAGTGGGTTCTGGGATGTGGAAGACCCCATTTATGTTGTATTAAATGTTCAATTAAAGTCACTCAACGCTGTAAAATATCTCCATTTCCACTGCAGGCTACTTTTCCACTGTTCCATTTCTCTGCCTTTGGAGCTGTCTTGCCCCAGCAAGGACTGAAACCTGCCTGAGGGGCAGAGCCAGGGATGTGAGAGATCATTACTGCCTAAGTAAGCACAAAATATCCGTGGATTTCCCACAGTTCTGCTTTGGGAAAATAAAAACTGCCAGTTTCCCCTATTTACTGCCGTGAGCTCGTGGTAATCACCAAGTCACTCATGAGGAAGTTAAAGCCTGAGTGCTGCTGTGGGATTAAAGACATATGGAAATTACTCTACAAGGAGCCATTCCTGCAGCCCTGGGACAGGTTTTCATCCCGTGACTGACCAAACGTCGCTGCTTCATTGCCCACCAAGATGGGAATTTGAAGATGTTTCCTTTCCAAAAAGTGGATTTTGTGGGGTGATATCAAGCAGCGTGAGGGATGGACCTTTCCTGAGGGATGGGAGGGATGCTCTCACCATCCCAGGACAAGGACAGGTTTCATTTGTGTGTTTTTCCAACAGATGGAGGGAGCTGGGAAGTGCTCCCAGGGTCAGGTCATAGGATACCTGCTAAAATAAGAGAGAAAATTAATAACAGAGAAAATTAATAACAAAGAAAATGAAGGAATATTAAATTCACAACTGATTATCTTCATACATTTGATTCAGGGGCGTATCTGGAGGTTTTCCAAAAATTTGCTTGCAATGTTGAAAGAATTCAAGTTAAGCAATAAAACAGAAATCAAAATCATTCTGTAATACAGAATTCATACTCTTAATACGATGGTCTTGAAATCAAATACAGAAACTAAATTTGAACATTAAAAATCAAACTTAGAGAGAAATACTGGTTTTTTTCCAATATATATAAAGGAAATGTTGGCTTGAATTAAATTCTACAGTTCAAATGATGGTTCTAGAATTGGTCTTGATTTGTGTTCATGAAGCATTTCATTAACAATTGAGAAATGCAAACTAGAAATCTATTACAATTTGATTTGAAGGGAAAGGTGGAAAGGTGAGCAACTGGAAAAGAGCTAATTCCCATTTTTCTTTTTTTAACAGCCACCCAGGCCCAAATTCATTGGCAGTGTTGTGCCAAGAACTCACCTTGGAAATCACAGTGACACTTTATCTGCACCCTGGGACTGCAGGGAGCCAGGTCGTGTAGCCCAGAGCCCTCTTGAATAAATGCTGCACAAGATGAATTTAAAAAATAATAAAAGAGCTCCTCAGCTGGTTTATGTGCTGGCAATTGTGCAAATATCAGCAGGTGACACTGATTTTGTAGAACAACCCTCTTTAAACATCCACGGGGTCAGGTTTTTATGTTGTGGTGACACTGGGTGTGCTGAAACTTCTGTTTTAGGAAGGTTTGGGGCAGATTTTGAAATGTTTCAGTGGTAACATCACCAAGCAGACACAAACATTCACCCTTTCCATTTAACCTCTTTTCTGGGCTGGTTTTTCCAAGAGTTCTGGTCGTGTTCCTGTTCTGGAGTGAGGGGACACTGCAGAATTCAGCACTCCTGGACTGCCCTGAGCTCTTCTCAGACTCTCCCTAAGAAAATTCCACCCTCTGGGGGTGTGGGAATGAGCCCCCTCATCATTAAATCATTCCAGGCAGGTTATACCTGTTTTTGACCCAGAGATTTCAGATTTTTGATTCTAAAGATCATATTCATCACTTGGATCTGAAGCAGCTTCCCCAAAGGCCTTTGGAATACTTGGGAAAAGCCATTAATTTGGAGCAAAGATGGCAATTATGCTCATATGAGAGCAAAAGGGGCTGTTTTGCTGCTTTGCTTTATTGGATGACTGAGCAATTCATTATTTGTGTAGGAATCTCATTTTCCATTGCTAGCTGATCAGCCAGTCAGGACTGTAAATCAAATTAATTCGAATACATGAGATTGCAAGAAACAGTGTTTCTCTTTGGGTTCAGAAGTGAGAAGTAATTAGCCCACAAGAACTCCAGTGCTTTGGAACTCGCTCCTTGGCAGCCCTGCAGCTCGAGCTCTGGGCAGGGTGGGCAGTCCAGGAGGAGAATGTGATGATTAAAAATGAATTTCTTGCTTCTTGGATGGTACCAAGAGCTCAGCTCAGTTTGTTAGGAGGGGGCATCTGTCTCTCTGCCTTTTTCGATGACAAAAAGGCAAATATCAACAGGAGGAGGAGCCAATCCAGCTCCCTGCAAGGGTTCCACTTTGCCAGAAGCTGCTGTTCCTCTGTTTTGTGGTGCCTCTGCTCCTGGGGGGATCCCTCTGGAACAAATATGGACCAGGGGCACCTTCCTGCTGGGTCTGAACCAGCTGAGGCTGCTCAGACAGGGGGATGGATGGGCAGAGGTGCTGAGAAAAATAAGTGGCAGAGAAAGTGGAAAAGGAACATCCTGCCAGCTTTTAATATTGTCTGCAGATGAATGGATGTGGTCAGTTCACAGAGTCAGAATATGCTGAGTTAGGAGGGACCCACCAGGATCAAATCTCTCACAGGACACCCCCCAAAATCCCACCCTGTGCCCCAGAGTTCCACCTTGGCTTGTGGTTGGCAGCAGATTTTCAGTCTCAACAAAAATCATTTAAAAATTCCTTGGCTTTCCATCATTTTAGACAGGATTCTTGTCCTGAGGTGTGCTGGAAGTCATGACATTCCTCCAAAAGGGCTCACGTGTGGAGAAGTGTCAGGACTGCCAAAATTCAGATCCTGGCAGTGCTGCCAGGACACAGCAGGAGGATGAGGTGGATTTTCAGTGTGGTTCCAAGAGAAGGAGGAAAACAATATGGGAAGGGCACTTCTGAGACAGAAAACTGGGGCAGAGAGGAGAAAAATCTGTGTTTGGTTCCTTCTGTCAGCGGGAGCTGCCCGTGGATTGGAGTTCTTGGAGTGAATTCCTGCATTCCTGTGTTGGAGAGGCCGTGTTCTAAGGAAGGAAAATAGGCAGTGATCAGCAAAGTGGGACCCAAATTCCTCTCTGCTGTAGGAATCCTAAAAACTGCTGACAACAGCCCAGGAAGTGCTAAAGCCACTTAAATCTCCCCAGCAGATTTGGATTCCTGGGAAAACGGGAGCATGGACAGTGGGATTGAATAAAAACAGTGTTTAACTCACCTTGTAAAAATTTTAGTCCCATTGAGTACAAATTTACTCCTTGTAACACATTTCAAGGTAATAATGGCCCCATTGGCATTTCCCATAAACCCTAATGAAATTTGGGATGAACCACTAAGATTTTTTCAGCATTTAATGATAGAACTCCTTCACAGGGACTTTTTTTTTTTTGGATCCCTGAGATTGAAAATTAATATTATTAGAGTTCTTGAAGAGAACAAGTGTGGGACAGCTACAGCTTCTGCTGCTCAGCTTTGATTAAAGCCTCTTCATGTTTATTTTGGAGAGAAGCATGAGGCATTTGGGTGTTGCTAAATTTAAATGGGATGACTCAAAGGCAACGCTGAGGTCCAGATTTGGAGCAATGAATCAGGGAGATCAAACCCCACTTCAGATTCTCCAAGTTGCCAGCAAATGTAAACAGCAAAACTGAAGAAAACATCTTGTTTGGGGCTGTATTTTTAGGCAGATGAGGCATGGGAGGGTTTTAATGCTGCACTCCTTAATAATTCCCATATATGTGATTTTTTTTCCCCCAAAATTTGGACATTTGCTCAGCTTCTAAAGGAGAGGAACTGATATTCAGGTGTTAAACTGAACACTGAGATTTGCCTGACCATCCCTCCACAATTTTGGGCCTTTTTAAGGTATTTAAGCATCTAAAGAAACACATGGATGTAAGTTCACAGAATTCCAGGATGGTTTTAAATTCCTTAAATCTCCTCCCCATGTGTGGGGACACCTTCCCCCAGACCAGATTGCTCCAAGCCCTGTCCAACCTGGCCTACAGTTGTTTAATTTTGCTGGGTTTTTTTCTGCTGAAGCTGTTTTTTATTATTTTTATTATTTTTATTATTTTTATTATTTTTATTATTTTTATTATTTTTATTTTTATAATCTGAGTTGGTGAGATTATTTTTATAATCTGAGGTGGTTTGGAAAATCCTGAAGAACATTAATTCCCACATTTAGGCTGAAAACTCCAGAAAACTCATCCATGGAGTATCTGCTACTTTGTACAGCAGGAAGAAAGATTTTAAACCCCAAACCAACCCCACACTGGTTGAATTTCTGGTGTAAATGTGTGTGATAATGGCACAGACAATTTCCAAGAGTGTTTATTCTAAACCTGAATTTTAAACCATATTTTTTCCATGGATTCCATTATTTTGGGTGCTTTTAGTCCATCTCTAGTTGCATTTCAGAAGTTCCTTTCACATGCCAGAGTTATTCCAAGCTGTGCTAGGCTGCAATACAGGATGTGGCCAGAAATGTGAATTCTGTCCCCATCTGCTGCAGCCGGGTGGGGCAGTGACCCTGATCTC
>JAOTQZ010000889.1:2180549-2194358 GCA_026546895.1 Pogonocichla stellata | reverse complement strand
ATTTCTATTTTAATTTTCCTAGTAAAGAACTGTTATTCCTAATTCCCCTATCTTTGCCTGAGAGCCCCTTAATTTCAGAATTATAATAATTTGGAGGGAGGGGGTTTACATTCTCCATCTCAAAGAGAAGCTTCTGCCTTTATTGGCAGACACCTGTCCTTCAAACCAGGACACAAGCCCAGATGAAATGAGGGAGGATCAGTGCAGGCATGGAGCCCCACCACAAATCTCCCTCTCCTTTGGACCTGACAAGGAACTGCTGGACTGAAATGCAGCTGCTTAAGCTTTAAAATGCCATCATTTTTGTCTGGCATTATGTGGGCACAGAAATATTGATGCAGTTGACCACAAGTGCTAAAGAGAGAAAAATTAGTTTTGTTGTCAGAGCTGAGTGGGTGAATTCACGAGCTGATGATGCCTCACTCGGGTGGATCCTTTTAAAAAGGAGCAGATTTGTAAATGTTAATATACAAACATGTATATTAATATTGGCATGTATTCTATTGTATAGCTTTTAAATTATGTTGTATAGCTTTTTCATGCGGGTTTTGTTAAAAGTCTTTCTATTCATGGTGCTGTTTAATTAAGGTGAATTTTTTCATTACAAGGAAAAGAAAATCCCTTTATAAAGAGGCTGTAGAATATTAGATGCAGTTCATCCAGTACAGAGGGAAGGACTCAGGATATTGAAGTAGGAATAATCACTGTACTAGAGGCTTGAATTTCCCATTTCTTGCCTCTGTCCAGAATAGGATTCTCATTTTCCTGTAGCTCTGACAGGCAAGAGGTGCCTTTCTGCTCAAAATGCATTTCTTTAATTTCTCAAAAAATGACTTCTTTAATTTTTGAAGTGCTGTGCTTCTGATTCTCCGATGCTGGGCCTAAGACAATTCCTGTCAAATTTCCAAATGGAACAGAGCGAATCCAAGTGCTTTCCATCACATATGAAACCTGTATTGACTCTGAAGCTGGAAATCCTAATCAAGTAGAGTGCATTATCAAGTCTGATAAATCTTAACAGACCTTCTAATCAATAAAGCCTGCAGCGTGTGCCACAGCACACAGCCAGTGCAGGAAATACGATTTGCGGGAAAGGCACAGAATTCCTGCACCTTTATTTAGGACGAGTCTCTGAGTTATGGCACTGCTGCTTTCTGGAAGGGGTTTAAGGTGATCTGATCTGAAATTAGTAAGGTTTTAATCCCAATTTAGGGGTTTTTTTCAGCTGTCATAGTCCAGGGATCCCACAGAAAGGAGAAGCAGGATTTTGGAGGGGGATATCCTTGTGCCCCATTCCTCACTTTTCCATGTGTTTATCCCTTTGCCAAAGTCCAGGAAGAGCTGAACCTCACAGACTCGAGGAGTCAGAAGCCCCTGATGTCACTTTGCAGCTCAGGGAGCTTTGGACTGAGCTGAGCAGAGTTTTCCCTGCTCTCAGCCCTGATCATTTTGGCAATCCCTTTATTCCCACTGCTGCTTACACATCCCAACAGATTGGCCACCTCCGGGGAGCTTTGGAACTGGTTTTGGGATTTGGGGATGGGCTCCTGCTGTGGGGGACCTGGAATGCTGATAATTCCAGAATTGTGACTTTGACCCCCAGATGGGCCACTCGTTTAAGAGCTGGGCTTGATCCTTGTGAGTCCAAACTCAGAATATTCCATGGGAGTTGTGTTTTGGGAACAGACCCCTCAGCTGTGTTTTGGGAACAGACCCCTGAGCTGTGTTTTGGCTGCCTTGGGCACACACAGCCCCTGTTCCAAGGGGCTGGAGATGGTGTTTAGTGTCCTGCTGGCTCCATGTGGGAATATTCCTGGTGGAAAGGTTCCTGTGGGTGCGCTGGATGCTCTGCAGCCTTTGGTGGGTGTTGGGTGCAGCTGCAGCAGGAGTTGTTCCCTGAACTCAGGATGCAGCAGGAAAAACTATTTTTTCTTCTCTCAACTGCACATTTATTAAATTTCCAGCCTGGAAAGCTCTCCCCCTGCCAGGATTTCTCCGAAGAAGAAGGATAACCTTGGCAGGCTGCTGAAATCCTGTTTCCCTTGGCAGGGGGAGGCCAAGTGTTGCCTGTGCCCCCAGGGCAGGCGCTGCTAAATCCTCTTCCTGGGGCTGCTGCTTTATTACCACGAGGGCTCAGGGCTGAGCAGACACTGCAGACAAAGATATTTCACCCCCCTCTTCTCCCTCCACTCGGGGAAATGATATTTGCTGTGTAGTTTTTAATCTGTCGGTCGGGCCCGTACACAATGACAAGTGAGTGTGATTTAATTTTATGATAGTGCTGCATTAGGTGACCACTTTATGTTGCTGTAAAAGAGGGATTTGGAGTGGTGGCGTGCTCTGCTTCCCCACATTTGATATCCCTGTTTCCTGGAGTCTGACAATAAAATCTTTGCAATGTTAAGAGCGGTTCTGCTGTTGTTGCCCATGTGGATGGATTTGGGAAATTGGGTGTCACAGGAGCACTGAGGAGGCTTTGGCATCATTTTACTGGGACTTGTCAAAATGTTTTTCTCTCTGGCAGGACCCAGGGAAGGGCTGGAGCTCTGTCAGGACAGGTTTAGGTTGGATTTTGGGAAAGGTTCTTTACCCCAGAGGGTGCTGGGCACGGCCCTGAGGTAGCCAGAGCTCCAGGAGAGTTTGGAAAACCCTCCCAGGGATGCCCAGGGTGGGATTTTGGGGTGTCTATGCAGGGCAGGGGTTGGATCAAAGATCCCTGGAGTCCCTTCCCACATGGGATATTCTCTGATTCCATGAACTCACATCAATCCCAACTGGTTTTTCCCATCTGAGGTTCCACATCTCCCATGTGCCATGACCAGCTGAGGTCTGCTGATTCCTGTTATTTTTTACTAATCCTGGTACAAATTCACTGTGAGTAAGGAGTGGCAGGATCTTCCCTCTGCACTGCAGCTGGGCAGGAGATTAAACACTGGGAATTGCATTGGGCACACACACACCAGGAAAACACACAGCAAAGTGGGGTTTGTTTCTGGCTCTTGGGCAGAGGAATGTCTGTGCTATAGATCAAGAGCACCACGGTTGGTGTCACTGATTTTTTATCTTGATAGAAGTGAGATAAGGAAGAGCTGGTACTGCTGTGTGTGACTCTGGGAAAACCTTGTCTGGAAAAGTGTTTACAATTCCAGGCACTTGTATCTGAAGGAGATAAACAGAAACAGATGCAGAGCAGAGGTTTCAGGGTGGTTTAGGAAATGATTAACAAGAGATTGGAACACTCCTGCTTCCTTGGCTTATCACAGCAGCACGTGGGTGTGCACAGGGAAAAGGAGGAATAGGCAAAAATTAAAGCTGAGGTTGACATGAGCTTAAATGGACAAATCTGGATGTGAGAACTTTCCTTCTCTTTAGAACAAGCTCAATGTGCATTTCAAACAGGCTTCTGACAGGAAGGGTAAAAATTCACTGGTTTGAGGATTGTGGTTTATGAAAAAAAAAAAACAGCTCTAACCACCCAAACAACAAGAGGTGTAACATTAGGATTATAAACTTACCATTATGTTCTCTATTTTAATTAATGAGCAAATGTAGTCTTTTCTGTTTTAATTAATCAGCAGATTTGGCCTTTTCCAGGACATGGTCTGTCCTGGTTGGAAGCTGTGCCCTTCTCACAGGGAGTTGATTTAAATAACTTCATATCTGACAAGGAATTAAATTGAGCAGCCAAGCTTGGAATTCCTTCCCAGCAATGCAGGAATTCTCAGTTCCAGCCTCATCAGCAAAGGTGGAAGAACAGGGATTTTCCCTGCTCTGATTTCAGGATCAACCAGCTGCAAGTGAAGGAAGGCAATGCCACCAAATGTCCCGGCTGTCCTCCCTCCCATCCCACATCTCAGATTTCTGGAAAGCTCCTCTGATTTCACAGCTCTTCATTGAGGTTTGGGAATTAACTCCAACACCTTCAGGTGGAGACTGGTGTTGGATTTGAGCAGTTTTGCTGCCAGGTTTCTCGTGGACTCTCAGTGAGGTCGCTCACCTGTGTTTTGTTCTCTGGAAGGAGGGAACGTGGTGCTCATGGTGCTCCTTCACAGCCCTGCCAAAATATGTTGGAATTCCTGCCTGGCACTGAATGGGAAGGTGCACTCACTGCTTCAGCCAGCAAGGACACTGGTGTTCATACAGAATTCATGAGTGCATGTTAAACACTGCTAGAAAAGGACATTTCTTGTCTTCAGCTAAATTGACAGCCCCTCTTTCAATATCAACTCCTTGTGCTTGGGAAATCAAGACACATGATTGTCTCTTTTCTTTTTCAGCTAAGTAAAAAAGATTTCTTTTTAATGTCTGGGTGAGTGAAAATCTCTGCTATTTGCTGTGATGTTTCCTTTCAAGAGGCACTGCTTTGTTTTGGTGGATAACTATTGCTTTTCCCTTTGCTTGTCTGCCTTAAAAATTTCTGTGGGTACACACAGCTGTGATGAAGCTCCTTTCCTTCCACTGTCACTCAGAGTCTTTTCAGCAACAGCTTTGTTTAGAGCTGAAAAATCATAATGCAGAGAAGCTGCCTGAAGAAAAAAAACTGGAAGGTAACAAGTAGTGAGCAGGAGTCCTTTTTATTTTTTGTTTTTATCATCATGAATTAAGTTGGGCTTTGTGTACCTGATTGTAACAGGCAGCAAAAGAAGAGGATGAGTGAGCTGGACAAACTTGAGGCTGAAGGAAAAAGGGGGGTGGGAGGTGATATTTTCATTCCATTCATCCACTTTAGTTGTCCAGTCAGTGACTGAGGGGTTCTTTAATGCCTTTCACCAGCAGTTTTCTGTCTCCTCACCAGCAGGTTTTTGTTCCTGTGGTGTCTCAGCACAGGCACATGCACTGGAATGATCAGGTATTTCCAGCTGGACAGCCTGGCCTTGGACACTTCCAGGGATCCAGGGGCAGCCACAGATTTCCTGGGGAGAATTTCATCCTAAAATCTCATCTAAACCCTTCCTTTCTCCATTTCAAACATTTCAAGCTAATGAAAACCTTGTTTAGTATTTTATAATTTCTTAATTATTTTTATCCCCAAAGGTTAATTTAAAAAAGATATGGCTGTGTGTAATCATGGGAGAGGGTTATTCTGAGGGAATTTGAGCTCTGCTTGTTCCTCTTGATCTTTCTTTTTCTTTCTTTCTTTCTCTCTCTCTCTCTCTCTTTCCTTTTTTCTCTCTCTCTATGTCTCTCTCTTTCTTTCTCTCTTTCTTTCTGGATATCCAGCCCAAGGACACTCTGCAAGGCAGGGATTTTGTTACCCAGCCTGGCCATTTATAGAACATTTCTAGAATCCTCCTGCATTACTGGAGGAGCAGAAGTTGAGGTCAGTGGCAATACCTATTTAGAAAGAATTTATTTTATTTTAACCTATTTTTTTTCAGTGCTGGCATGAACAAGAGCACACCTGGAGCCTCCCAACAACAAAGTGTGTGTCTAGAGGTGAAATCAGGCTCTTGTCTCTCACTCCTCTGGTCCCTGCTGCTTTTTTCTGCAGCCTTTTAAAATTACACATCCTCATATTCCAGCTACTGGGAGACTTCAAGGCAAATATTGCTTAGAAATATTCCAAGGCTCATGACAGGAGGAGCAGCAGCCAAGCTCCAGGTGGGGTTTGGAAGGCTCTGGGGGTTCCAGGCTGAGCTCTGTGCTCCCTCCCTGAGCAGACAGGTCCCTGTGTGTGCTCCCAGCACTGCCCAGCTCGGCTCAAAACACTGGGAAGAGGTGGAAGGGATGAATGGCAGGCAAATAAAACATTAAAGTACCAACCTGAGATCAGGGCAGATTTCTAAACTTCTCCATCCCCTCAGGACATTGCATGCTGAAATTGAGTATCCTGATCCAGGTTTCTCTCCCACCTGGCTGGGTGGAGCACACAGCCCTGGCAGGGTTTGCATTTCCAAATGGCATCTCCCTAAGAACAGATTGGAATTTTTTCCAGTGGTTTGGTGAAGCTGATGGAGAGAATTCCCTTCCTTAAGCTGCTCCATGTGTAAAATTAAATCAGGAACCTGGGGTGATTCAGTCAGGCTGGAGACCTGCCTTAAGAACCTGTGTCCACCTGAACCTTGTGGTGTTTGACAAGCTCAGGCCAAACCTCTTCTCCTCCAATATCCCAAAGAAGTCACAGAAGGATGTTCTGAACAATGTGGCAAGGCTCACCTGCATGAGGAAGGATATTCCAAAGGAAATTTTGAATGGCTCTCCAATTCCCAGGCAAATCAGAGAGTGGAACAGAGATATTTGTGTCCCTGAATTTAAAAGAATGTGCTGTAATACCCACATACCACAGGATGGAGTTACAGACTTAACTTTAGATTTGCCTGCATTTTAGCCCAACTGTTAGTGCTTGTTTTAATGTATTTTGGTGTTTTTTTGGGTTTTTTTTAAACACATTTACTTGCAACAGATGTGTCCAAGAATATTGGAGAGGATTTCTCCACCTTGCAAAGGGCAGAGCAAGGTGACAGCAGGAACAAATCCTGCCTGTGCTGAGGGAACAGAAGGGGCTTGGAGCTTGTGCCATTGCTCTGAGTGCTTGAATCTTCTGTGATGCAGTGCTCAACGAAGATCCCCCTTTTCCAGAAATCATAAAATCATTCAGGTTGGAAAGGACCTCCAAGATCATCCAGCCCAACCTCCAGCCAAGCCCTGAGTGCCCACAAATCATATAATAAATTATATAATAAATCATATAATAGATCATACAATAAATTATACAATAAATCATACAGAAATAATAAATCATATAATAAATCATATCATAATCATATAAATTATATCATAAATCGTATCAAAAGGTGCCACATCTGCCTGATGCTGAGCCCCCACCATGGATGGGGACTCCACCCTTCCCTGGGACTCTGCTCCAATGTTTAACAACTCTTCCAGTGAAGATATTCTCCTGATAATCCAGCCTCAGCCTCCCCTGGCACAAGCTGTGCCTTGTTTCCCTGCAGCCTGGAAGAGGCTGTGCTCTGGGAGGAAGGGCTCCCAAAACCCTCCTGCTGACCTGGTGCACTGGAGCTGGCACTGCCAAAATTCAGGGATTGCAGCTGAGATGGGGACAGGCTCCCCAGGGATTCATTTCCAGGCTCCCCTCTGCAGGACAGTAATTCCTCAGCTTCCCTGGCTGTGCAAAGGTGAGAGGATTTCATTACAGACTACAAACAATTAGGAAACTGAATCTACTCGTGTTTGCAAAACACTTGGAAACCTCCAGATTGTGGAATTGGCAGAATTAATAATTACCATCTCCACCAGCCTGGCACTTCCCTACCTGTCAATCCACAATCAGGAGCTTTTTATTTCTTGGGGAATTTTTGGAGCAGAGCTGCTCCAGGAGAGCTTGCAGGATGTGGAACCCCCTCACTTCTCACCCCCCAGTTCCATCACAAACATAACTGAAGTTTCACATTTGCCAAAAAAATCTCATCCTCAGTTTAAAGTACTTAAAATCTAAAATTATAATTCAGGCTTTAGTAAATGCACTTAATTAAAAGCTAATGAAAACCTTGTTAAGTATTTTTTTATTTGTTTTATCCCCAAAGGTTAATTTAAAAAAAAATATGGCTGTGTATAATCATGGGAGAGAGTTACTCTGAGGGAATTTGAGCTCTGCTTTTTCCTCTTGATCTATATCTATATATCTATATATCTATATACCTATATATCTATATATCTATATATCTATATATCTATATATCTATATATCTATATATATTTATATATCTATGTATCTATATATTTATATATCTATATATCTATATATCCATATATCCATATATCTATATATCTCTATATATCTATATATCTATATATCCATATACCTATATATCTATATGTATTTATTTACTTATATATTTATTTATATATTTATTTCTTTACATATATAAGTTTTTTAAATATTTATTTATTTATTTATTTTGTTTCCATGCAGTGTATAAATAAAGTATTAAGCCAAGCTTTGGATGCTACACCCTGTACTAGAGAATTATCATGGCAACCTTGACTTTGTAACCTTCTGGACATGAATATCCTCATAAAATCACTGGCTAGAGGGAATTTGTGTTACCTGGAGCTGTTTTTCCTTGGCCTCCTGCCTCATCAGCTCTCCTGGAGTGAGGCAGAGGCAGATTGGGTCAGTGCCTGGCTGAGGAACGGGGAGGGAATTGAGTCCTGGGTCAGCACTGGGCTCTGGCAGCAGGGAAAATGCCTCATGGCTGAGGAACATCTTTAGTTTTGATTTGATGGGGATACTAGATTTAGAGAAGCTGCATTGGAAAATGAGTGTGTCCAGTTGTTTAAATACAGTGATGTGACTGTTCCTCCGGGGGTGAGGAGCAGGGGTCACTCAGCTCCCTGATTTTTCAGAGGTTTTAAATAATGAAACTCTTCTGGCATCCAGAAACCTGCAGTTGAAAGGAGTATCATGGAGAGAATGATGTGAATAATTCTGGTGTGTGGTTGGTACAAATGACAACAAAACCTCTTTATAATAAATATAATTACATGATACTACTAGAATATTATCATTTTTCTAAGCCACACATACCCAAAGATATCCCAAACTTTGACAGTGATGGATATTTCCAGCTCCAGGGAGAGGTCAATTTTCCCATGGGAGAAATCTGGTCAGGATTTGTCTAACTCCATGTAAAGAGCCCTTTTCCCCTGCCTTTAGCAGGATATCTGTAAGAAAAATCTCTTTCTTCCACAGGTACTTTTAGATCATCATCTGCTAATAACGGGCTTTATCCCCTTCCTGCAGCAGGTGACTGTAAAGCTGTCACCAATCATTTGGGTTTACAGCAATAGCAATTATACCAGGGGGTTTTATTATATTTTGAATGCTGTGTTAGTAGTGTAGAATAAATTAACCTGAGCCAGAATTATGCTGGGTGTATATTCCATTAATATCTGGGATCAGGCAGCGTTTACAACAGAATTGCATCTGCAGAGGTTGTTGTGGCTATGACAGAAGAGGTGTCAGTCCTGGCCTTGGACACTTGCAGGGATGCAGCAACCACATCTTCATGCCAGGGCCTTCATCCCCAGCAAAGAATTCCAAATTTTACCCTGATTTCTCTCTGTCAAACAATTAAGAAATATCTAAGGGTAGTTCTTTATATGAAGGGTTAAAAACACCTGCTGGGTTTTGGGAAATATTGAGAATTTGCATTATTTCACGGTAGTTTTGGCACCTGGTCTGTTGCTGTTGGCCTGAGAAGAATTCCAAAGGCAAAAAAAAAAGAAATTGCAACATTTAGTTTTTGTTGATCAGTGTTAAATCAGAATCAAGATAATCAAAGGATATAATTGGGAGTAGAATGTGCTTAGGTTTAAGCAGGTTTCAAATCAACCTGAATCCAAGCTTGCCTTGAATTTTATAATAAAGCTGTTGGTGAAAGGGACATTGCCCAAGCAGGAATTGAAAAGCTCTTTGAAACATGGAGAAGTAGCAACACCAAATAAAATAAATTAATGTGATATTTCCAGGAATCCTTTTATAATTTTGTAATATAGAATGAGTATAGAGGGTAAATGTAAAACTGGAGATGAGGCACAGTAATGTGGTTGTGGACTGCTTGGCCTGGAGCAGAAGTGGAGTACAAAATCCAAAAGATTAATATCCAAAGATATTAATCCAGAGAAATAGGAGGATTCAGTGTTAAAGTGATGATATTTTCATTTCTCTAGTGAAGCTGTGCCAGCTCTCAGTGTGTGTTAACCCAGAACAAGTGACACATTTGCACTGCTGGATTTATTTAAAATCAAACTGAACAGAAACTTTTGGTTGTCTCCTGAGTCACATTTCTGTGCTAGGCTGTGGCAAGGAAAGCTGAATGCGTGTCTCAGTTCTGTCCAGACAACGGAAGGGAGGAAATGTCCACATGGGGGTTTATAGGAAAACTCTCCAAGCCACGTTATCAAGGAAGGAATAGGAATATCTGGAATATCTGGAGTATGTGGAATATCTGGAGAGGTTTGTGCACAGCAGGGTGTCACACAAGTCCTGTCATTGTTCCCTGGTGTCCCAGGTTACAATGTAAAGATGTGCCCAAAAGTCTGGATTCTGTCACCGTCTGTTAAACCAGGTGGGCAGTGATCCTTATCTCTGTGGGAGATATCCTCTGCTAATGGGCCAGCTGTTAAAAACCAGCTGGGGCAGTGTTCTTTATCTTTTCCACAGCCCATCCTCCCTCCAGGAGATATCTCCTGTTAATGGCCATTGAGTCCCAGTGCATGACTGATAAAATTACATCATCCCACTGGGAGATGCTCCACCCAGGGGGAGGAGCCAAGCCTTTCCTACCTGGATAAAAACTGAGGTTTGGAACAGCAGAGCAGCCTTTCCCACTGGATTCCAGAGGACAAGAGCTACCAGGATCACTGTCAGTATTTCTTCAGGATCACTGCTTCAACAAAACCACTTCATCTGCACTGCTGCCACCACACTAACTAGCAGGGTGTCAGGTTCTATTCTGACTGTGACACTGTTTTTTTTTTTCTTCTTTTGAACTATTGCATGTATTTTATTTTTCTCTTTTTTTCCTATTAAATTGTACTTCTGACTTGGAGTGTCTCACTGGTTTTGATTTCAAAACCATCACACCTGGCCATCTTACCAGGAGGAAAGCTGGAGACTTTCCTTTCCTCCAGTGCAATCCTCAGCTTTGACCTGTTTTGCTGTCTCAGTGCTGTGCTGACGTGGAGCAGCACGGAATCGAAGGGATGTTTCTGAGCCATGCAGCAAACAGCAAACCCCCAGCCCATTGCTCACCCTTGCCAGCTCCAATCTCATGCAGGGCTGTGTGCAGGCAGGAAAACAGAGCTGGATGTCATCCCCAAGGAATGTCTGAGCTCCTCAGCAGAGCAGGTGGTGAACTTGTGCTTGGCTGGGTTTGACAGCCATTGTGCTCCATCCCCCGGTGAAAATTAAATAAAACCCTGTGCTTGGAGTCAGATCTTCGCTAGGGCAGGGTGGAGGAGCTCCAAGGCTCTGGAGCTGCCCTGGCTGGGTTTGGGGTGGCAGGGGTCAGAGGGGGTGCCAGGCTCTGCCCAGTGGCGCCCAGAGATGGGACAAGGGGCAAGGTCAGGAATCAAAACAGGACATTCCACCTCAATGGAAGGAAGAATTTCTTTATGTTGAGGGTAGCTGAGCACTGGAAAAGCTGCCCAGGGAGGATGTTGAGTCTCCCTCTCTGTTGGAGAGAATCCCAGCCCCACCTGGGTGTGTGCCTGTGTCACCTGCTCCAGGTGACCCTGCCCGGGCAGGAGCTGGGACTGGCTGATCCCTTCCACCCCATTCTGGGATTCTGGAAGGATCCACAGCAGCTGGAGAGCCAAACCTCAAGCTCTTCTCCTGTGTATCTATCTTTTACAATCCAGCCCAGCTCCAAAAACCAGGGGCTGGGGATGGATGGGAGCCCCAAACCCAGCTGGGATTGCTAACAAGGGGCAGTTTCTCATTTCAGTGATGCTCCCTGTAACAAGCTCTGTAACTCTGGAATGCTCCTATAAAGCTGCCTGTGGGGTGACAGCAATATATGGTGTGATGTTACAGGCCTTTCATAACATTCCAGAGTAATTAGGACATAAAATTGAACTGAAACTTTAAACCACATTTCAGCTCTGTTCTCTCTATATATACTACTCTTCAGCAGGCAAGGGCAGTAATTTAATATTGACTTCTGGCTGCAAGATTACCATATAATCTAAATGCTAATAACAATTAAAGCACAGCATGGTGATTAAAGTCTCTTGGAATATTGAAAATACAGGTAATAAATGGGGCAAGGATGTGAGGCAGAGTTGGAGTTTAAGGATCTGTCCTGAGGGGCTGTGCTGAAAAAAGTGGGTTGGGCTGGAGAATTTTGTGCACAGTCTGTGCTTCTTTCATGCTTAGCCCACAAACACAGTTTTGTTTGATATGTTTTTATTCCAGGCTCTATCATATGGAAAGCAGGCCTTTGAAGCACAAATCTGAACTCTTTCTGTTTCCTTCTCCCATTTCTATAAGCAAAAGTTTGTCTTGGGAGAGGTTCAAGGGATGGTTTCCCTCACAAATTGAGAGGAATATTTCCTTTTGGAAGCTAGTTCTTCCTAATGAAGTACAGACTTCAGAGTTTTCCAGGAGGCAGAAGAGCCATGAAAGGCAGCTAAAACAAGAAAGGAAGGAAATGAAATTCAGAAACCCTTTAAAAAACCTACAGTCAGTGTGAAGACGTGTGAGATCCATTAAACTCGGGGAACGCCAGGATAAACGTGCACAAAAGGTCTCTGGGCTCAGCTGTTGGTTCTTCCAAAGCTCTGTTTGTGTTTCCCTTTGCTTGTAGCTCAAAGCAGCAGCTCAAATCCTGAATTTCATGGATTTTGAATGGATTTATTTACAGTAGTTAAATGGAGATGAAATGTAAGTTGTTGGAGCAGCAAGAATTGTGCTGATGGATCCTGGGATCCAGGAATTGGAGGATGATTCAGTGGATCCAGGATCTCTCCTGAATCCTCAGCTAATCCATTTGTTTTTGCAATAATATATTGAGGGGAAAACTCCCTCTGTGGGTTCTGAGTTCCTGCAGCCGAGCCCAGCCTGGAGCCAAACTTTGGGAAACCATTTCAAGGTGTTCACTGATGACCATTGGCAGGTTCAAAAGCCTCTGGATCCCTCCCTCATGCAGCTCATTTCCACTGCTGAATTAATGCTGAGAACTGAATTCTTATTACTTTTTAATTATTAAAAAAAAAAGCTTGGTGAGATTGTTCATTTCTTTTCGATCTCTGAATTTCCCCATCTGCTCCCTCAGCTGCAGAGTGAGGCAGCAGTGCAGGAACAGCTGTCACAAAGCACACAGTGCCTGTCCAGGGACCCTTCCCCAGCCACTGGCTCTTTGTGGGGTTTTTTCAGCCTGGTTTAATTTTCTGCCTCTGGCTCTCACCAGCCAGACTGACTTATTTTGCCCTTTCCCCAATTTTTTTTTCCCCCTATGCGTCTTAGAGGAAGGAAGGGGACAAAACAAGGCTATAAAAATAAATCAATTACTTGCTCTTCCAAGAAGCTGTTGCAGCTTGACTCATCTCTGTTCCCTTTCATGCTCAGAGAAAGGCAAAGAGAAATAGTTGACATTATTTTGGTTTGTGTTTTTAGTTTCCTGTGCTGTTCAGATATCTTGGAATTGCCAGGATTTGTGTAGGTAGGGATGCTGCTTTGGCTTTCAGCTCTTTCCCCCTTGCTTTTTTTTTTTTTTTTTTCAATTCCATACTTCAGGATTTCTAGGTTTAGCACAAGAAACCAAACTGTCTCTATCTCAGGAGGGTTTCCCTGTGGATTCCTTTTGAAGGGATCAGTTAAAAGGCAGCAGCATCTGCTGAGCACAAGTTGAAGGACCCAGCTGGTTGGGAAAAGCAGCTGCTCCTCTCTGGGTTCTGCTGCTCTGCTCTGTGTCACCCCTGGTCACCCAGGTGAGCCACAGGTGGCAGATCCTGCTTGGAGATGGGAGGAATTCCCAGAATTATTCCTCAAATCAGCACCTTGAGGCTGAGGGTGTCGCTGTGATGGGGATTGCAGGGAAAAAAAAAAACCAGTTAGAAAAATATTAAATCCTCATTTAGGCTTCTGTAAAGTTCTTTGGTGACAGAGCCTGAGGGGCTCCTGCTCAACTCTAACCCAAGTGTCTGAATCATCACAGAATTCCAGAATGTTTTAGGTTGGAAAGAGCCTTAAATCCCACCCAGTCCCCCCCTGCCATGGCAGGGACACCTCCCACTGTCCCAGGTTATCCCAGCCTGGCCTTGGGCACTGCCAGGGATCCAGGG
>JAOTQZ010000889.1:2163683-2178930 GCA_026546895.1 Pogonocichla stellata | reverse complement strand
TCCGTGTCCAGGCAAGTCTTTATCATTTTTTAAAGTTTCCTCACATATATATCCTAATTGTTTTTTCATAGAACAGGCCTGTCAGGAACAGATTGGACAGGGCATCCTGGCCCCACGGGAGAGAAGCAGTCAGGATTCCCTGGGAGGGCATCACTTGTCTGAGCTGGGTTTATTTCTCCTGAGCTGCTGGGAAGGGAGCCCAGGGGTAGGACAGGGGCTCATGGAGAGCCTCAGCACTCCCAGTGTGATGGGGCACTCACTGCCTGTCCCTGTGCTCCTCTGGCACCATGGAGAATCACAATTTCAGCCTCCTGGCAAGGGCGCTTGTAAGGCAGACTTGGCTGGTTTGCACTCCTGGGAATTACAGCTCACAAAAGGAAAAGGGATTTCTGGGGAAAACAGAAATCCTCTGCCATAAAACTGCCCTGGAACTGCAGGATCCTGTTTGGGTGTTGCAGTGAACCAGGGAGCAGTGCCTGGCTCAGCTGCCACGGGCAGTGGGGAGGCTGAGACACTGGAAAATGCCAAAGCAGTGGGATCTCATCTGATCCAGCTTTTGTCCTGCACATTTCTCATGTGGATCTGCTCAAAGGGACCTGGGAGGAACAGGCTCATGGGTGACCTGGATCATTTGTGAAATCTGAGACAAATTAAGGGGTTGTCTTCCCTCAGCTCTGCTGGGAGGTGTCTGTGGTCCCCAAAGAAGGGCTGGGAGCTGTGCAAATCCACAGTCACCCTTTCCCTTGCTCATTTAAACACTCAGAATCCTTAATTTTTCTTTTGAAAACATTTCCAGTCCAGTAGGTTTTGAGCTTTGCCTCTGCAGCTCCATTTATTCCCTGTGTGGGGTTTGTATCCATCTGACCTTGTGAGTGGTGAGTTCTTCCAGAAAAGGATCGTGAACTTGGGAAATTTTGTTTTGGTGGTTGCTGGAGATGCTGCAGTAAAGGAACTGATGGCCTGTGTCAATCCTCACCTCACCAGCAAAAGTATTTCAGAATAGAGAAACGTTAAGGATGAGAAATGTTCACCTGATCTCCCAAATGCCACTGCTGTTTAACTGTTGCATGAGCTAATTAAAATAGAAAATTTCGCTCAATTTAAGGTTAACAGCCCTGAATTTCTTTAAGTCAACTGGGAACTAATTTGGGCTCACCTGACAATTGGATCCATTTATCTCATTATGCCTATTAATTTGCTTTGCATTATGTTTCTTTTCAAGGACTGAACCTGACTGGCTTGACATTTCTTCCCATTTTCAAACATGTTTTCAGTATTTTATTTTCTAATTTCCATTTCATTTGTCATCTTCCCCAACCCTGTGCCATGATGATCTCCTTAGGAGGAGCAGCAGATGGAGTTTTTGGGTACTTAAGTTTGGGAAACTACTGAGTTTAGAGCACCAGCAACTGTAGCTGTTCTTCAGTGATTGGTTTTAATTGATTTTAAGAGCATCCCCACCTCCTCCTCTACCTTTAGGACTCTGATCTCAGAAAAGGCTGCTTGGGAATGGATTTATTTGTGCCCAGGCTCAGAGCTGGCTGTGAGACACCACGGGGGGATGGCAGAACCAGGAAAGGTGGCCCTGACCCCCGCTGAGAACACTTTATTTCAGCCTCCAACAATTCAATATTCAAAGCAAAGCAATATTCTGAAACACTCTGAGGAGCAGCAGAGACTTTGTACTAAAAATACCAAAGGCTTTCCATCGAGCTGCTCCAGCTGAGGAGCGTTGTTTGCTCGGAGATAATTAGCAGAGTCCTCAGAGCCTTCTCAATGGCTTTGTGCACGTCCTGACAGCCCGAAAAACACAGAAGGAATTCAGCAAGGCCACTCAGAACATCCTCTAAATACCGGATTAATGACTCATCGCCGGGGCCGAGGGAAGAGGCAGAAAAGGCTGGAATGAAAAAGCAGAAACACTCATTCCGTGACAGCCATCACCTCTGTTCTCCCAGGAGCTGCCCTGGCAAAGGGCGAATCTTTCTGCCTGGAATCTTCCCAGCTGGGACCTGCTGGTTTGGGAGCAGCAGAGAGATTTGCCTAAATCTATTGTCCTAAAACCTCCAGCCGAGTACTAAACGCCATTGTTAAAACTTGCAAGAAGGGAAACTTTACCAAAAAAAGAGAAAAAAAGGCTTTTTGGAGTTTTGTTTTGTTGGTCAGAATTCTGTTGGGTGGAAGGAGATGGTTTAAGGTCCCTTCCACCCCAAACCTTTGGAGGATTTTATGTTTCTCTGCCAGGATTTTATGATTTTTCTGCTAGGATTTTATGATTTTTCTGCCAGGATTTTATGATTTTCTGCCCCATTCCCACCATGAGATTGGAGCTGGAGATTGGGCTCTAGACAAGGACGTGGCTTTGTCAGATCAGAATTGCTGTGAACCCTGAGCAAGGCTTTGATCATCAAAGGGATGTGCAAATTAAGTACCTGCTGCTTTGATTTCTCTCATCCACTGCTCCTTTTTTTATTATTATTTTTTTAAATAAAAAATTCAGGGCCATCTTTGGAAGGTCCCTGCAAGCACCTGTGGATGTGCAGAAGTGATGGGATTGTTTCCTTGCCCGGTTTGGCTGCTTGTAAAGGGATTTTTTATCTCTGTTAGGTGTGTTTTTATGACACTCCCTCACTATTTAATATTATTCCAGGCTCTGGTATTGGCATCTGCATATGAAATTCAGAATCTCTCAGCAGCACAGGCTGATGTGACCTCGGGATGTGCTGTGTGATTGCAAATGATGCCAAATTTGTCTTCTGAATCAACTTTTATGACATTCTGTAAGGTTGATTTAAAAGCAGCCATGTTGTACATGGGATTGTTTAGAACTCCCTGGAACGTTCCTGGGAGGAAAAGGCAAAATGTCCCACAAGGGACACACTGAGTTCAGGGTTTGGTTTTTTTTTCTGTTTAATTTGTAACAGCCAGAATAATTTCTAGCACTGTCAGGGTAATAATAATTCTAATCTTACTTTGATTGTGTTTCTAGTTAGTCCTTTAATATTGCAGAGATCAAAGGTGCCTCCATGCAAGTTTAATTGAGAATATGGTAAGATTTTTATGCTCAAAAAAAAGCCCAATGGAATGCAGATACTTCAGGCTTAGCTCTTAAAATGATTAACAACCAAACAGTTAAATTGTATAAAAACAAAACTGATGCTCATTAACTGAAATAATTTTAATTATTGTCATTTTAAATCATGATATGAAAGAAAATCACCTTGCTAGGCTTTGCTGGCTGACACTGAGTCCTCCCTTGGTGCAAGGTCTGGGGAGAATTTTGTGCTAAATCACATTTGGGACTTGCTCCGTGTTTTTGTGTTGTTCTCCTGCACAAGGTTAAAGATTCCCAGCAATAATTATATTTCTATTCATGTCAGTTTTCAGTAGTCTCAGAAAAAAACATATTTTAATGTCTTTGCTTTGTGACAGAATTTCAACATCCTTTTAAACACAGAAACCCTCAATATTTCCTGTATTTTTAACAATACAATTCTGATCTTCCAGAGTCTAATCTGAATTTTTGCCTGTGCTCAGCACTGTCCAAGGCCAGTAAAGGTGGCACCAACCTGAGCCCCTTGCTCAGCTGGATCACTCCCCTGCTACTGACATTGGTCCTTTCTGGGCCAATTCACAGCGTTAGACACAATCCAAATCAGAACTTCTATCCCAAAGAAAATTCCTGTACTTGAAGTTTATTCAAGTTTTCCTGGACTCCAGACCCCTGTGCTGGGAATTCGGAGGGGCCTGTGTTTGCTGTTGCTGCCTGACCATGATTTTTTAATTTTTTCCTGGCTGAAAGTGCCACAGGAAGTTTCCATTTTCCCAAAGCCCATTTTCAGACACAGATCACTTCCATCCTTTAAATAATGACAAGGAAATCACTCAGCAATGCCCAGCACGAGCCTCCATGGCTCCCCCTTAGGCACCCAAAACATGTCTACTCTTATTCTAATTACTTTTTACTATTTCTGCATCAAAAATTTTGAGACATGGAGTAGTGTAAGTAGATTTTTCCATATAATTCTTGGATCTGTGTGTGGAATAATGCAGATTTCTCGTGTTCTTTCCTGTGTTTTCTTTGGGGATCCCTGGGAGTGGCTGCAGTGTAGTGAACAGAGAAGAGCTCCCAAACCAGCCCAGTTGGTGTCAAAATTATTTCATCATTAATGATTTTATTATGCTAAAACTCACTGCCCTTTGTGTTGTTGCTTAAATTAAATTATAATCTTCACTTGCATAAGACCTCAGCGGCTTGGAAACTGAAGTCGTGATGTTTGGAATTCAAAAGCAGGATCAAACTACCTGTTCAAGTGCAGAAAAACTGGATTTTTTTTCCTTCCTAGAGAGACAGGAATGACTGCAGAGGGTAGATTTCATTAAAAAGGGAGGCTGGGGAGAAGCCTTTCTCACCAGAGTCTGCATTTCTGGCAAACATGTCATTCCTCTGCTTATTTATCATCTCCCCTTCATAAATGTCAAGTGTAACAACAAAAGGCTTTAATAAACTTGTCAGAATTGTTTCATGCCAGATTGTGTGAAAAGGTTATGGATAATAATAAAAACAAGACCTGAAACAAGCCTGAATTCAGCTCCAGGAGGAGCCTTGGTCTCTGTGTCTCTCCTGAGAACTTTGTGTTTCAGTGCTGCAGTTAGAAATTCTTTTGTACCGTGCATTAAACCCTACATCAGAACCACATACGTGCACATGCTACTGAGTAGAAAAAGGAGTATTTTAAGCCAGGCATTTCAGGCCTGATGACTCAATTTGAGGAGCTGGTGACAAGCTCCCTTTCTGAGATATGTCAGATAACAAGAAATAACCTGGCACCTTCCTGCTCACTGAAATTTTTATTTCTTTTTTTTTTTTTTTTCTTTTTGAAGGCCGTAAGGATCAGAATAGGTTTATTGGACCCAGTTCAGCAAAGCACTTGCCTCAGCGCTCAACTTTAACTGGTTATGTGCAATTTGTTGCTATTTATTAAAAGCACAGAGTACATCTTATCACTGAGAGAGCTGCTGTCCTCCCACGCTGCCTCCACCGCATTTAATTCCCCCCTCTCCATCCTCTTGCATAATCATTCCATTACAATGCCTTGAGAGAGGAGTAATTGGTTTCAGATGTTCCTGGTTGACCAGTTTCTGTCTGAGCTCTTGGCTGGGGACCCTGTGTCCTCCGCAGAGCGTTTGGTGCTGCCTGGATTGCTGATGGTTCCCTGAGTGCTCATCTCAGAGATTTCCTCCTCGCCGCGCTCTTGCTTTCGCTTGACCTCGCAGGGGCATATTCCAGAGGAAATGCTGTTGTGAAGATGTTCTGGAGCGAATCACTGTGATAATGTACACGCAGTGCCCAGCCTGGAGCAGCCCTTAGCTCCTGTAATTACTGCTCCTGTCCGTTTTGCTGCTCGTTACTGATTTGTGTTGTGCGCAAAGCCCCAGTGCTGCTCTGGGTTTGTGTCTGCAGGGTCTGGGGGGTGGGAAAAGGCTCCTGTTCCCTGAACAGAGAGAGAATCAGGAGGTCAAAGGGGTGAATGTGGGCGCTGCCGTGTCTGGGATTCTCCAGCTGGGCAGTGCCACTTTATGATTTAGAAGGTAAAATGTCACAGAATCTCAGAGTCGTTGAGGTCGGAAATGCCCTCCCAGACCATAAAATCCAACCTGTGCCAAACCCCCACCCTGTCCCCAGCCCAGAGCTCCCAGTGCCACCTCCAGGCTGTCCTTGGACACCTCCAGGGGTGGGGACTTCAACACAGAAAGAAATAAAGTAAGACATACAAAGAAGTATTGAATATTGCTCTCTATTAGTAAGCAATACTCTAATTACTGGCACATAACCTTTTTTTTCCCACAGGGGCTTAGTGAAAATGAAAAGGCTGGGCTGGTGTCATCTCTTCCTTGCTCTCCTTCCCTCACAGCTGTTGAACACTGGCTCCTCGTGTTTGATCAAAGATTCCAGCTCAGCTCAGGTTATTCCACTCCGTGATCAGCAGCTGCCTTCTGGGACAGCCCCACTCAGCCACTGCGTGCATACAGGTGCTGCTGAGAACTTCCCAGGGATGGGATTCATGAAATATTTACAGGGCAAATGTTTCGCTCAGGGATTCCCCAAAGGAATGAGCTGCCAAGCCCTGAAATGGGGGCGTGATTATGGCACCAATTAATGTTTCTGTGTGAATTCCTGCCTGACCCAGGTCTCTGTATCTCAATTAAATGTGTCTGTATCTAATTTTGGGGTGTTAATTGTTGGCTCCAGCCCTCACTGCCATGGCACTTCTTGAGTTAAACATTTGCCATTGCTCATCCAGGACCTGTGCTGGGCTTTTCCTTCCACTGATCTTGGACAGCAAAAAAAAAAAAAAAGGGATTTGAGCTGTGTGACAGCTGATTCCCCTTATTTGTGAACTCTGATGGAGGTGAGAGCAGTGGGTCCTCTGCAGTCTGACCTTCACCTTCTGAAATTAAACATGATTACTCAGGAGTTCCTTGCCTGAGTTAGGACACCAGGGTGCAGTAAGAAAAAACCCCAGACAATTTTATTATATCCAAAATACAACCAACAGGTTAAACTGTGAGGTGTAAAACTTGAGTAGAAGGCTGGAATCTGCCTCTGGAACAGATGCAGCCCAACAGCAAAATAAGAGGCTTTAATAATGACATGAGTTTGAAATGAAAAGGATTAGTTGGTTTGCAAAGCTAAGGGAAAGGAGCATGAACAGAACAAAATAATTTTGGGAATGGGGAAAAAAGCCCCATAAAGCTGTTTGGAGAAAGGAGATTGAAATTCAGCAAGGGCTGTGAAAATCAGAGTGAAATCTCAGATACTGTGAACAATAATGAGGGAGAGAGAACTGATTCTGCTGTTTGCTTGCATTGCCTTCAGTTTCTAAATGTGCTGCATGAAAGGCATGAAAAAGGACAAGTGTGAAAATCAAAACTAATAAGGGAAATTAGGGGGAATTAATGAGGAACATTGCAGAAATTCTTTTGCTGCCCTTGTTTATTGATGAGCATTTAGGATTTCCCATGGCAGCTCAAGGATTTAAATCCTGACAAACTGTAAATGTTTTGCTTCCTGAATGGGCAATGTTGGAAGAGTTTTCCTGGGGGGTTTGTTCCTAAATGGCAGAGATTTATTATTTTTTTTTTAATTATTATTATTAGTAGTAGTAGTAGTGGTGGTTTTATTTTTATTTTTATTTTTATTTTTATTTTTACTTTTATTTTTATTTTTATTTTTATTTTTATTTTTATTTTTGTTAATGCTGGGGTTGTTTTCACCATCACTCATCCCTTGATGGGGGATGTGTCCAGGTTAAAATCCCAGCTCTGTCCTGTACCTTGGCTCAGTTCTGGTCCCTGTTTATCCTCAGAGCCACAGTGGAGGCAGAACTCTGGTTCTGAACTTCCCCTTTGTGCGAGCAGAGATGGTTGCACAGTTTCTCAGTGATTTATGCTCAGGCATTTTTCATCAGGAAACTCTGGAGAATTGTTTTAGCACTATCACACCTCTCTGATTCATTTTTCTCTGGGAAGTCATTTCTGGGAGGCCAAATTGCAGAGATACCAGAGGAGGGGGTGTTTGTGATGGGAGGAATGGGAACATTTCCTGGTGCAGATAATGCTGCAGCTGTAATTCTTGGTGATAGACCAATTCCAAAGTCTGGTATCTCGTCTTTCAACAGGGAATGAGGTTCCACTTCTGTAAAACATAACAAATCTCTGATATCTTCATTGGGTATAATTTAAGGGGTTTTACCTCTTCTAACACTTGAGATTTTCAGTTTTCCAGGCGGGTTCCAATCTGCTCTGTGCTACATTAGAACATGACAGAGAAGATGCATCCCGGTGCCAAAAAATTAGCTGGTGGTTTAGACACAAGACAGGAATTTTATTGCTGAAATTTATTTTCTGGGCTGCAGGTCCAGGAAAGGATTTGCTGGGGAGAGCTGGTGCCAAAGCTGCTGCATTTGGAGCCCAGGTGACAATCAGAGAATGGGCAGGGCCCCGTTGGGGGTTGGATTCCTCCTGGTGGGGAGAGAACTCAGGAAAGAAATGCACTTCTCTGATGGAATTATTGTGTTTGAGCCCTCTGACTCCATCCTTGTTTAATTCACTTGTGGCAAAAGGAGATCACACAGACCTGAGGCCCATTTTATCCGGGCCATTATTCTGATGGAGAAACTTAGAGACTTTTTGTGATGCTGAAAACCACAAAATCTCAGCAGAAATGAATGGTGAAGGTTTGGTGATGTGTCTGCCTGCATCATGAAGGGATACATTTTATAGAGCTCCTTTAATTAGTAATAAAAATTATACAAAAGCAGCGATTGAGTTGGAAAGTGGAAGCAGAGATTTTAAACACAATTATCTTACTGCTCATTGTAAACACTTGGGGTGCAACAGCCCTGTGTGGGCATTTTAATGAGTAGAAATTAATCCTTTAATTTGTTTAGGTATTTGTAAGTATTATAAGCCACGGAAGCATTGGTGACTTGCAGACAGTAAAAACTAACGATTCTCAAATCTTAAAATGTGAGTTACAAAGAGATTTTCACGGTTTGAATTCTAGAACATGCCCTGGCCATTCCTGACCTGGGGAGTGACACTGTCATCAGTGACTTCATTGGGCAGTTTGTCCTGGTGCCAGTTCTTTTGAAGATGTGGGTGCTCAGTGTTCTCCTGGGATAGAAAACCCACTGAACATCCAGCAAAATCTGGTTTTGTCATTAACAGAAATGGCAAAGTTAAAACACGCTGTTAAATATCCAATAAATCTGTAGTCTCTTTCTTTTGACCTGATCAAAGGCTCTGTAGTGATACAACTGCAGCTGATAATTTGAGAAAATGTCTTTTATTTTCTGCTGGCAGTCCTGGGGACAATGGCCCTGTGCTTCAGATCAATAGAAATTTTCTTGGAGGGGTGATTTAGCTTTGACTGGAAAGGAAAGCAATTAAGTCAGGCGTGGAGGCTTTGCCAGTGTGCAGATGTATTCGTGGGGATGGCAGCTTAATGACCTACTTTTGTGATAGTATTGAAATGATAACGTGTTTCAAGTAAATATCAAATTCCAGCCAAACAGTTACCATAGTAATGATAAAGGAAATGTAATTGTAGTCAATCAAATGAATATTCAGTTGATGCAGTTAATTTGCACGGAGGTGCACTCATCTCAAACCTCTGCTTTATGATGTCCAAGAAGGGATTTTTTCTGCAGTTGGCAAAAAAACCCAAACATTTCTCATCCTTCAAAACTTTTGTTGTGACAATTCCATTGTGGAACGCTGGTGCTTTAAGGCAGTGTTCAGTATTTATTTATTTCCCCAATCTTTATGAAGATGGGTATTCCAGCCAGTGGGAGAAGCCTGGCCTCATTTCTCTGGAGGAAAGCAACAGCTGAGTGTCTCTTGTTTCCTGATGTTCCTGTCACGTGCAGATAAAAGCTTTGATTTGATTTGTTCAGGATTTACCTGGAAATTCTCTGTATAATCCTGGTCAGGATTCTGTTCTTAAGCTTGCATATTCATATTTCTGGGGAAATGCGTATCTGGACTTAAATATTCTCTGTTTAGGATAAAGACAGTGCAGGAGCACTTGGAGGAGTCCTTGAAAACACAAGAAGGGACAGAGAGTTTGTGGTAAAAATATCACTGTGAGTTACCATGGTCCTTAAAAACAGTGGATTTTCTCAATGATTTCTATTAATGATAAATATTTATTTCCATTTTAAAAGGAATGCCATTGCTGCTGTCTTCAGAATGTCCTTGAGTATGTTTTTAGTGTGACTTTAATCAAATGTCATTTTAACTCCAGTCCTATGCTGCAAATCTCTGGTGAAATTCTATTAATTTTCAATTAAACTTCAAGTAAACCAATTAGCATTCTCATTTCTATAGAGCAACAAAGGCAGAATCTGTAATGAGTCTTTCCAGTTGCTCACAGAGGAATAAATGGTCTGGATGGATTTCTCCAGTGTGTATCTCTGGGAAACTTTGTCAAGTATATTACCTTTATCATTTCCTCCTCTGCTTCAGGCTCCAAATTGGCTTTCTTGTGGTGTACAAAACCATTTCCAGCCCCTTCTCTCCCTCAGCTGCATTCCAGAATTCTTTGTCTTCACTGGAAATCTTTAACCTTGCACTGAAGTGTGTTTTCATCAAAGTCAGAGCTGAGGCACTGCCCTTGTCCTGAACAACTTCAGCACCTCAGTGTGGTGGAGGGCAGGAGAAGGAATTTCCCCTTTTCATTCTAAGTGCACGAATGGCAGTGTCTGAGTCCTCCCAGCTGGGAACAGGCTCCAGCCCAGCTCCTCTCACCAGCATTTCAACCTTTCACTTTTTCCTCCTGCAGCAGTGATCCCTGCCCTGAGGAGCTTCATTATCAAAATGTGCTCCCTGAGCAGGGATCCTGGAATCCCTCCAGGCTGGGGATCAGAGCTTTGATCATGGCTCTGAGCCTGTAGCTGTCTGTGGTGCTCAGCTCTGCCTTCCTGTGGGGTTTAACCCCTTGCTGGCTGCCCTGGAGCCTTGCGCTGGCTGTGCCGCTGTCCCTGGGTGCAGCAGGAGCTCACGGTGCTGCTGGGTTGGGTTGGGTTGGGTTGGTTCTGTGCCAGGTTCCCCCTGTGAAATGGAGCCACTGCAGCTGGAGCCAGGCTGGAGTCACACACTTGTCTCTTCCGATATCCTGTAAACCTGAGATCCTGGCACAGGCTCAGCCTGGCTGAGAGTCAGGAATCAGAAAGGGCTCGAGGCAGGGAGCTCAGTCAGCTCTGCCAGGTGTCCTTGGTGCCTGGGAGGGGACTGTGCTCCACCCAGAGCCCCTCAGGTGCTTCCTGCTGGGAAATCCTAACGACAGAAAAATCCACAGAGCCACCTTCCACCTCCAAAACCAGGATTATTTCTGCTGAGGGCAGAGGAGATTTAGCTCAGAATCACTGAGGGTGGAAAAGAGCTGCAGGATATCGAGCCCAAGCTGTGCCAAATCCCCACCTTGTTCCCCACCTGAGTGTGGCCTTGGACACTCCAGGGATGGGGAATCCAAACCTCCCTGGGCTCCAAGGCCTGGAACCTTTTCCATGGAGAAATCCCTGCTGATGTTTTTGATGTCTAACTTGAACCTCCTCTGGCACAACCTGAAGCCCTTCCCTCTTGTTTCCCACCTTTTACCTGGGAGCAGGGCCTGATCCCCACCTTCCTACAAACTCTGTCAGGGAGCTTAGAGGGCAACCAATTCTCCCCCGAGCTTCCCCAAATAGACAAAATCTGGTGCCCAAGCAGAGATAAACCAGACAGCCCTGAGAGGGCAAATCTGCTCTCTGAGGCATTTCTCTCTCTATTTCTCAATACCACAGCCTGTCATTATAGGCTGATGCTAATTGGCACCAAATTAAATGAAATTTGAGACTTAGATCCAAAGATTAAGGGGGGGAAGAAAGAAAATGAGATTTCACTGTTTGCAGGTGCAGAGAAGTTTATTTATATGGCTCCCACACAAGTCTCAGTGGGGTGTTCAGGTTCTTGTGGCACTTGGCTCTTTAAAGTTCTATTTCTCTGTTCTCTCAGGAACCTAAAACCTCCTGAACAGGGAGCTGCTGCTGCAGCAGGTGGAGTCCTGGCTGTGTTTTGCTGAGTTGGAATTAAAGGATTTTACTGCCATGGCACTTGGCCCCTTCCTGTTCCAGCCCTCACAAACAGCTCAGGAGTTAAGTGGCCGGAACTTGTAGGAACAGGAGAAATCGTGTTAAATTAAATAGAGCAAAAAATGGGGGTGTTTGGGCAACAGGAGCCTTTTACAAGATTGTTTGGCTGTTTCAGGAGAGAGCAGCAGGGAGGAGGAAATGCAGAGCTTCTGCTCTTGACAAAACAGGGAAAAGTGACCCCAGGGAAGAGGAAATGCAGAACTCCTGATCTTGACGAAACAGGGAAAGATTTTCACCAGGGAGGAGAAAATCCAGAGCTCCTGCTTCTATTCCTAAAAAAACAGGGAAATATTTTCACCAGGGAGGAGGAAATGCAGAGCTCCCATTCCTGACAAAACAGGGAAAGGTTTTCACCAGGGAGGAGGAAATCCAGAACTTCTGATCCTGTTCCTGACAAAGCAGGGAAAGGTTTTCACCAGAGAGGAGGAATTCCAGAACTTCTATTCCTGAAAAAACAGGGAAAGGCGGCCTCAGGGAGGAGGAATTCCAGAGCTCCTGCTTCTATTTCTGAAAAAACAGGGAAAGGAGACCCCAGGGAGGAGGAAATCCATCAGGAGCTGGGGGGGCACAGCCCTTGGCTGCCCAGGAAGTGAAAAAGCAAACAAAGAGCAGAGGAAACACCTGAGTGAGCCTTGCTGGTGCCCAGAGGAAAAGGATTCGCAGCCCCTCAGTCCAAGGTGTGCCCTGCTGGTGGAGATGGGGCTGGGGAGGAGCCCCAGGAGCTGCCCCCACCCCCTGCCCCAGGAGAATGAATCCCTCCTGTGCTGGGCCAGGCTCCCCTGGCATCCCAGGGGCACTGAGGGGTCCCCAGATCCCCTCCAGCTCTTGGGGGCTGCGTGGTCCCTCCACCCATGGGGCTGGACTTCGGCTTTGAGGTATCGATGAAATAAAATTTCAAAATTAAAAAAAAAAAAATTAAAAAATTCAAATGTTTAAATTAAATTTCAAATTTTTAAAATTTCAAAATTTCACAGTTTCTTTTACTGTTCTCAGAGCTGTTCAGTTGGTGAGATGGAAGCAGAACAAATTGAGCTGAAGACTGAGGGTTTAAATGCACATTTCTCCTGCATTTCATGTTACTTTTGCCCACATAACTCTGAGTTCAGTCCAGTGAAATGAAAAACTCCCAAGTTACATCCCCGCACTGAGAACAGCCTCCTTCTTTAAGGAAGAAATTCAGTGCAAATCCTTTTTCATTTCCTTTTCATACTTTGTTTTTTGCAGCAGAAAAAACAGTGCAGGGTTATTAATGCTGCAGGTTGCAGGATTGACCTTGGCTTTTACAAAAAATTTTCAATTTCATTTTCAATTTTCACCCTAAGGGGCTTTGGAAAATCCCAGTATGAATAAGTTTATTATTTTAATAATAATAATATGTGATACTGTGCTGTGTGATAGGAAAATGGGGGTTTCCTGTGCATTTAACACACCTTGTGTTCCTAATTCCCTTTATAGTGGATATATTTTAAAATGCTGGCCTTGAGCAGACTGAAAGCACTGCTGTGACCTCTGGTGTTTGGGACTATTGGTAATAAACAAAATTTGGGATTCTTTCTGCAGTCCCCTGATGAAAATGAATGCGTAATTACAGATCTGAATTAATTATGTTGCCCTGGAGTTAAGTGAGATGCCAAAGGCTAAATGAGTCCCCCCGGGGTGGTGACAGAGCTGAAAATAAATATTTTAACTCCTGTGCCTTCCCCTGTCCTCAGAGTTGTTGTGTCTGGACCCCAGAGCCTGAGGGAAGAGGATTTTCATGGAAAAGGGAAAAGGATTTTCCATGGAAAAGGGAAAAGTGCTGGAGAACCTTTGGAGAGCTCCAGAATCCTCAGGGAAGTTTTATAAACACACTCCTGTAAATCCACTTAGGTTATATTCTTGAGGTGACCAATTAGAGGAAACAGCCCAGTGAGAAACTGCTGTAATTAGAGCAAATCAGCCAATCCACTCATTGGAGTCACAATCCACCAGAGAATTTATATATTGAAACACCCAAATACTCACAGGAATTTCAAGGGGGAATCAAGGAATTGTTTTCCTGACAAGAGAGAATGTGTGGAAGCCTGGACTTCCTAAGGGTCTGCGAGTGGAAAGGTGAATTTTTGTCACACTTTTTTTACTTCTTAAAGCAGTCACAGCCCTTGGGATGGCACCTCAGAACCAGTGAACTCCTTGGGAAGGAATTTTTGTTTGGTTTGTGACCCAGGGGAATTTCTGGTGTGAACTTGAACTCCTTGGAAAGGAATTTTTGTTTGGTTTGTGACCCAGTGGAATTCCTGGTGTGAGTGTGAACTCCTTGGAAATGAATTTTTGTTTGGTTTTTGGCCCAATGGAATTCCTAGTGCGAGTTTAACTCCTTGGGAAGGAATTTTTGTTTGGTTTGTGACCCAGGGGAATTCCTGGTGTGAGTTTGAACATGCTGATGTTCCGTGTTTCCCCCCAGATATACTTGAAATATTATTTTCCCAGCAGCAATAATAATAGTTAATTATTATTTAACTTGGCTCTGTATTAGTTATTACCCTAATTGAGCATTTGGAATAAACAAGCTCTTCATTTGCATTCCTGCAAAATTTTTGTGCCTATCCTTAACAGGAGCAAAAAAATGAGGGGAAGCAGAGGTGGTTGTGCTTAGCTGGAGTTATTTTTGACACAGTGTGTAATTATGTCTGTAATTCCATTTAGCACATGTGAATGCAGTAAATGAGATAAATGCAGGAGTGCCTTCCCTTGTACAAGTGTCCCTGACTGGGATGGAAAAAAATAGAATTTTCACTCTTCCAGGTTTGTGCTCTACTCTAAAAGAGGCCATTTGCACAATAAATGGAGTTACTGGTTTAAATAAAAGTGAAAAGTGAAGGATTTAGGGTGTTTAGGGAAGGAGGAGCTGCAGAAATGCTGCAGCCAATGATGCTCCACTTTGTAAAAAGCTGGTGGTATAAACAGAAAAAAAGTCGGGAAAAGCTTGTGGGGGTTTGATCAGGTTCCCTGAGTTTTTATTCTCTTTCCACCACAAACCAAGAAAAAGCCAAGGCACCAAGAAGGGATTTACACTTTTTTTTTTTTCCTTGAAAAACAGCACAAAAGAGAGTTTGGCAATTTGAGAGGGCTGCCTTGGACACTGGGATATTTATCCAGAGAAACACAGGGAAACTGAGGGTATTTTGCATGTATTTGGGGTGTATTTGGGGTGTATTTTGGGTGTATTTGGGGTGTATTTTGGGTGTATTTGGGGTGTATTTTAGATGTATTTTGGGTGTATTTGGGGTGTATTCTGTAAACTGAGCAGGTCCATTCCCTGCCTGCTCCTCATTCTTCTTCAGGAAAATGTCATTAAATGAAGGCAGAGCAGGTTAAAGGATTGTGGATCATTCTTCCTTCTCCAAAGGAGAAGAGTCAGGAGGAATCCAGCAGGTCTGGATCAGCCCCAGGTGTAAGGACAGCTCCAGGCTGTGGGTTAGTTGTTCATCCCAGCCTGGGATGTTTGGGCCTTTAGAATCCCTAAAAACAAAACTAAAAAAAAAATTACCCAAACCAAACCAAACGAAAAA
>JAOTQZ010000889.1:2145567-2163378 GCA_026546895.1 Pogonocichla stellata | reverse complement strand
AACAGAAACCAAACCAAACCAAAAACAAAAAAAAAAAAAGCCAACAACAGAAGCAAAAAAAGCCCAACTAGCCAAACAAAACACCAAAAAAACCAAACAAAAAAAACTTTAAAAACCCTCAAAAACAAAAGCAGCAAAAAACAAAAGCAGAAACAAACCAAACCACAAAAGCACAGTGAACCAAACAAAAAACCAAACAAAAAACAAACAAAACCCCCCCCAAAACAAAAAAAAAACCACCAAAATTAAAACCAAACCAACAAAAAAAAACCTCAACAAAAGCAAACAAAACCAAGCAAACAGAAAAAAAAAGGAAGGAACAAAAGAAGTGTGTCCTGTCTTTAATGAGTTTTTGCTTCTTTGTGGTTTTTTGTTGTTTTTTTTTTTAGTTTTGCAATCAGAATGTCCATTCTGGAGGTTTTATCTCTCCAAGTGGTTTGACAAAAACCAGGTTAAATGCATTAAAAATTCCCTCTCCTCAGCAGCTTTTCATGGTTTCAGTGATCTCTGGTTGAGTTTTTTTGGGGAGGAGGACACAGGGCTGGCAGGGATGGAGGTGAGATGGTTTCAGTCACTGAATGCCTGATGGATTGTGCTGCAATGTTTGGAGCGGTTTTGTTGGTTTTTTTTTTTAATAATTCTTCAAACATTTGTGCAAAGCGAAACCTCTCAAAGTGGAGAACCCCAAGGAGCTGAAACCCTGAGTGATGCAGGAGATTCTTGGATTGACTTTTGCAGTGGCAGCAGAATTAGGAAACTGCCCAGGCTTTATTTAAGACTTGTGAGCTAATTTGACTGACCTTGCTCCGTGTCTCATTTCACACCCAGCTCCATTTAAATCAGAAGCAGAGCAGGGGCATTTAAAGCTTTTTCCTGATGTATTTATTAGTGGTGAAACACTCATATCATAATTCACTTTGTCCTTGCGTTCAGCACATGCAGAGCTCACGTGGAAGCACCCAAAGTTTGGGAGTGGTTCTTGCTGTTCCGTATTTCTCTCATCCCCTGGGCAGTATTTTGTGTTGATTTTTGCCTGGTTTTGATGTGGATCTGCAGAGAGCAGTGAGCAGCCACCCAGGGCTGGATCTTATTTTAGGCAGAATTATGCAAACACATTTTTCCTATTTACCCAGCACGGTTTGAGTTGCACTGACTTCCCTGACAAAGCAAAGTGGAAACCAGCACAGGGATAAAAGTGGGGGAATAAAAAGAGGAGGGATGATAAAAGTGCCATTTTTCCTCTTAAGAACAAAGCTGTTTTACACTCTGCCACAAACCCCTGCTTGGTCATATATTTAGGATGATTTAGGAGTGCTTTAGCTTTTTAGGGGTGGATTGCAGGATTTCTGGAGCTGTGCAGCTTCTGTAGAGCTTTGAATAAATGAAATACCATCTCAGCTATTGTCCTCCATTACTGAACTATCAGAGCCACTCTTAATCTTTAATGTTCTTACTCTGACAACAGCCCTGGGACACAGGCAAGTTCTTTATTCCTTTCACACATGAAGAGCTGAGGAACAAAGAGGCTCAGACTGAGATTTTCTTCTCAGGCTGCTTGTCTTGGTTGGAGTGAACTCTCATCTCACCCTTCTCTCTGCACAGAAGTTCGTTAGTGGTGCAGTATTAATTGGGGCAACATCTAAATTCTTCTTTTTAAATAATTTGGAAGGTCAGGATGTGAGGCTGAAGTCAGTGGAAGTGAAATGATTCCTTTCTGTACGGGATGTTTTGGTTAAAGTCATTGAAATTAAAACGATTTATTTTTAATACATGGTGTGAATTCTCTTTGCAGAAGGTAAATAGAGTCTGAACTGCTTTTTAGAGGAACTAATTTGGATTTAGGGGGATTATGTGATGTGATGACTGGAGTAACAAATTGATGCCTTTTCCTTTGAAATATGAAATAATTCAAAGTGGTTTTTTCAGAACACAAGAAGGGGGAATTGAGAAAGTTTTAAAGCAGAGGTGATTTCCCCTTTGGGTCATTGTATGACCAGGATTGTAGGGGAACAACCCGCACAGTGCTCCAGTTACAGATGTCCCAAACCCTTCTGTGCTGGACTGGGATTTGCTGGGATGCCATAAAGAAATCTAATTAATATCAATAAATCGGAATAAAACCCAAGCCCCATTTCCATGGTGATTCCCAGGAAGCAGAACCTGCCAGGTTTGGGTTCCTGTCCTGACCCCAGAGCCCTCAAACACCACCACAAATACAGGAATTTCCCCTTTCTGCCCCAAAATCTGACTGTAATTCCCAACAGAGCCCAGATTCCAAGTGGGATTTTTCCTAATTAATAAACTCCACACCCAGCTCGTGGCTTGCATTACGTGCCTGATTTTTTTTTTTTAACTTCTTTTTACCCAGCTCAGTAAATGCTTGCAGGATTTCATAGATATTCCCAATGATGTCTCCAGAAATAAATGGTGAGTGGGGACAGGAGCAGAATAAAAAAAACTCAAAGATCTTTGGGTGTATTTTGGGTGTAATCTGGGTTTATTTTGGGTGTGTCTTAGGTGAATTTTGGGTGTATTTTAGGTGTATTCTGGGTGTATTTTGGGTGTATTTTATGTGTATTTTGGGTGTATTTTATGTGTATTTTAAGTATATTTGGGGAATATTTTAGGTGTATTTTGAGTGTGTTTTAGGTGTGTTTTGGATGTACTTTAGGTGTATTTTGGGTGCATTTTAGGTATATTTTGGGTGTATTTTAGTTGTATTTTATGTGTATATTGGGTGTATTTTGGGTGTATTTTATGTGTATTTTAGGTATATTTGGGGTATATTTTAGGTGAATTTTGGGTGTATTTTAGGTGTATTCTGGGTGTATTTTAGGTGTATTTTGGCTGTATTTTAGTTGTATTTTATGTGTATATCGGGTGTATTTTATGTATATTTTGGGTGTAATTTGTGTATATTTTTGGTATATTTTAGGTGTATTCTGGGTGTATTTTAGGTGTATTTTGGCTGTATTTTAGCTGTATTTTATGTGTATATTGGGTGTATTTTGGGTGTATTTTAGGTATATTTGGGGTATATTTTAGGTGTATTTTGGGTGTGTTTTAGGTGTGTTTTGGATGTACTTTAGGTGAATTTTGGGTGTATTATTTTGGCTGTATTTTGGATATATGTTGAGTGTGTTTTGGGTGTATTCTGGGAGTATTTTGGATGTTGTTTAGGTGTATTTTAGATGTATTTTGGGTGTGTTTTGGGCGTATTTTGGATGTATTTTATGTATATTTTAGCTGAATACACTGAATATACACGGAATGTACACTGAATATACACTGAATAATCACACAAGCAGATGTTAAATAATAAATTCCACAATAATTATTTGTAATGGCTGAGAGTTTGTTGCTTTTTTTTTTTTTTTTTAAAGAATTCTGAGAAAACCAAGTGGCAGACTGCTGTAAGCTTTCAGTTCTTTGGGATGATTTTATCTTCACAAACCTGAGCATTTCCAAGCACAAAGGTTCATTTTCTTTGCAGGAATGGGATGTCAGGGAAATGTCTCCTGATGACTTCACTCCTCCTGCTGCCGTGACTCTCTTGCAGATGAGCCCTGGATGTGAACGAGGTGATGAAATATCCAGGTGAGAAAGGTTTTTGTTTTATTTCCTGATGAAAAATGTCCTGGGAATGTGAATATTCAGCAGCTTGAAGAACCCCAGCCGTGTCTGTGCAGCACTGTGGCAAATCCAAACCCCCAAAATCAGGTGCAGGATTCCTCCTCAAGTCGAAATATTGAGTTTTTCCACTGCTGTGACTCCAAATCCATCTTCAGCAAGAGCTGGCAGAGTAAAATATTGAACCTGCTCCTCTTTTATGACCTTGGCAGCGATAAAAGATCTCATCTCTGTTGTGTTAGAATGTTGAAATATATATTTAATATCCCTCATAAATGAGTGGGGTTTTGCAGGTGTTGAAAAAGGGGAAGAAAAATGAATTGTGGTTTTTTTTTTTTTGGATGTTCTGAATGTGATGGTCCAAGTAAATGTTAAACCCACGTGTGCAGATGTAACTGGGATCAGTGATTTAGTCAGCACATTTTAATACCAAAAGGACATCAACAGTAGCTTTTAAGGAATTGATTTGCAGTCAGTACAATTTAAAAAAACCTGAAATTTGTAGGGCCTGGTTGAGCTGCTCTGATGTGGAGCCTCCTGGGTTAGAGGGGCTGAAAGTGGAACTGAAAATGGGTGAGATCCTCTGCAGCCACAGGTGCTGCCAGAAATCAGCTGCAGCTTTGTGACTTGAGAAGAAATTGTTTGACATCGTTTTTAGTGGAGTTTACTGGTATTCAGTTGTTGTTAAAATGGTTTTAAGAGTTGCAATGTACCACACCAGCAAATTATTAATGGCATTTAGATATCCATGAGTTTAATGGGCTTAATGTCAATTATTGGTATTGGGAGGTGTTAAATATGAGGCTGAGGTTTGGATTTGGTTTCCAGACCCCTCTTCAAATATTTTCCAAATGAATTAAATGCTGTGAGAAGAAATTAATCCTTTTAAAGAAGGGGATTTAGTGAAATTTTAAAGATTTTTCCAGAGTCAGCCCCGAAGGGAACCAAAATTCTTTAAAGCTTGAGGAAGATTCTGAAGCCCTGCAGCATTCCCAGACAGACATTTCTTAATTTATAACAATAAATTATTTTATATATAATAATTTATAATAATATAACAAGCCCTGTAGCCTCCCCAGTGTTATTTCTTAAATGACAATCAAATTGTTTCATTGCAAGAGGTGAGAGTTTTATCTCAGTTTAGAACTGACCAACAGAGAGCTCAGTTTGATCTCAATTTAGAATTTTCATTGAGGTGTCTCTGTAGAGGTGAATTGTCCTTCCCAAACACTGAAGGCAGTGAAATGACCTGGAATAGGCAGCTTGTGACAGGACTTTGATCATCAAATAAATGTTTTTTCACTAAGTTTGGGCATAAAAACAAAATCCTTCAGCTTTGGAATAGGCTGGAATTGTGAAAGGCCCAATTGTGTCTTTTTTGGGGGGGAAATAGAAGTTTTTGCCACTACAGATCTGTGATTTTAGGGTGAAAAAATCAAGATTTGAAGGGTTCTGCTCTTTATCCTTATTAAGTAATTCCTCACATCCACCTGCCCATCCCCCTGCCCTCACCTTCAGGATTTTGTTGTGCTCCATCTGGTTCTCCACAAACTTCTAAATTATCATTTTGCATGAGAGAAGAAAAATTATCCCTGAGCCTGCCAGGTCCTGAGCTGCAGGGCTGGATCTGATGGGTTTTTTTCTGAGTAAAACAATTTTATTAAAAATATTCTGTTGCTCATTGCATGTTAAGGGATGTTTTGGGGTAAATAAGTTGTATTTAAGTTACAGACACTTAAAAGTTGCACGAAATGAATTTTTTGTGTGTTTTTTTGTTTGTTTTGTTGGGGTTCTTTTTGTGACATCAGTGCTTTAATATCAAAAATGTTCCCAGGCTTTAAAGAAGTAATTCCAGCTCAGATATTATCTGTGAAGGGCCTATTAAGAGTTTTTTTTTCTTTTTGATTGCCAGGCCTAGAGTAGGATTACACAGCGAAGCAGAGAGATTGTATTTGTCAAAAAATGACAGTTTTCCCAAGAAATCCATACTGCAGGAGCTGGAGAAGAATAAACTGGGTTTTCCATTATTGGGAAAGCAGATTTGTAAGGCATTTGGAGGGGTGCTTACATTAAAGGCTGGGAAGAACAGAGCAATGGGGCAAAGTGGAAAATGCACTTTCACAATTTCACAAGGCTGAAAATGCTTTTTTTTTTTTTTTTTTTTTTTTGAAAAGGGCAACAAAATTTAGGAAGATCCCAAATGGTTTGAGAGAGAATATCAGCGAGGGGAGGTGAAGATGGAGGTTTGTTCTGCCCAAATCTTTGTCATTCCAAACCAGTGGGTTCTGACTCAGAGAAATCCAGCTGGGCTGAATTATCCCAATAAAAACAGAGAGAAAATGGGGTAAATTCCAGTGTAAATTCAAAGGGAGAATGGGATAAATGTCAACGTGTGATTAAACTCTGCCTAAACCCCCTCCCATCATCTCCTCTGCATCTCCTTGTTCCCCAGGATAACAGGGAAGACAATGAATTCTTACAGGAAATTTGGTATAGGGATTTTTTTTTTTCCTCTCACCTGGGAAAACAATAATTACTTGGTGAGGAACATTGGCTGCATTAGAGGAGTCACAAGTGACAGCTGCACAACAGCATTTAAATAAGGATTTCAGCCACTTTGAGCAACAGAAAATGGAAAGGGAATATTTAGGAACTCAGATATGTGGGAGGAGCAAACATTGGCCCAAATTACCCCTTTGAGTTCAATGGGTGAATCCCAGCCTTTGTACAGAGCCAGGCGAATATTTTTAATCTCTTTATTCAGCTTTCAGCTGAGGGTGTGCAGACCCCAGCCAGGATAGTTCTGCAGGGTGACCTTATTCTTTCACTGGATTAAACTGCAGCAAAGTTAAATTACACCACAGAAACTACAGAAATTTTATTGTTTCTTTTCTAGAAAACTAACTCCCCTGAAGTTATATGTTACATTTCTTCCCTGCCCATGGCAGGGGTTTGGAACAAAATGATATTTCAGGTCCTTTCCAACCCAAACCAGTCTGTGATTTATGGTTCTGTGGGTAAATGAAACAAAATTTCACTTGAACGCTTTTGTTAGCACAGTCAGAGAACAGCAAAGGGTTGATGTGCAGCCTGCACACAGTGTCAGATTTGTTTCCACGGGTGGCAAGGTCATTAAGCATCATCTGTTGGCTCCAGGTGAGGTGGAAGATGCTGTGGAGGTAAATAAAACACCCTCCCTGCTCCCCACAAAAACACCCAAACCCTCCCGCCTGACAAACTGCAGAAATGCAATCAGGCTGCCTCAGCCCTTGGAGAAAAATGGGGTTATTAAATCCCAGATTAAAGATAGGCAATTGGTGATTTTATCTCTCTCACAGACAAGATCCAATTTAGCTGATAGGGAGCTGAACCTGAAGAGAATTCTCTAAGTTGTTTATTTCCCCCAGAAATGCATCGCTAATGTTTAATTTGCAAAACATGTCCTTGTAATGTTCCTTCTCAACCCTTTTACCTGGCAGGGAGACTGTGGGGAAAAAATGGGGAGAGAACCTGTTGTGTTTTATTCATCTCCTGGGTGAAGGTCAGCTCCAGCCACAGGTTCTAATTCCAGAAACTTCCAGTGGGCTCTGAGTGCTCAAACCCTCCCGGATTTGCTGGAGGTTCTGCACCAAGTGGATGATTTTCCTGGTTTTTTAAAAATCTCCTGTGAAATGGAGCTTCCAAAGGATATTTGTGATCTGCAAGCTCACCAGGCTTACCTGGAGCTCCCTCTGCTCCTTGGTGTTGCAGCAAAGCTGGGCAGGAGGAGGAAAATGGGATGGTTTTTATGGAGCACGAGAGGCTGGGAAATGCAGGAGAAACTGGACAAATAAAAGGATTAATTTTAATTTTTTTTTTTTTGTCTCAGCAGTGAGACAAGGGATCTGCCAGTGCAGTTTTCCTGCTTGTCAATATTTGAGGGGCACTCTGGTGTACCTGAGGTTTCCTTGAAGGGCTGGAGCCCCCCAGGAGCCGCTGGGGACAGCGAGGTGGGCACAGGAAATCCCCAGGCTGATCCCCACCAGCATTTCTGCTCCCTCATCCTTGCCATGGAGGAGCCCTGGGAGGGGGGAAATCATCACCCCCAGAGCAGGAATCAGGGAACAGAGGAGGGGAATGAGCTCCCACTGGAATTTCATTGTTAACTCTGATAATGCCATTAATTTCCATGTCTGCAGTGAGGGATCTGGAATGGGAACACTCCCTGCAGCTCACTAATGTCAGCAGGGGGAAGCTCCTTCTGCTTCAGCTCAGAGCCCATGGAGATATTTTTCTGCTCAGAAAAATCTGGATTCCCTTAAGTGAGGCATGCCCTGGAACGGGAAGAAAATCGAATGGCAAGTCCATTAGAAATGGCAAAAAACTGAAATTAAATTCAGAGGGAAACAGCTGGATTTGTATCTCCTTCACAAAATAAATAATCCCATCCTTCTGACCACCCTTTTTAGGTGCATTTAGGCAGCACCTCACATTTTTTTTGTCCAGACTCTTGAAAGAGGAATTTTCAGGGCCTCGAGAATGGAAGTTCTTGCCTGGCTTTGATGGATGGTCCTTTTATCCAGGGCTGTGCTGGTACTCCTGCACACAACATCCAAAGTATCACACACATTTTCCAACTGAATGGCTTTCCTCAGTGAAAAAAAATCCATATTCTCTGCTCAACAATGTGGACCAAAAGTCGAATAAACAGTAAAAAAATAAATGGAGTAACCAGGGATTAGCAGACAGTGCATTATGTTGATTACCCACATTGTCTTCAGCTTAATAAATTCTATTTTGCTGTAAGTCAGCTCAATTGTGTGTGAAAATAGAGAAGGTGGAAAATTAGACTGAACAAGAGGGTTAAATGACAGTGTGCCATTCCAGAGGCAATTAAAAACCAAAATCTCCAGCCCTTGAGGAACAGAAAAAGAGGAGGTTTTGAAGTGTAAAATAAAAGACACAATTCTGTGTTAATGTGGGAAGTTAAAATTGTCTGTCCAAGGCTCATGGTTAAACTTACACAAAGGCAGATTTTTTTCTGCATCCTGAAAATTTTTAGTGCATCCTGCACTTGCAGTCCTAGAGATGGGCAAAGAGGATGGAACAGGAATTTCAAGCCATGATTTTGGCATCCCATTCACTGGATCCCGATTAAAATCCCTTGGATTTTAATGACTCAGTGAATCCCTCCTGACCTGGGCTCTCCTAGGAACAACCTCACATCCAGAAGTTTTTAAGGAGCTCCCTGGAAGTCTCAGCTGATGTTAGCACTCATCTCTATTTATCTGCTTTGGTGTGCCTTGGGAATGATGGAATTTCCAGCAGACAGCAAGAAAACTGAAAATGCACAAAACACTCAGATTTGGCTGGGGAGGGAGGAATCAAGAACAAAGGGAAGGAAAAATTCTGGAAGAAAAACCCTGCAGTGTAGCTGAAGGTTTATCCTGTAGCCTGTTAATCTTTTTTTTTTTCTGCCTTGAAGCCAGGAATGGACACCCAGAGCTCCAGATGGAGCCAAGGAGGGCTGGAAGTGCCCAGAAACCTTGGAAAAGGGGAGGGTGGTGTTGAAGGAAGTGGTGTCATCTAGTGGTTACAGCAAAAGGCCAAGAAAACAGAGCTCCTGGCTTGTGCTCCATCATCTCCCCCCTGCTGACCGATGGATCCACCTGGAAAAGTGCAGGTCAGAGCGGAAGGGAAATAAAGCCCAGGGTGGGGGTGCAGGAGTGCTGAGGGGAATTCTGTCCCTGGGCAGTGCAGGGGTGGCACAAGGGACAGTGACAGCCCTGGCTGGCTCAGGGAGCCAGAGCTCTGCCAGGAGCTGCTGAACTCTGCAGCTCTGGAGGCAGACACAGACAGAAAAGGCCCTTCAGATCTTTCTGTGCCTTCTGCAAGCCTCTGTCTCTCCCTTTTTCCTTCAAAGCAGCAATTTTTCTTTGTGCTTTCTTTTTTTCCCCCCCTTTTTTGCCCTTCCCAGTCCTGCTCAGCAAAAGCTCTCCTGGGAGCTGGGGCTGAACTTGGCACACTCAGCTCCGTGTCTGCACAACTGGCCAGGATAAACTGCTGGATTAATATTTCAAATTATTCCTAATGCAGCCAGCAGAGTGGCAGGGATCCAGGGAGAAGGGTTTTCCTGCTGAAATCTGCCTGCTCCTCTTAATACACAGCTCTAAACTGTTTATTTTTCAAACTGCTCCCTGGAAAGAGCAACGTTTTTGCTAATGGCAAATACTGACACCTTTCCTTGGCCTTCCACCAATTTTATTTCTACTTCTGTGGATTGTGCTGATTTTTTTGGGGGGTGGAACGCTGGAGAATTGAGCAGTGTTGGTTTGCAACTCTATTGGTGTAAATCTCTCTGAGTTAGAATATTTTTATTAGAACTTTATTATTGTGAACTCTCCTATCAGGCAGCTTTAATTTAGATACACAAAGCTTTGGTTGTGTTACCATCACTTTTATCACCTTTTCAGGCAGTTTAACAACAGGCAGTATTTTTTCTCAGTTGCAGGAATTACCCATTTCAAATTATTCTGAGCTTTGACCATCAGTTTTTTCTTAGCTTTGGGTTTTATCTCATGGCATTGGTGACTCCAGAGCTGATTCTCCCACTGTAAGATACTTCAGGCCCAAATCCCAAAATGTCCCATTTATATCCCTAATCCCAGAATTCATGAAGCCAGGATTGTGACAGCTCTGAACTTCTTCATTTGGAATATTTCTCCTTGCATGCATTCATAAGCAGATAATTTGAATTATTTTGTTAGCTGAATTTTCTTATCCTTTTTAAGTCTCTAGGGATAAAAACCAGGGGGATAACCTCTTTTTATTCCAGTTTGAGTCCTGACAAGATATTTGGGGGCACTGAAATAAGCTGCTAAAAGCATCTGCATGGAGGAACTCCAGCTGAAATCCATGACTTCTCAGGAAGAATTTTTCAAGAAAAATCTGTCAGCTGACCCTTGGAAAACTGAATCCCACCCAGGGCATGGCAATGGGTGGCACTGGATGGGCTTTAGGGTCCTTCCAGCCTGGAATTCTCTTTGTTCCATGTTGCAGTCTGGACATTTTCCAGAGGCCAGAACCTTCTCTGTCACTTTTTTAAACTAAATCAAGAGTTGTCCAGGCGGGGGATGTCTGTTTGCTGCTCACTCTGCTGGACCCTGGGGCTCCTGGGTTCCAAATTCCCAGGAAGGAGAGCAAATTCCAATGCCCAGAGGAGCAAAACCAAGAAAGGCTGGCTGCAGACAGCACAGAGCATTTCCCCTGCTCCTCCCCATTAACTTGGCTCCCCATAATTTGATTTATTGTCTCTGCCAGGCCACAGAGCATGGAAAGCAGAGGGTGGGAAGATCAGGAAGCTGAATCCATCAGGATCCTCAGAGGGAAACATTTCCAGGCTGGTCGCACCAGCAGATCCCTGGCATGTGGCAAAGAGCTGTTTTTAATTATTTACCCAAGGAATGGCAAGGCAACACTGAGTGTGCCTGGTGAAATTAATGCCTCATTAGCTGGGCTGTCAGCACCTCCCACCAGTGCAGATCCAGCCAGGGGAGGAGATGGATTCTTCCGGGGGGGAGAGTTGTGGGGATTCACAGAGGGCTGGAGTGGGAGCTGGGGAGGAGCCCCAAATTCAGACTCTGCCCTCACTCAGGGTGGAGATAAATGTGCTCCTCACATCCAGCTGTGCCCGTGCCAGATGTTGCTGCTGTTACTGACTGGCTCCAGCATCAAACACTCGTTACAGCTGCTCCAGCAGAGCTGCCAGAGCTGCTGCAGGGCTCCTCCAGGGCTCTGTATTCCCTTCAGAAGGGGAGCAAAGGGAACAGAAACTATGATTATTTCATTCTTCATTATTTCAAAGTGAACAGAAACTATTATTTTATTATTTACTATTTCAAAGTGAACAGAAAGTATGATTATTTTATTATTTATTATTTCAAAGTGAACAGAAACTATTATTTCATTATTTATTATTTCAAAGTGAACAGAAACTACGATTTTATTATTCATTATTTCAAAGTGAACAGAAAGTCCATTTTTCCCCCCTCAGGGCTGTGGGTGGTGCTTGGTCACTGCTGGGGAAGTTCCAGATGAAAACTCCTTGCTCAGCACAACTGGATCTGGAAGATTTCCCTCTTGAAAACAGGGGACAGAGATGAATTTTATCAATTTTAAAATATTTTATCAATGTTTTCTCATCTCCTAAAGTGAAATTCTCATTCTAAACCTCAGAGTTTGAACACTGAACTCCTTGGCTCTGACCACTCCCATTTCCAGAGGGATTTTTGCCTCTCCCATACATCTCCCGTTGCTGTTGGATGCTTTTGTACCTCAGTTACTCTCACAATTTAACACATTTCAGAGGGATTTGGAGAGTTTTATATTTTATCCAGCTGCCTTTTGTGGATCTGGAGATCTGTCCTGATTCTTCTCCCATGTGGAAGCAGGAATTAATGCTGAATTTCCCCTCTAATGTAATAAATATTATTTATTATAAATAAATATAATATTTTAAAGTATTATAAGGTTATATATTATATTACATTAATATTATATATATATGTATAATATATTTCTATATTTTACACTATATATTTCTATGTTATATAGTTTATCTTTTTATATAATAATATTATATAATATTAATATCCTCTGTTAATAGCAAAAGCCCCAACAAACACAAAGCAATCCATCACTTTTGGGAAATTGCCTGGATAAACAGAAAAAAAACCCCAGAGCTCCCTGTGCTGCTTTTCTTACTCCTGTTTGATTGTTTCTACTTAATGAACTGGCAAATAAATTACAAAAATATGGTTTATAAGCCCATTCCTTATTAATTCCATATTTGCTGCACCAGGGTTGCATTTTGAGCATTAATGAATCAAGGAGATGGAAAAGCTTGGTAATTTAATTGCACAATTACCTTTGCTGTAACATTTGTTTTAAGGATGTGACAAAGTTAATGGATGTTTTATTTCTTTATTTATTTATTTCAAGTCATCTTCAAGTTAATATTTGCAATTTTTTTAAAAGTTTATTTTATTTTGTTTTGTTTCTTCTCTCTGGCTTCTTTTTTTTTAAAATTATTATTCATCAGTTGAACCAAAAAAGAGATAGATTATTTCTATATATCTCTATATTCTAATTATTTCTGTATATTTCTACATCCATCATTTTCTGTATAAACTTTTAACACTTCATCCATTTCCGTGTTCGAAGCAAATTCTTAAAATGGGGCTTTGAAAAAAAACTTCCCTGCTGAAAAAAAAAAAAAAAAAGATTCACCAAGGAAGGAAACATCTCCCATTAATCCTGGGAGTGGAGGAAATATTATTGTTATTAATTCCAGTAATTAGGAGGAAAACATAACAAATTACTCCTAATAAGCCTTTCAGACAGGATTTTCTTTTAATCTCTGGGCTCATTTATATTTATTTTTATATTTTCACCAGCTGAACTTGGCATTATCTGCACACTCTGCAATGGCCCTTATTTATTTTATTTATATTTATTTGCTGCCAGATACAACCCAGAGGTTGAAATCAAAGAGATTTGGGGTTAATTTTTTTTTAATTTAAAAAAAAAAAAGTCAGGACAAAATAAGAACTAAAGGTACTTTTATTTTTTCAGTTTGTGGATGGATTTCCACTCTCTCCATACATTTCTTCTCTAGTTCTTCTAAATTTGGGAATATTTGTGATAAAAGACAATATTTTTTTTTTTTTCAAGCAAAGGTAATTTCACACCAGCCCTTTTCAGTAACTTTGGCACCCCAAAATGATCCCTAAACGGGACATTTTTAGGGGTTCCCTCCTCTTGATGCCTCCAGGAGTTTTTTGGGTGATGGAGAATCCTTCAGAATTCTCAACCAGACCCTCCAGGTGTGGTTTTAATTTGAATTTACTTCATTTTTTGGGAGCTGCAGCCCTTCCAACCTGTGGAATCTTCCTCCCCAAGAGGATTTTCACACTTGAATCTTGGTCAAAACTGGGCTGGGATTTCATGATTTTTTTCTTCTGAGAAGGAGAGAAGAGGAAACTTGAGACAATTGTAGAAGACATTGGAAAGGAAATGCTGAAAGTATCCTGAATTTTCAGAGCAGGGAATTTTCATAAGTATCTTTTTGCCTTGTGGGTTTTGGGTTAAAAATCCCACTTTTGGAAATGGGGTGTGATTTCTTCTCTTTTTTTTTTTTCAGTTTTTTGGCATTTTCCATTCAGTTTAAGGCTCCTGAGTACAAACATAACAGGAATTGTTTCCTTTTTTTGATTTAAATCCTTTTTGCAATAAATAGTTGGCTGATTTTTTTTTTATTATTATTTTAAAACCAGAGCAGGGAAAGGAACTTTGAGCTCCTCTTTTCCACCTCTTGTCTTAATCAGCAGTTACTTATTTTAACTCTTTTCTCACATGTAATGACAGTGTTTTTAAGTATCTTTAATTTTTTTCAGGTTGAATGCAGAGCCACAAAAATTCCTGGCAGGGCTGCCCATGTGTGTCTTCACAACCCAATATTAACCAGCTGCTGCTGCTAATTCAGATTTTTCTATGGGTTGAGTATTTTCCTTCAGGTAGTTTTTATTTTTTTTTCTGTGGCTTTGGGTCAGTTTTTAGGTCAAGATCTGACCATTAATTTTTGCTGTGCATTACAGAAAAAAAGAGAAAATTTTCCTCCTGGTTCTACTGAACAGGAGGCTCAAGAATCGACCTGGAATATTTAAAAAATCAACTTCACCTTGAACTCCACAGTGTGAGCTGCTCCTGCTGCTCCTTGCAATGTGAATTTTGTCTCCTGCTCTCTCTTACATTTTTTTTCCTGTTATTTATTTATAAGGCAGAATCCAATATTTACTCTTGTTCCACTTGCTTAATCTCTTCCTTTTCTTCTCCGTGTTCCACCAAAACCCTTCTAAATTCAGAGCTTTGTTCTCAAATCTTCAGCTGCCTCTTTCTTCTATTCCAGGCATCACCTCAGCACCTCACATTTTATTTTTTTTAAGCATGGAACCAGTTCTGAAGAGAGTGGTGTGGTTAAAAAACCTCTGGGGTGTTTGGGCCAACTTGGAAAGAGTTAATGTGTGATCCCAGCTGCCAAAACTGAGCCATCTGCTGGGTTCAAAGGTGATTAAGTATCACTGCTTTTAAATTAATAAGGGCTCTGTTAGAAGAGTAATTGGAAGTTGCATAAAATATGGATTTGGGACTTTGGGTATAAATAATAGAGCGTATATTTGATAAGAGCTTTAGACTATTTCTATAAAAAGTTCCACTTTTGTGATTACTGCAGCATTAAAATCTGCAATGTTTGTCGTCTAATCCCATCTGAAGATTAGGATTAGTAGCACAGCATTATTTCCCAAAGCCCCAGGCCCAAGTTTCCCATTATTAAACACTGCGGGGGCAGATTTGCCCTTCAGGAGCGGATTCGGAGCCCTGGGAAATGCAGATGCGGGTTCCCTCCCGTTTGTTCCGCAGCTTTGGGAAGGATTGCCCCGACTGCGTCAGCACCATGGACAGGGGGAGGAAACGAGCGCTGGGATCGGCAAAAAAAAACCAAACAAGCAATGCTGGAGACGTGACTGTGTTCTACCTTAGCTGGGAGAAATTCAACTGACCAGGAATATTTAAATTAATTTTTAGTTAATTGCTATTTACGCCTGTCAATATTTTTTGTTTTACAAGAAATTTTACAGGAATATTTTGCAGGAATGCAGCCAAAGGTTTTTTTAAAAAAGAAAGGCTTGAGTTCAAGCTGCAGCAAAACTTCTGGAAGGAGCTTGATGGATGCCAGGAAAGATCAGGAGTTGAGATTATCCCTTGGGGCACGGGAAAAATTAGATTAATATTCCTGGGAAAAATTAGATTAAATATTTCTGTTTTGCATGAGTCAGATCAAGCAAACCTTGGTTTCAGCAGCTCTGGCTCCTTGTTTTAATTCCTTCCCTGCTCTTCTCTTCTTCACAAACAGCATCTGCTGCCTCGTTTCTGTCCGAGGTGGAAATCGAGGCTGGCAGTGCTGTGAATAATTGGGGAAATCCTCTCTGCACATTTCCAAATGCAGGGATAAAATCATTCCCAAGCTCTTTTTGCTCCATCCTGACCAAGGAATTCCCTCCAGGAGGATGTGAGGAGCTGCTGTCCCACTGGATTCACTTGAAAAAAATAATTGTTTGCTCCTCCAAAAAGGCACCAGCCCCCAGCTGTAGGTGAGCACTGCATGGAACTGCTCCAGCCCTGGTTCCCCTCTGGATCCATCCCTGTTAAACCTGATTTAAGCACTCCTGGTTTGTCTGTAAAACCCGGGATGAACCAAAGGAAGGAGGGAGAGGAGCAAGGAAGCTCAGTTTGGAATGGAATTGATCCAACCTCCCTTCACTGTGGAGACACAGAAACCCCAGAAGGAATGAACAGAGCACTGCTGCTCCTCTTCTGCCTTTTTGTCACGTTTAACTCTCTGAGGGACTTGAAGAAAACGCATTTTGTTGTGCATGAATGAACCAAAAATCCCAATTCTGTGTCAATTCCTGCTGGCCCCAGTTTCTGAAATGTGGGGTCTCCCTCTGGCTCCTCTGAGCCCCCAGTGCTCAGGATGCACAGGGGCTGACTAAAGGTGGCTGTGGCCAGTGAAAATGGGCTCCTTTCGACCTGGCTTTAATTTGGGGCATTCCAAATCACCCTGCAGCGCCTGCAGGTTTGATATCAGCACAGAGCTCTGCACCAGGCTGAGGTGGCTTCAGCAGATGGGCCCGAGCTGGTTCTGTAAATATTTCTGTTCTTCTGGAAAGCATCTGTACAGGGAAAGCTGCAAGAAAACAACAGCAAAGGATAGAGAAGAATCCAGTCAGACAAGCACCATAAATTAGATTTATTCAAGTATTTTCCATTTTTCTGGCTGCATTCCAGAGTATGTTCAAACAGCTGATATTTAGTCCCTGGAATATATTTTTTTTCTCTTAAACAAACCATTCAGGGGCATTTTTAAGGCTGCCTCGATCTGTGCTGGCATTCAGAAGTTTCAAATCTGCCTGAAGTGTTTTATTGGTCCCATCCCTTCAGCAGCTGAGGGAAAGCAAAGCCTCATCCCAGTTTTGTACCCAGGGATGCTCTGGGCAGTGCCTGCACTCAGCTGCACATCTGGACCCAGCTGGGACTTTCTGGCCTCTCTGCTTAACATAATTCACTTTCATTTCTGTCTTTCCAGTTTAAATTCTCCCAAGGTGAAATTCAGAAGACTTAAAAATAAATTCTGCTGTCCCATTGCCCAGAAGAGGAGAGAAATGATCAGATTTAGGACTGGTTTCTCTCCTTTTGCTCTGATTGTTTCTTAATTAAACAGAGGCACACTTGGGATTTTTCCCTGTGTCCACTGCAGAAGTTTTAATTGTACCACAACTATTTAGGGAGTGAAGAGATGGATTTTTGTTTTATTGGTGGTTTTTTAGGAGTGGAGGAGGAAATAAGGTTGTTACCTGCTTTCCATGCATTTAACCTAACACACAAAGAAATCAGCAGCTGTTGCTAATTGCTATTGAAACCTGATCTAAGTCAATTTGTTTGGAACTCAGGATTAAATAATTCAAGCAACTTCTGACAACACACTGTTCTGAAAGGCTCTCCCTTGTAAGTTCTCCCCAAAGTAAATCACTTCCAGTGAATTATTCACGAGACAATTTCATAGGGAGAGTTTCAAAAACCCCTCCAGGCAAGAATAAAATGATCTCCAGTGTTCCAGTCACAATTCATTTGGATAATTGGCTGCTTTTCCTCCTCTGGGAGCACTGGGGGTTTATGGGGGCAGGAGGTGTCACCTCCCTGCACTGGGACAAAGTGGGGAGTTTTTGCCCCCAGATTTTCCATGGAGATTTGCAGGGCACTGCACAAACTCCCCTGCTTTGTTTGCTTGTTTATTTTGAATTATTTCACCTCCCTGGTGTGTGATCTGGTGATAAAGGAATGTGTGATAAAGGAATGTGTGATAAAGGAATGGCTTTTCCAGCCTGCTTTGTTCTCTCACGTGGGTGTTTGAGTGTAAACTCTGCAAAACTTCACAGAAAATCAGTTTGTTTCTGTGCAGGGGGAAAAACCCCAAAGTTAAGTGTGAATGTTAGAATTCCAAAGATAATTTTTTTTTTGGTAAATATTCCAGGGATTGTGGAATAAATCATAAATGTTCTATTTTAAATATATAAATAATAAATT
>JAOTQZ010000889.1:2094811-2108097 GCA_026546895.1 Pogonocichla stellata | reverse complement strand
TTCCCTCTCTCTTTCCCCATGGGCTGAGGTACTTGAGAGGCACAGACTGCCCAAACACCTGATACCTGAGATTCCCCTCTCATTTACAACCCTCCTTTTAATTTTTAATTCTTATAGAATTCATGGTTTTTCCCCGTTGCTTCTTTCATCCAATTTCATTTCTCAGCAAACCTACAGTTTATTTGTAAAGGCAAGTATCTTTTTCCATTCATCAAGCAGTGGAATCCATCCCATTCTTTCTTTTATCTCTCAGTGCTGGTTTTATCTCCCAGCAGATCCACAGCTCGTTTGTAAAGACAAACCTGACATTCCTCTCAGAAGTGTCCAAAGCCAGGTGGGAACAGCCTGGGGTAGTTGAGGTGTCCCTGCCATGGCAGGGGGAACTGGGTGATGTTTTAAATCCCTCCCAACCCAAAGCACTCCAGAATTCTCTGGCTGCTCCAGCCCAGACTCAGAGATGAATCCTTGCAGAGGTTTCCACGGCCTGACTCTGCCCACATCAGCATCTCGCCCTGTCCCAGAACTTGTACCTACAAAAATGTTCCTACAAATTTGGCCCAGGTCTGGGCTGGGACACCCAAGGACATCCTGTGAGAGTGCAGCTGGCACTGAAGTGTCCCTGGGGACACAGCCCCTGCCTGGCACAGCCCCAGCTCCAGTCCCCAGTGCCCAGCCTGGCCAGGGACCAGGAGCTCAAGCGTTCTCTGCTCCCCCTCCTCAGGAAAAACACACATTCCTGAACTCCCTGGGCTGCAGGGACCTGCAGGTGGCCTTTTGTTAACGGAGCAATATTGATCGTTGCTAATCACAGGCGGCTCAGTCACCCCTGTGGTGGCTCTGGGGCTGCCATGCAGCTCTGATCAGCCCCAGGAGGTGACAAATGAGGGCAGGTGGCTGTGTCACACCCCTGACGAGATCTGCTGTCATCATTGCCAAAGAGGGATTTTTTTTAGCTCTACTCTGGTTTTTTTTGGTTTTTTTTTTTGAGGAGGCAGGAGATTGCAGAGGCAGATCAAGCAGCCTGTGTTTATTATTTACGTGCACCGTGGTAAAAGCTGAGCTGCCAAATTCAAACGAGGCACAGGATTGCCTTGGAAATTAATATAGAGATTGGTTTGTTGTTTTTTTTTTCCTGTCAGGTCTGTCTGGTTTCCTGTCATTTTTTGCATTATTCAGAGCATCAGTTTGTGTTTGGGGAGGGGTGGGAGGCAGCACTGCTGGAGCTGAGTGTGGCTTGTGCTCACAGCAGCCACCCATGAGATCAGGGACCAATATTGGCATTCACTGTTCAATAGATTGCAAAAATAAATTATTATTTAGGTTTTTTTCACTGCTGTGACATTATACCTGGGATTCTTTGGAGTTTGAGCTGCTCTGTTAATCTCCTTTCATTTCCTCCTTTTTGACACAAGCAGTGCCTTGTTCTGAGCAGTGCAGTGTCTGTCCCTGCTGCTTTGCTGACATGACAGAAATGAGATTTATCCACTCTGAGACTTCCAGAAGTATCCAGGTCAAACAGTGTTCGAATTGTCAGGAGGAGAGGAAACAACCACAGCTCATTAATACTTTAATTTGGAGGTGAGAGGTGTAGCTATGATAATGTTTAATTTTCATCACTCCTTACAAGCTCGAGTAAAACAGAGGAGAAATTGCTCAGGAGTGGGAACAAGTGCTCTGGGATGTGAATTCATTAATAAGTGTTTCATTATCATTTGTTTATGCTTCCTGCTTTCTTTTGGTAAATTATTAAAGTGATTTGAACTCGGTTCTTAGCACATTCACTTCTTATAATTGTTATAGAGGATGTAACCCCTCGGATTTATTTAACAACAAACAAAAGGTAGGAAATGGAAATGTTTTCATGCCAAATCCAAGAAAGATTTTGTTATCTTCTATATTTTTTAAGGAAAAATCAGTTTTTCAGGAAGAAAAAGCTGCCTGCAGCCACAGGAAAAATGAATTTGAAAATGATTTTCAAACACTCTGGATCAGGAATTGGGCTTTAAGAGGGGTCTGTGTGTGGGGGGATTGAGGATCTGGTGGGTGCAACCCAGAACCTGATGGGATGGGGAGAAAAAGAGAGAAAATGAGAGCATTGAGGTGTCTGAGGAACAAAATCCTGAGGTCATTTGCATGGGATGGACAAAAACGGGCTGAGGGAACCAAATTCCACCTGAATTTCAAATCCCCAGGTGGGCTTGAAGCATAAATGTGCATTTTAGTCTAGAATAAAATGAAAAATCACCAGAGGGTTTTGATCCCTGGGGTCAAATTCAGTCACTGCCAGGTCCTTCACACCCCACCAGTGCCAGGAATGTGGCTCTGCAGGTTCCCAGAATCCTAGTTATCCTATTATTATTATTATTATTATTATTATTATTATTATTATTATTATCCAATGCACTGGAGCTGTCCAGTCACTCCCATGGAATGTGGCTGTGCAGCTTCCCAGAATCCTGATTATCCAATTATTATTATTATTATTATTATTATTATTATTATTATTATTATTATTATTTATTATTATTATCCAAGGCACTGGAGCTGTCCAGCCACTGGATAAATGCTTCTCTTTGATTTTCAAATATTCTTAAATACTCACCTAATTTTTCTCCTTAGAAATATTGTACAAATCCAGCCTTGTCCCCAAAGCGTGGCTGGCTTGATGGTATTTTAAATGCAATATTTCATGCTGGTTTCCCAAAATTAATGGGTTTATGGTATTTTTACTGCAATGTTTCATGCTGGTTTCCCAAAACTGATGTTTTTCACCCTCACCAAAATCAGAAAAATCAATGCAAGAGCCCACAATGGACAAACCACTGGCAATAAAGCAGAATATCCACGCTGGGGAGAGACAAAACCGTCAATAAGGAAATAGATTTTTCTTTCAGGTTGGCAACAACCACAACAAATTGCAAAGTTATGAGCAGCCACTGGTTATTTTTTTCTCCTTCTTTTCTCATGGCATCCCAGACTCTCAAATGAGGTGCAACAGGAGCCCTGGAACTGGAGGGTGTCAGGTGGGGGAAAATGTTGATTTAAACATGATCATGCTTGTTTCTGAGCTTTAAAAATTTTGAAAAGGAGGCTTTTTTGTTAAAAATTTCTAAATATCTGCACTTTTTGGTTGATTTCTGTTAAAACAGTTTCAATACCCAGTCATTTTGGAAATAAAATACGGTTGTGTTTTGTTGTTGTTTTTTTTTAACCTATCAGCCAAGTGTGACACCTTGGCAGTGAATATGAAATGAAGTTGCATTATACATAGATTTTATTTTATTTTCTTCATTTCCTTTCAGTCCTGTAGGATTCACCCACCTGGACCTGCATCCGGAGCAATCCCAAAAGCACTGCCATGCTAATTCCCTGATCAATCAGAACAATAAAAACAAAAACCAGAGTTAATATCCCCCATTTCCTTTTATTTTTTCCCCAGTTGCAACTTTGGACATAAATCTTGGCTCTTGGTTTTAGGATCCTGTTTAAGGCTGGGTGGTAATTCCCTGGTTTTGCCCCAAAATTGTGATAGGAAACGCTGGATAGAAACAAAACTCAGGATCTTGGCATTTTTAAAGCCATAAATTTACTCCCCCGGGTAAAAAGCTCAAATATTTTATTTTTCAGGAAAAATTATCCTTTTCCCAGAGCTATTTTTCCCCAGAATTAAAAATTTTGGCCACAGGGATTTTTCTCCAGGTCTTTAGCCCCTGTTCCTGTTTTTTCCCTGTGTGCTGCTACCACATCCCAACCTTTGTGCAACATCCATCCTGGGAAGAGTGGAGAGGAAATTCCTGGAATTCTTAAAATTCCTGGAATTCTGGTTTTCAAGCTGGAAAAGGGCACCAGATTTTAGTGAAGGACTCTGTGGAGTGGAGCCCAGCATGAGGAATGGATTAAAATATTGGTTTCCCTGCCTGTTTACAGTCCCACCATAAAATCAAAAATTATCCTCCATAAAAAGATCTCCTGGAGCAACATTTGGAATAGAGGAGGGAGGGAAAGATTGTTTATTAAACAGATGCTGTGAATTTAATATGGTAACATCATTGCCACCCAGGGTTTTATTGAGGATATCTTCTTATCTGGAAATTTATTGTGTCTGTATCCACTCTTATTTAACCCCGATCTCTAGAAAGAAACAATTAATGAGCCATTATCTGGGAATGTGATTTAAATCAAAGCAGCAAAGGCAAACACAGATCAGGATAATGTCACAAAAAGAAAAATTTAGAGAGGAGCCAGCTTTAGGGACTAAACTCTGCTGGGGTTCTTACCAGAGATGATTTCAGTTTTCAGACTGAGAGAGGGAGTTTAGGTGAGATTTTTAGGAAGGAATTCCTGCATGTGAGGGTGGTGAGGGGAATCCCCAGAGGAGCTGTGGCTGCCCCTGGATCCCTGGAAGTGTCCAGAGCAAAATTGGAGCCCCCTGGGACAGTGGGAGGTGTCCCTGCCATGGCAGGGGGGGACTGGTGGGATTTAAGGGATTCCAACCCAAACCATTCCAGGATTTTGTGGGGAGAGAAAAATCTCCCAGTTTAAAGAAGTCTCACAGTCCCTGAGCACCCCAGGTGAACTTCCCAAGGATCTCAGGGATGTCTGTGGGCAAGCTGTGACCCCTCTGAGACCTGGAGATAATTCCCAAACTCACCTGGAGGTAAATCCCAAAGTTACCTGGAGATAAATCCCAAACTCACCTGGAGATAAAATCTCAAACTCACCTGGAGATAAACCCCAAACTCACCTGGAGATAAATCCCAAACTCACTTGGAGGTAAATCCCAAACTCACCTGGAGATAAACCCCAAACTCACCTGGAGATAAATCCCAAACTCACCCAGGCATCACCAGGTTGGGTCTGGACCTCAGCAACGTTTCCTGTGCTGCTGTTTGAGAGGGACAGAAACTCCTGCTCCAGGTGTGACCCACCTGAGCAAGGCTGTGCCACCCTGGGGCCTCCAGGCTGGCTTTTCCTGCTTGGGTTTGTCTGAAGGAGAAACTAAAACTTGCCCTGGAGTAGCCAAGGGGAGCTGGGAGGGTCAGATCTCAGCACTCCTGTCCCCTAAATCCCATTTTCAGGAATGTCTCCAGCAGCCTTTGCTGATAAATTTGGAAAACACTGATAAAATCCATAAAAATATGAAGGAGCCAAACTTCAGAGCAGCTTGTTCTTTGCTGATCCTGTCACACTGTGACCTCTTTCTCTCCCAGAAATAGCCCCAGCCTTGGGTCAAGGATGGAGTTTTGGGTGAGGGAACAGCGACCTGCAGCTTGCAAAGACCCCCAGTCCTGGGTGGAATTTTATTCCTTTGTAATTCCTGTGCTTGGCATTAAACCCTCCCTGAGATATTCATTATTGTATGAAAAATTAAATTAATTGATTAATTATTTCCTGGTTTTATTTTTTTTCCCTGGTTTGCTGCTGCTGCCTTCAGGGATGTGGCTGAATCCATCCTTCCACAATTCCCTTTATCATCAGAGCTCTCCCTTGCCTTGCCACCCCCCAAAAATGTGTTGAATTCTCAATTTATAGCATTTTCTGACCTTGCAAATCCTGCAAACAAGGGGCAGGGCTGTAAGAAAAAACATGTAAATAACATATATGTAATCATGTATATAACATACATGTAATAATGTATATAACATATATGTAATAATTTATATAGCATATATGTATCACACCTCACTTCCTGCAGGGCAGAAAAATCTGCAACTCTTCTGGTGAATGAATCATTAATTTTTTATTTCACTTCGAGCTTGGGCCTGTCCAGAAAGCTGTGGGTAAATTATCTTCTGCAAACATCTTAAAAATCGACTTTTTGGTGTGTTTCAACAGCTTAAAAAAAATAGTTTCTGTTCTCTGGAAAAAAAAGATGAGCAACAAAAAGCTGGAATCCCAACACTGAGATTCTTTGAGATTTTCCCGTTTGATGTTTACACACCTCAACTCTTTTGTAACAGTTTGAAGTGGCGAAAAAAATTCATTTTTTACTTTGAGAGTGTGGTAACATTTATTCCCTTAAAAAAAAAAAAAAAGCAAAGGAACTTTGCCTACACTTTCCAGGGAGAACTCCAGCTCTGCCCTCAGACATGGTGTAACATTACCAGCACCAGGCAACATCCCAGAGCTGCCTCATTTCTGGCAGTGCTGATTTATTTATTTATTCAGCCAGTAGTTAATGCAAATGCAGCTTCTGTGTCTGGGTTGTTGGAGCTCTCTGGAGGAATTTCAGCAAATTCGCAGCTCATGTTTCCTGAGCATGAATAACAAAACCTCTTCCATCCCTGACTGCTCTGTCTGGTGGAAACCTCTGTGAGAAAAGTCATTTCTTCCCGTGTCTCATCTTAGGGTAAAGCACCAGCAGCATCTTAAGGGTGTAAACACTGGACTAAATATTTCAGGTTTTTGGAGCAGAATTTTCCAACTCATTCAATTCCAGGCCAGAATTCCTTCCCCAGTGAAGATTTTTTTTTTTTTTTTTAAGGCTGCTTCATTCTGGATATTTACCCTGCAACAGAAAAGGGGAAATCCCTTTTTTAGGAAAAGAAATCAGATCAAATCAATGGTTCAAAATGTTTCTTTCTCCTTTTCATTGCTGCCTTTGGCACCTCAGTGGATTAATGCTCCAGCCTTTGCTCTTTTTCTCCTCTGCTCTTTGTCACAAGTGCAAGATGCAATAATTTTAATACCCAGTACATTGGAGTAGCTCAGGTTCTGTTCAGTATCATGTTGACCTTTTCAGTATTCAGTATTTTGATTATCTGGTGATCTTTTCCCTGCTGGAAGGTTGGGGAGGGCTTTAAGCACGAACATGCAGGGGACAGGCAGAGTAAACAGCAGAACAGATCTCAACAAAGCTGCTGCTACAATTTGCAAACTGCAGGACACGTCCAAATATTTGCTATTGTCTTTTATCCACTCGCCAAAGGGAACAGAAACTCAGGAGCAGATTGCTGTGGAAGGACAGGGAAAATGATGAAGATTGAGGGTTTGATTTATAAGGAGAGATTAAAGTGACAAAGGATGAATGGCTTGACTAAACAGTTTTTGAATTGGACTGTAAAAGTTGTCTGAGAGCAGGGAAGAGGGAGAGGGTGGGTTGGGGGGGCGAGAGGGGTCAGACCTTTCAGTGGGGCATTAAACAGCAGAAAGAAAAATGAGAGAGGAGTAATTCAGGCTGATGTGAGGGATTTCACTGCACTATTGACTGTCCCTTGTGTGGAGTGAGACGGGTTGGAGCATCTCCTGTGGCTCTTGATGAGCCACAAGTCCTGGCTTGGAGAGACTGCACCAAAAGTCCTGGCTTAAAAAAATATTTCTGGGGTGTCTCACACTCTGAGCTGTCATTGGATGCTTCTGGGAACCAGGGGAAAAGCAGCCTGGAACTCTTGGGTTTCTCAGGCTACACAAGGACAAGAAATTATAACAATGATTAAACACCTGTGAGCTACGTGCTGTTTTGCACAAAGCATGATTTCAAAGAGGTGTTGCCTTCTTGACCCAATGAGTCTTTTCTATTCTGTTTTGCACAAACTACCCTATATAAGTGTGGTGTTTCTTTAAATAAAGCTCTTTTTTTTCTCCATTACACGAAGAACTATGTTACATTACCCTTTCTGCTGCTCCTATGGCCAAGATGCAACACTGAGCCTCCCAGTTCAGAGCTGTAAATGAAAGCTGTAAATCCCCCTTTCCTCCCTGTTTGATACCTTTCCTGTTTTCAGCTCTGCCTTTGCATGTAAGAATATTTCCCAGTGCTCATTAATCCACAGACCGGTGTCACTCATGTGCCACTCTTTAAAGCTGTTGTGAGAGGTGAGAAGGAGATAAAAGGGATCTGGTGATGGGATTCAAAATTTGCAATCAGGTTTCGTTTGTTCACTGCTGATGGGGAACAGCCCAGCTCCAAAAAAAAAGTGGAATTATCTCTGCTGTTCCTCAGGCTGTTGTGTGGAAGATGCTCACAACTGCAGTGCTGATGAAACGATGCTGAACATTGCAATTTTTCTTTAAACATCCTTAAAAAGTGATTTTTTTTTCCCACTGGTTGAGAAGCTTGTCCTGAGAAAGGGGCAGGGAAAGGGTTATAAACTATTCTATTCTATTCTATTCTATTCTATTCTATTCTATTCTATTCTATTCTATTCTATTTCTGGAATGAAAGAGTTTGCCCTGTGTGGGATTTGGGATGAGCCTGGAAATGTTTTGTAATAGGAGCAGAACATGGAGGTGCCCCTGCAGCTGAGAGATGTCTGAAAATACTGATTTTTTTTTTTTTTTTTTTGCCTCTCCCCGTGAAAATCCCTTCCTAACCTGAGGCACGATTTATGGGGCTGCTGTTGGGATTCTGGCTGGCAGCAGCTTGACTGTGTTTATGGCTGGGGCAGGATATGGGCTCGATTTGAATAAATCAATTTGAATGAGCCCAGCCCCACAGGTGACACCACCCCAAAAAATTCAGCCTAAAAAACCAGAAAAATCCCTAAAAATTCGCACTAAGAAATGTAAAAACCCCCCAAAATTCGCACTAAAAATGGCCAAAAAAGTCCTAAAATCTGCAGTAAAACACCCAAAATCTGCCAAAATTCCAGAGGGAATTGGGATAAAAAGGAGGCTGCGTCCTCCAAAAATCTGAGAGATCCCAGGGCAATGCCCCATGGCCTCTGCCTTTATTTAAATAAAGTAAATGGACTCCTCTCTCTCCTTTTTGGACATAAACCTCTGGTGTTTGTGGTTTCCATTTCCTGACACTCCCTTTTCCTCTCCAGCTCAAGAACAATTTCTATCTCCACACCTTGGGCTCTTTGGGGCTTTCAGAGCTGCCATAATTCACTTTTTTTTAAAGCCAAAACAAGCTGGGGTTTTTCACTTGGGTTTGGAGTGAAGGACTGGGAGCTGACCTCCCCTGGTTCCTCAAAAGCATCTCTAGAGGACACAATTTATTTTAAAGGTTTTGTCTAAAAATTTTAGGTGACATTGAATTGATAGCTAATCTGAAATATTCTGCAACAACCACACTGATCTGGGCAATGTCCACCTTTTTTTTTTTTACCCAGGAGTTTCACTCTGTGCCCAGCTGAGGGTTATTTCAGATTCTTGCTCTAGGAAATGACTGGGGAATAATTCCTGCTACAAATACAGGCTCCAGTCCTCCAGCAGGGCCTGGAAAAGGCCAAGCTAATCTTGCAGGACTTTCATGTCTCTATTTTTATGTCATTGTGTCACTTCCAATTAAAACGTTCACTTTTACAAGTGTCACCTCTGTGTGTTCTCCAGTTCCTTCTGTGCCCGGTTTTTGTGGTGGGATTTTAGGATTTACCTGGGCAAAAAAACCCCATTTTTAATGCCTGGCTGGGACCTGCAAAGTTTGGTGCCATCAGGATGATATTATTACTATTATTACTATTACTATTACTATTACTATTATTATTATTATTATTATTATTATTGATGATAATAATAATAATATAGTTTTATTTTATTTTATTTTCATTATTATTATTTTCATTATTTTCGTTATTTTCATTATTCCAATTTTTATTGTGTTTGTTTAATCATTAGATTTTTACTAAAATTCAGCCCTTCCAGTCCCCCTGGATATGGATGACTCCATTTTGTGGGACAGGAAATCCAGGGTCACTCAGCACCTCTGAGCTGGTCCTGGGATTTGTTTTAATGCTTCAAATCATTCATTAGGGCAAAATTGCTCTGCCAGGCAAAGCAGAACAGCAGGAACAAGAGAAATTATATTTTTGAGGTATTTTTTGGTTATGTGGCTGTTGCTTTGGTTTTTTTCCCAAAACCTGAGGCACACTGTGGATTTGGGATGCTGCCTCCAACAGGATCTGCCTTTAACTGGAAATTTTCTTTATATTATGAAAGAAACCTTCCTGAAAAGAAAAAAACAAATGTGCAATTTATGGTCCATCATTGAAGCTGGTCAGGAATTGTTCTGTGGGAACACCGATATCTCTAAGTGAAATTAAGGACTTGGGGAAAAAAAAAATTGAGAATCAAAGGTTCATTCAAAATTAAAGTTTATGTGGATTTTCAGTCAGAATGAAATTCATCTCTGTCAGTGGCAGGCACATACAAAGTTCTGCCCTGTGAGTGTTCTTATATTCCTTTTATTTGAAGGAAAAAAAGCTATTTATCTGCCCTGTGTTGGAGTGGGATGAATCAGCCTGGGAAGAGCCTTTTTCTTTTTCTTTCTTTCCTTTTTCAAACCAATTCTAAAGCCTCACTGAAGAAGTAACCTGGGTGAAGTCCCTCCTTCCTTTTTTCAACTGAAGTTAGAGGAAAATTGAGATTTGTGGGTTTATCCTGACCTAGCAGAGGAATTATTCCATTTGCTGAGTGTTTTGCAGGGTAATGAAGCAGCTCCTGGGTTGTTTCTGTCCGTTGCTCACTCCAATAATTTGGGATGGAGCAAAGATCAATGTTGGGCATCATCCCCTCACTGCTGGGGAGCTGAGGCAAAGAATTGATGTGCCCAAGACTGGAAAGCAAATCCAGGCTCAAAACTGGGATTATTCCTCTAAACACTGCTTAGGGGAATATTTAAAACTGGAATATTAAACACTGATCCCTGAGCAGGGTAAGGGATTTATCCTTAGGAGTTCTGTGTGGAGCCAGGTGAAGTCAGGAAAAAGAAAATCCTAAAAGCTGAGAAGTCAGGATTGAACTTTTCCTTCTGGAGAGAGGGGCTGTGGTTTCCTGTGCTCCTTGTGAGCTGGGATGTGCCTGGGAACCCTGACAGGGATGGGGCTGGAGCTCCCAAACTTTGTGTCAGCTCCAATTCCTGCTCCCTGCTCAGCAGGATCTAATCCCAAAGCTTGTTCTGGTCTGTTTTGGGGGCATCCATCCATTTCCTCTGCTCCTCAGAGCCCTAATTCCCTGTAAAATCAGCAGCAGTGGAGCTGCTCAGGAAATCCAGCTGCTTTTCCCACATCTCCTCGGTGAGATGCTGGAGCTGGGATGGAGTTCCAGGATTTTCCCTGAGCTCAGGCACAGCTCTGTGGGGTCTGGCTGATGGGGTGACCGTGTGAGGTGCCAGCAGGATGGGAAATCCCCTCCCTGGTGGCTCATCATTCCCACAGGATCCCTATTTCCTTCTGGATTAACAAATTTAGTGGTGTAATGTGTTCAGTGGGTCTGTGAGTCATCCCAAACAATTTCTGTCTCTCTGTAAAGTGGGATGTACAGAGGAGGAGGCAGAGGAGAGGGAGCTGCTATGGGATTGAGGGCGTTTCCTATGGATTAACAGCAATTTTTATGGGATTCAAGGGAATTCTCATGGATTGAAAGCATTTCTTATGGGATTGAAAGCAGTTCTTATGGACTGAATTTAGTTCTTATGGGTTGAAGGCAGTTCCTATGGATTAAAGGCAGTTTTTATGGGGTTGAAAACAGTTCCTATGGATTGTAGGCAGTTCTTATGGATTGAAGGAAATTCTTATGAACTGTAAACAGTTCTTAAGGATTAAGGCAGTTTTTATGGAATTGAAAGCAGTTTTTATGGGATTGAAGGAGTTCTTATGGAATTGATAACAGTTCCTAGGGATTAAAGGCAGTTCTTGTGGGATTGAAGGAAATTCATATGGATTGAAGGCAATTCTTATGAATTGTAAACATTTCTTACTGATTTAAGGCAGTTTTTATGGGATAGAAAACAGTTCCTATGGATTGCAGGCAGTTCTTGTGGGATTGAAAGAAATTCTTATGTATTTAAGGAAATTCTTATGAATTGTAAACAGTTCCTATGGATTTGAGGCAGTTTTTATGGGATTGGAGGCAGTTCCTATGGAACTGAAAGCAGTTCCTAGGGACTGGAATCAGTTTTTATGGGCTCCAGTGCCCTGGCAGTGTCTGATTTTCAGAGCTGCTGTAATTCTGCCCTGGCCTGTGCAGCACATCCAAGCTCTCAGCACAGATCCTGTGAAGAGAAATCCATGGAAATGGGCTGAGGCTGGAGCAGAGAGAGCTCAGACCCAATGCCACAAAAAGATTTATCCTGGAGTGTGTTTATTAGGAAAACACAGCAGGGAATTCCTGAAATGCCTCTTCCCACAATTCACGTGCCATGGGATGGATTTGGGAAATGCTACCCCCCACTCTTGGTTTAATAGACATCAAATCTGCAAATTTATGTGGGATTATTTCCATCCCATGTAATAATAATGGATATTATTTCCATCCCATCCATAATAATATTATATATGAATAGTATATAATAATATTATATTATTTTATTATATCCATCCATGGAATAGGATGGCCTCCTGCACACCTTTGAGGAAGAGGAGATTCTTTGGGGAAATAATAACCACACACTCCTCTATTCCCACTCCAATCCACACCAGCTTTGTGCATCCTCTCCAAATTTCAGAGACTGCATTATTTTATCTGTTAGCAGCACGTCCTGCTCTGTGTGTGTATATTTTAAAAGTCGGATGATAAACCAGGTTTCATCATCTCCAAGTGACAATAGATCTTGTTGGAGACAAATTTATGGCTATTCCATTTTTGTGCTGGTGTCAGCTAACCTTGGCAAGCAGAGCCCCTCTTGCTGTTGGGATGAATCCCATCAATCTTGGCTTTTCCACTTTCTCTTCCTCCTGCTTTTGAAACCTTGTCTCAGACCTTGTCACCTCCTTTATTCATGGCAGCCAGAGCATCCTGTGGGCTGAAACTCCTTCAAGGACCTGGTGGTAATATTTCACCCCTTTTTAGCCTTTTTTTAAAAAATTTATTTCTCACTCTTGCCTTGATGCATAAAAACCCCCCGTGAACAGTTCTGGGATGGCTTCAGAGGCACTTTTTGGATATTTGTTGATTGTCAGTAATTTCCAGAAGCTGAAAGTAATCTCCAGATGCTTCCATTCCAATGAGGGGTTTGATCAGTAAGAGTCCTTGGCTCATTTTATTTTCTACCACAGTCCTGTGGCTCTGAGGAACAGTTTTCCTCTGTGCCACCCTTGCAGTAACTCCTTCAGCACAGCATGAGGGTTCTTCTGCCCCTGGACCCCTTTTTGCTGCCTTTGTAAAGCAAGAACAAAATTTAAAGAGAATATTTTAAGGCATTTAAGCTGTTGTTTCATTTAATTATAGATTTGCAATAAGAGAAGCAGCTCACTCAGAGCTGAGTGAAAAAAAAACCCAACAAAACTGTCCAAATCTGGTGTGGTTTTAGTTCTTGGTAAAGCAAAGAAAAATCAGGAATTTGGAATGCATTTTGTCAAAATATTTTCCTCTTTTCAATGCTGTCTTTGAAAATAAAAAATAAG
>JAOTQZ010000889.1:2043831-2054603 GCA_026546895.1 Pogonocichla stellata | reverse complement strand
ATATGGAATAAATTCCTTGCTGGGAGGGTGGGAGGGGCTGGGATTGAATTCCCAGAGAATCTGTGGCTGGCAGGGGACTGGAATTACAGGAACTTTAAGGTCCCTTCCAACCCAAACCATTCCAGGATTCTCTCCATGGAAATGCAATCCTCGCCCTCCTTTCCTGGACAACCTTTAAGCTGCTCTGGAAGTTCAAGTGCCCAACAAATTCACCCCCAGTGCTGTGCTTTGATCATTCCTTGTTCCAGTTCTTCCTCTCCAGGACAGGATTTCACACCAGAGAGATCAGTCCTGCCCTGCAGCATTTTCCCTTGGGGAACATTTCCCTCTTGTCATTTTGGGTCGTTTATTTAATGAGACAGAGCAAGTCCTGAGCTGATTTCAGCACAAGTGATTGGAAGCAGTCCCTGAAGTGGTGTGGGGAGACATTCAAAGACATTAAACCTGTAATTACGGTCGTGGCCAGCTCTTCACACCACACACCACTTGCAAAATGTGCATTTTTTCATTCAGTGCAATTTCCGGGATTTTTTTGGCATCCCCTTTGCTATAATAACCCACAGTGGTGAGTTATTTCCACGGCCTGATTTCATCTCCTCTGTCTATGCCCCAATATCTGGAGTTTGCTGTCATTTGATCCAGTCCTTTTTCACTGTATTAAACTGCTCTGCATTAAACTTTCCTGTATAAAGTTCCTTTTTTCCTGTAGCAACATCCCAGTCACTCGGTAAGGTTCTTGTTTGTATTGCTTTTAATTCCCACTGAGAACATTAAATCCCAAAATCTCATATTCCACCCCCCCTCCATCCCCAAGTAGCCTAGGGAACTCCGATGTTTACGAATTTAAGAAATTATTGTGGCTTGCAAAGACATTGCTGTTACTTTAAACAATTCTGCCCAACAGAGATTAGCTTTTAGCAGCATCATATTGAGGATAATCAGGATGATTACATGAATATCCAGTGTTTTCTACATGAATATTAAAAAGCCTCAACTTCAGGAAAGGCTCTTCCACTGCGTGGTTTTTTTTTCTTTTTTTTTGGCAAACTGCTTTTTTTTTTCCCCCCTCAATTTCTGATGCTGTGAAATGAGGGAGAAAAAATGAAGTGGGCTGGGAAGTGTCTGAAGTCAGGAACTATCCCTGTCCTTCAGTTCTGTGGCAAATAATTGGGCCCTGCAGGAGCTGGCTGTGGAGCTGCTCTTGGCTGAGCACTCAGCTCTGGCTGGGTTTTCCAGCTGCCTCCCAGCTGTGGATCTTGGCAGGAGCCCTGAGCACTGACACCCCAGAGGAGGAGGAGGAGGAGGAAAGGGGGCTCAGATCATCCAGAGTTCAGTGGGAATATCTCCATGAGGGGAAAAAAAAAATCCAAATATTTTCCCTTCAGGAAAATATTTCCAAATATTCCTAAATATTTCCAAATATTCCTAAATATTTCCAAATATTCCTCCTTTTAGGAGGGGGAATTCCCTGCCAGGGTTTTGTTGTCCAGCATTGGGCACCATTCACTTATTTGCTTTTCAACATTTATAATTCATTTTGCTCTATTTCCAGGTGTGTAATTATGTGGCCATTTAAAAACATGGAAGTGTTTGGTTTGGGGGTTTACTGGGTTCAAATTCAGCTGGAAATTTTGCAGGGAAATCTTTCCCAAGTCCTCAGCAGTTTAGGAGCAGAGATCCCCATTATGAGGTGCTGCTGCTCCACGTGGAGGACAAAGGGCTCAACCAAAGAGCTCAGAGATTTTAGGGACAGAGAACAACATTTGACTATTTTGGGCTAAACTTAGGTTTATTTTAGCATTTGCATTCCCTTCCTTGAACTTGAACTCTGCTGAATCTTTAGGGTTGGAAAAAACCTCCAAGATCAAGTCGAAGCTTTGGCTGAATTTCACTTTTTCCCCCCAGTTTGTCCAGGGGTAATAACATTTCACAGTCCCTCCTCTGCACAGCTGGTCCTGGTGGAAGGACTTTGAGTGCACCCAAACCTCAGGAGAATTCAGGCTTTTTAATGCTCAAATTATGTTTAAAGATTGAAATGAGGCTCTAAAGGAGCATCTTTATGTTGTTAAAAGCAGAAAATCCTCTGTACTCACCCTTTTTCCTCAGTGAGCCTTAACCCAGCTTGAGGCTCCACTGCTTAAACCCAAAATGCAGCATTCTGGTTTAATGCTGAGCATTATAATAAATGGGGGATGTTGTTCCACATTCCAGCACTTTTACAAACCTCTTGCCATGCAATTCTTCCATATTTTCAAATAACAACACCCAATTAAGCACTTGAATCAGTGCTGCCCTCAGCAGAGATGTAATTAAGCAGGTGTTTAAATCCCTTGTTAAATTAGTCTCTTATATTTTTCTTTCCTAATCTCCCATTACTATTCCTGTGCAGGAAAATAATGGGAAAACAAATGAATCCTGAAGCTCTGGCTCCAGGCTTGTAGGGGTCAAACTGTATCAGCCATGCAAAGAAGATCTATGGGATCTAATCAAATTTGAGGGAAAAAAAAAAACAGCTTTAAAGAGGAGCTGGTGGATAACAGCAGTGAAAGGCAAAACATCGCTTCCCTGGGAAGGGAAAAAAAGTTAAGTGAAATAAAAATCCACTTGCAGAAGGGCATTATGTGGCACTTTTCCCAAGTAATGGCTCGACTGCTGTAATTTTGAATGCTCACAAAATGCATCCGTGGCCCGGCCATAAAGAGAATAGGGAAACAAAGAGGTTGCTAATTCAATTACAGATGTTAGAGATCAAGCTCTCTGCTATTCATCCAAATGAAAATTTACACTAAATAACATTCTCATGAATTGGCTCAGCAGCTTAATGGACTAAAACTCTCCCCACTAACAGATTGCCCAGGCTCGGAGAGGTCCTGAAAATTGTCCCTGTGGTGGATACCTTTAACCAAGCCTCCTCTGATGGAATAAATGGAATAAAGTCACATCATCACTTTCACTGCTCTCTTTGCTGAGAGAGGCACCCAAGAGTTCCTGTGCAAAGTTTGTTCCTGTCGTGGTTATGGCCAGAGCAGGAGATTCAGCGTGTTACAGAGGTCCCAAATTTTAGACAGCTTTCCAGAGATGTCTTAAACCAAATCTGCAGATTAGACTCCAATATATATTTTTATATTTTTATATCACATACAAATGAAATAAATTACATAAATATATATTTATATAAATAATAATATAAATAATTTTTTAAAAGAGACAAAAAAATCCCATGAAAACATCTCATGACCCTTGAAAAATTTTGTCAGGAGATTATGCTGGAGCAGCTCTGCTGCTGCTGGGAAAAACTAACCAAAAGTTGAGCCAAGAAGGCATTTTCAGGTGTTTTAAAGACTCCATTTCTCTTGTGCTGGTTAAACTTTGTTCAGATGGATTTGGGAGAGAAAAGGGAATGGTTTGGTAGCAAAGGAGATCTTATTTCAAACTGGTATGAAAATTACCCCCTGCATGAGGTTGGTTCGCTCAAAAAATGAGACTTGTCCACAGTTAGAACATTTATCCTGATTTTTACACAACTTCCAGGGAAATTTGGATGAGATCAGTTTCTCCATGGGTTTCTCTGTCCCTGTAACATCCAATGCTTGTGGTCACCTAAAGATCTTTCCAAAATCTACTTTTGGATTTTTGTGTCCCCAGGAAGTGACATGGGGAGCTCTTTGGAGGCAGCTGGGTCTCTTCAGCCGCAAGAAGAGAAAGATCAAAGTGCTTTTATCATCCTGATCCCTGGTGGAGGGAGCTGGAATTGTGGATCCAGGCTCGCCTGGGTCACTCCCAGCCACAGGGCAAGAGGGTGAAGATTGAAATAGAGGAATTTCCATTTAACATAATTAAAAATTCTCTGCTCTGAGAAAGGCTGAACCCTGGAATACATTTCCCAGAGGACTCTCCATCCATGGGGATACTCAGCATTTCCTGGACATGGGCATGGGCAGCCTGCCCCAGCTGGGCTCTGCATGGAGGATTTCCAGAGGAGGATTTGGATTTCACTTCCAACCCACAACTCATCTGTGCCTCAGAGATTTAAGAATCAAATCCATTGGGAAAGACAATAAATGTTCCAAACTTTAAAAAGTGAGAGTCAAGCTATCAGATCAGTTACAATTCTGAGAGTAGGAGTGATGTAAAATCCAGGAAAAAAACGGTTTTTTTCCATTCACCCTTCAAAAAGTTTGCACAACAACGTGTGGTTCTGGTGTTTGTTATGAAACACCTCAAACCTTTCTTTATATGTTTTTAAATTCCCCAAATTCTTCCATTTGTACAGCTATGACTTAACACTCAAAATAGCCTCAATTCTTTCAGGTTAAATTTTGAATCCTAAATGAAGCAGCAAATAACACGTTTTTGCTTAATCCCATGATTATTAAATATAGAGTGTGAAAATGCTATTGATGAAGAGTTCCTTGCTTTAAAGGTTACTTTTCTAAAAATAAAAAAGGGGCCCAGACACGTTTTCTGTGCTGGGGCTCATTTTCTCTGCCTACCAGGGACAAAGAGCTCCGTTTAAAGGTCATTGGTTCTTTTGTATGTTAATAAACAATTAGCATGGCTGGGGGGAGAGCGGCATCAGCTCCTTCAGAACAGGTTCCTGAGCAAATTAACCATTCCTGACAAGTCCTGGATGCTGGCATGAACATCTCCAGGATGGCTTCTCAGCCTGAGAAAATCCTGCTGTTTAATCAGCCCTGGCTGACAATTATTTCTCTCCTTGACAAGTGCCTTGTGGGATTTCAGTCCCCTCCTCTCTTCCCTCAGATTATTATTTTTATTATTGTAACGTTTTGCAGCCGATAAGGAAAAAGCATTTAGGAAAAGGAAATAAGTGTCTTTTTCCTCGCAGGCAGTTCTGCTGTTGTATGCAGATGAGATTTATGTGCTGGGAATTGCAATGGGATATTTTGAGTTGTCCCAGGTTACAATGTAAAGATGTGCCCAAAAGTCTGGATTCTGTCACCGTCTGCTGAAACCAAGCGGGGCATTGATCCTTATCTCTGTGGGAGATATCCTCTGCTAATGGGCCAGATGTTAAAAACAGCTGGGACAGTGTTCTTTATCTTTCCCACAGCCCATCCTCCCTCCAGGAGATATCTCCTGTTAATGGCCAGTGAGTCCCAGTGCATGACTGATAAAATTACATCATCCCACTGGGAGATGCTCTGCCCAGGGGGAGGAGCCAAACATTTCCTACCCAGATAAAAACTGATATTTGGAACACCAGAGCACCTTTTCCACTGGATTCCAGAGAACAAGAGCTACCAGACCTTTCTGTGGGATCACTACTTCAACAAGCCCACTTCATCTGGACTGCTGCCACCACCCCAACTAGTGGGGTGTCAGGTTCTATTCTGACTCTGGCAGTGGTTTGTTTCTTTTTCTTTTGTACTATTGAATGAGTTTTATTTTTCACTTTTTTCCTATTAAATTGTACTTCTGACTTGGAGTTTCTCACTGGTTTTGCTTTCAAAACCATTACAGGAGTTTCACACATCACTATAGGGGCAGTGCCCCCCAAACTCTGAGCATCTGCCCCACGTGAGGCACCAAAATTGCTGCAGTCGTGGCCAGGAGCCCCTCAGTTGCCAAGGGCCAGAGAGCACAGGTTCAATAGCCCATAAAAGCCTCACTCTTCCCATTCCCAAACTGCCCAGGAACATCTGCATCCTGGCAATCCATTTATTTATTCTTTCCTAATCACTAGAAAACACTGTTTCGACTTCTCAGAATGACTTTCACCTGCCCTGGTTATTTACTTGACTTTCCTATTAGTTCTATTAGGGTTTTTTTGTTGGTTTTTGTTTGTTTGTTTTTTGTGTTGGTTTTTTTTTTTGGAAGCTAAGGGATATTCACTTTCTACGTTTCCAGAATAGAGAAATATTGAGTCAGATTTTTTTTTTTTTTTTTTTTTGAGGGGGATGGCAGAGAAAGGAGCCTGTGGAAAGCAGGGAGGCTCCAAGGATGTTCCTTCCCTGCCTACAGCAGGTTCCTTGTCAGGGTAATGCTTGGACAGGGGAGAGGATGGATACCCAGGTTAAATCAGTGATCAGGAAATCAGTGATCAGTAAATCAATAATCAGGAAATCACCTTTGTCCCTGTGTCCTCCCTGCTCTGTCCCCATCCTGCTGCAGGTTTTCAGCATGGAAATCTCAGAATTTTTACCTAGTCCAGCGTTTCTCCCAGTTTTAGGGATCCCCCAGGGCTGAACAAGGTGCAGGGAGGTTTTGTCCTGGATGGGAGGTGAGCCTGGGATGTTGGAATTCCCAGCAAGAGTGCTCAGGAGCTGGAGACAGTGCAGTGACACCTCAGACCCAGAAGGGCAAGGCACTGAACCCACCTGATGGGGCAGAAAATTGCACCAGTTGAGGTGAATGGGAATATTGGCATTTTCCAGGGATAGAAATTCCCCTTGGAGTCAAGGAGATGATTCCTGCCAGTCCAGCGCTTACTGCACAGCTCCAGGCAAACACTGGCAATAATTATCATTATCTCCTGGATTGTCTCCTATCTCCTCCTTGACACAGCCCCTTCGGTCAACAAAAATATTTGGGTACTTCAGAGCAGCACCTCATGTTTGAGGGAGCTGCTAGAGCAGCTCCAAAGCAGCGTCTCAAAGGGCTTTTGCTGCTTCTGCTGCACTGAATATTCAGTTTACATTTGTGCGTGGATGGTGCCGGGGTCCGGCTCCTCTTGCTTTTGTTTGTTTTTAATTAATTTCCTTGTTGTTTCCTGCCCCCAGAGCAATCAAGTGAGGCAGTTTGAGAGCACTGGTGACAGATACAGACACAAGGGAGCAGTGTCCACTCCTTGGACAATGTCTAAAAACTCCCTGCCACGGGTGAGAACCCCACTTTGTACTTTTGGGATAAAAACCAGCAAAAGGCAGAAATCATTGGGGAAAGGGTGAGAGAGTCCCTCAATAAACAGCTCCTTCTGCATTAATTAACTTGGTCAATGTGATATGGAAGGAATACAGAGGAACTGTTCTCAATGCTGAAAGAACTTTTCAAAAGTCCTCGTAATAAAGTTTGGATTTAGATTTTGTTTGTAAATGAGTGTTAAAGAATTAACACCAAGGGAATTGGGCGCTGGGTTTGGTTCTTGAGACTGATGAAAGCTGGCACACGAAGATTTAGTTTGGAAATTGGGGAGAAATTCTTCCCTGTGAGGATGGGGAGGGGCTGGGATGGAATTCCCAGAGGATCTGTGGCTGCCCCTGGATCCCCCCTGGAAGTGTCCAAAATCAGTTTGCAGCACCCTGGGACAGTGGGAGGTGTCCCTGCCATGGCAGGGGTGGCACTGGGTGGCATTTAAGGTTCTTCCAACCCAAAACATTCCAGGATTCTCTGAAATCCCCCCCAAAAAATGTCAGGTCCAGGATATCCGAGACCTCAGCTCTGCCTGGCCCAGATTTGAACAGGACTCACTTCCTAACCATGACCAAGCTCCATTTCCCAGGAATTCCAGTGGAGAGGCAGCTTCTGGTGCTCCCTCCCCAACCTCTTGGAATGGAGTTTTGTCTGGGTACAATTCAGCTGAAAAGCAAATGCTGTGGAAAATTTACATTACACCCCAGAGTTTCATTGAGCACAGAGCATTTTTCAATTCCAGAGTGAGCTGCAAAGCTTAAACCGGGCAAAGAATTCATTATTTTAATGATAATAATTTACACTTGCATGGGAGCTTTCATCCAAGAAAATACCACCTTAGAATTTTCCCTTCACAGCCTCTCCAAGATGGGATAATTTCACCTTGATAAGTGTGTGCATTATGGTTGCCTTTGCTGCTTCTGAAGGAAAAAAAAATGAAGATTATTATAGTTTGTACAGTTGAGTGTTTATTATAGAAATATTTTACATTTATATTGTAGTTTTCTTAAAATCTGAATGTGGTTTTGAAACCCTGCTTTAAAACTATCACTCCCCTCTTAGGAAAGATTATCCCAGTGCTGTGTCCTTGGGGAAACTGAGGGAAAAACCTCCTGGGGCTTCTCTGGGGCTTTTTTTTTTTGTTTCCTTTTTGAAGGAAGCAGAGACTGATTTGCATCTCTGGGAATGGAGGCGCATTACTGACATCAAATCTGCTGGTCCAGCTCAGCTGGGACCTTAAAAATCAAATATTTTTTCTTAAAAGGGATTTCTCCATCTGCAAGCCTCAGAGTAGGGATATTTTTTGTGGTTTCAGTCCAGCTTTTAATATCTTTATCTATGGAAAACACAGCAGATCTTCCTTTTCTTTCTGTATTGGCAAATTGAGCCAATTTGGCCTCTTTTGATGAGCAATAAATTCCCCAGACCAAAGCTGATTTCTTTCAGCCTTTGTCTTTTTGGGGGCTCTGCATAAACATACAAAAGTTTATTTTTATTTCTTTTTTCTTCTGCAACTCTCCTTGCAATATTTACTCATTTTTTAAAATACAAAATTGCGGTTTTTTTTTTTTTTTTTTTGTTATATTTTGTTTCTCTTGCTCCCAAAACTATTGGGAACTTTTAATTTAAACATGTGGGTGCAGCAGAAGGCAACTAAAAACATGGAGGCAAAACCATTTCATGGCAAGGGGTTTATAAATTCTAAATGAGCCAAACTGGGCTTTAAAAGCATTTTCCAGAGGAAATATCCCAATTACAGGACAGATTGCAGGATATTATGTTCTTGGTGATAGATTCATGCAGTGTTGTTGAATTTATAAATAAGTTTGGATTTGATTGTGTCATAATGATTTCATGGATTATTTGGGGATTTTCTTCTTTCTTAACTAGTGGGAGTGACAAAATTTTATCAGACTTGAACTTTAATGTAATAGTAATGTAATATAGTAATTAAAATAATAATAAAATAGTAATTAAAATAAAATAGTAATATGTTAGTAATAGTAATAATAGTATAATATTAAAATAATGTGTGATAGTATAATATATAAATTAAATAATAATAATTATTATTAATAATGAAATATTAAATGAATGTAATTTAATTAATGGACAGATATGACCTTATTCTGCCTTTTTCCATCACTGTCACAGCTGTTCCACTGCTTTAAAAAAAACCCCAACACTTTGGCTTCAAACTTAACAAAGCCTCTGATAAACTCAGAAAAATCTTTAATGTCAGCACTGAAGACAAAACCATTGGGGCAATTAATTATTTCAGTCACATTCTACATGGCAAAGAAATAATTCATATGTTTTCATTCTTTATTTTAATGAGCAACTTGAAAACAAAAAAAAGATAATTTTGGGCTTCCCACAGGAACAGCTGCAGGATTTCATGGCCTGGGTTCATGGGTTCCATGTTGCTCCAACTGGAAAAACAGGGAGTGGTTTTTGTTTGTACTTTCCTCAAAGCATCTGAGGAACAGGAATGATTAAAGGCAATAATTATTAATTAAATGAGGTGGTTCCATCCAGCAGGATACAGGGAATGAGCTCCAGGTAAAAACCTTTGGATTTCCCAACTTCTGTGGACACTGCATTAACTAAAGCTCCTCGTTCCTTACCAGGCAAGTTTATTCCCCATCCCCACTTCTTTCCTGGCTTTTTTTTTTTTTCCCACCAGTGCCTTATTAATGAACTGTGAAAGCTGACATTTCCAATAAGGAACAATTAAATCTGGGACTAAATGAAATGAAGTCATTCATTTACAAAATAATAGCTAACCAGCACAAGGAGGAGGAAAAATGATTGCAAGTCAGGGAAAAAAAAAAAAAAGGAAAAAGAGTAAATTAAGTCTGACTCCATTAATGTTCTTTAAATACTTCTGTTGCTCCGAAAATTAAATGGGAAGCATCTTATTAACTTCCTGCAGAAGGGAGGAGGGGGATATTCAGCATGACAAGTGTTAAAGGCAGAAATCCTTCTGAGGTGTTGTGTGGGGAATGGATTTAAATTCTTAATTTTCACCCGCTGGAGCAGGTCTGGAGCAAAGAATCCTGAAATTATGGAATGGTTTGGGTTGGAAGGGACCTTAAATCCTGTTCAGGATGATCAGAGATGCTTTCCACTGTCCCAGGGTGCTCCAAACTTCCAGGGATGGGGAATTCCCTGGGCAGGAACAGAGACTTGATGGCTGAATTTCACCTAAAAATGCTGCTGAGATCAGCACTGAGGGTCCTTCCAGCCCTAAGACACCTTTCCATGGGGATCCAGGGAGCAGGGCTGGGGATATGGGATGTGGCCTGTGGGATGTGAATTGAATTATGGAATTACCCAAATTTCAGAATTCCCAGCCCCACGGGAGGAATCCCCCAGGTCCTGCTCGGGTTCAGAGGAGGGGCAGAAACAAGAATTCCCACCCTGGATGATGGATTCAGGGGATCCTGTGGAGAATCCTGCAGACAATCCATGTTCTCCCTTTCTTCCACCAGGGACAGAATTCCTTTCAGACCCCAGTGGGTGGAGGCTGAAGCGCCTCTGCCTCAGTTTCTCTGTTCTGGGGCTTTCCAGGGGTTCAGAATTCCCTCCGCTCCTCGAGACCCTCCAGCCCCAGAACTGCATTTCTGAGAGCTGCTTAACCCACAGCCAGTTCCAGGTTATTCCCTGGCACATCCAGACACTCAGCCTCTGCTGGATGGTGTGTCTGGATTTTACAATCCCAGTTCAATTCCAGGCTGACCCCTTGTCCTGGTTTGGAGGACAGGTGTCTGCCAATAAAGGCAGAAGCTTCTCTTGGAAATGGAAAATGTAAACCCTCTCCCTCCAAATTATTATAATTTTGAAATTAAGGAGCTCTCAGGCAAAGATATGGGAATTAGGAATAACAGTTCTTTACT
>JAOTQZ010000889.1:2019844-2043204 GCA_026546895.1 Pogonocichla stellata | reverse complement strand
CTGTGGAAAGATAAAGATGATTGCCCAGCTGGTTTAAAGATGGCCCATTAGCAGATAATATGTGCCAGGAGATCAGGAAATCACTACCCCCCCCAGCTTCAACAGCTGGTGACAGAATTCACATTTCTGGCCACATCAACCCAACACACCCCTCTAAACTCAAACCCCAACGAGGAGTGCAAACACTGCAAGAACAAACGGGAAAGAGCAAAGCACTGCTGGAATTTCAGGGAGTGCTGATTTGCTGTGCCAGCTCCACGTTTGCCTTGCTGCTTTAATGCCCTTTGATTTAAAATCTCTGAAGGCTCAAGTTAATATTTTGCAATCAATTATTCTTAGGGGGATTTGTAGAATTCACCATTCTTCCCTAAGAATTTGAGTTCTACTTGAATTAATCTAAAAATCTCCATCCTTTTCTCAAACACTCCCCACAGCCCCATGTGTTTTCTTCCCCTCAGACTGAGGAGTATTTGAAAAGGAGAATTAGAAAGAGATTCAGATCCAGGTTGAAAAAAAACTCCAACATTGATTTCCTCAGTTATACTTAAGGCCCTTTCCTTTTGTAAAATAAATAACCTGAATAAACACGTCAGGGAAGATTAAAACCTCATTAAAAAGTGTAAACAGAGTACAAAGAAGATAAAAAAAAAAGAAGCTTGACTGAATTGAATAATGGCAATAATAAAATCAGTACCCAATATTGCCAGTTAAAAGTCCTGCTAAGGGGGAAGATGGGAAGCAGAGCTGCTGTTATCTCACACTCAGGATGGAGATTTCTTCTCAATAATTAGATAACATTTTAATGAATAAATTAATTCCATTATCCAGGAAATGGGGATCATTGATAAAGCAGATTCCAGGCCAGTTCCCAAATCTAATCAGGGATATTCTGCTCAAGATGCTCGAGGAGGGAGCTGCAATATTTCTCCCTGCCCACCCAAAGGAGGCACAAATGCTGAGGCCACCACTCCATCCCTGCCTGCAGATGAGCTGTAAAATCACAATATTAATGCAAATTATGGCTTTCAGGCTGGCAATTATCCATTTTTATTTTACTGAGGTGAGCAGGATTGTTGCATAGATCAAATGCTAAAGAAAACAACTTTATCTTCTTTCCAGGTGGCCTCCAGTGAAAGACAAATCCACAGAAAAGGTGAAATGTTGCCTGGTGCAGGGAAGAACTTGAGCAGCCTTTGAGAGCAGGATGAAGTTGTGTCAATGCAGTGCCAGTGCTCAAAATCTTTAATTTGAAGGGTAAGGAGAGGGAAAAGAAGTAGAGGGGAGAATTTTGTGAGGGAAAGGGTAAAATGAGTGCACAGAAGGCATGTTTCCATAGGAAATGACAGGAGCAAGAGGAGGAATTATATTTCTGAATTGAAAGTAAAATGTAATTCTGGAGGAGGACAGGAATGTGACTGGGCACAGGCACCTTGTGATTATCACCTCTGCTTCTCCCTGGCAGAGAACAGCCAGGGGAAATGCTGTAATTGCCTGCCTGGCCTTTCAGTCAGGATCAAGCAGTGGGATTTTGGTAATGAGACCTTTACCCAGGCTCTGGAGACACCTGAGGAGTGATGGGAGAGCTCCCAGCAGGGCTCTGGGGTGGCCTCCAGTGCCACCAAACTGGTGCTGCTCCTCAGCCCCGGGTGCCTGCCCAGCTCCAGGGGCTGTTTTGTGATGGGCACAACCTCTGGGCTCCATAGTGCCACTTTTAACAATAAAAAACAGCATTTCCACACCCCTGACATGTGCAGAAACCTCTCCATGTCCTTTTTTAATCCCAGTGGTCACCCTGGTCCTCTCCAGAACGCTGCTCTGAGAGCTGCTGTCCCTCCAGAGCCACCCTGTGCCATGTCCAGGGTTTTCCCTTCACCAGTTCCTAATAAAATCCTACAAACCAACCCAGGGCTGGCAGTGGAATAATAAACTGAGTGAGTGCAGCTCCTCCCCTGCCAGCTCTTGGGTGCTTTAATCACCTTTCCTCCTGGAATTCCCTCAATTCCTTCATTCCCATCCTGAGCTGGATTGCTGAATACAGCACATTGCTGCAGCCAATGTCGGCCTTTATTTCAGATTTCTGGGTAAAGGAGGGTGGTTTTCACTGATTTTCAGTGCTTGAGGAGGCACCTGGAGCCTGGCTGTGTGAAACACTAATAGTGGATTTGGTTCAACAATTTGAGATTTTCCTGCTGTGGGATAGGATTAGGAGGAAGGCAAGACAGGCTCAACTTAAATGGTACAAAGGGAAACTTTATTACTAGAAACTATAAGGAAAAAAACAACTCAGAATAAGACTTTAAATCACTTTTCCTCAGATCACTGAGGAAAAATATCAGTGGCAGATACAAGGGAGACTGACCAGGTCTCGGCAGGTAAAAATTCAGAAAACCTTTACAAACCAGCACAACACTTCACCCAGGTGGGAGCTGTGTTTCATCTAGACCCAGGGAATTTTCCTGGGATCAAGGAGAGAAAATGTGTGAGGAGAAACCAAACCCCTACTCAATCATCTTTGCCAAATCTTTTACATTCAGTGCACTCCAAAGTGCAATTATTGTCCGTAGCATGACACAGCTCTTCATCTGGAGTATTTTATTTTCATTAATTTCAAACTCACCGTTTGCTTTGTGCTCTTTTGGCATGAGAGGATATCTGAGCTCTCCTTCCCAGACTGGGAGAGGTGCAATTCCCTGATCTCAGTGAGCCCAGACAGTTCCCTGCCCTGGGGGAAGGTTCCCTGGATAAATAAACCCCATTTGATCCATTCCTTGCCCTGGGGGAAGGTTCCCTGGATAAATAAACCCCATTTGCTCCATTCCCTGCCCTGGAGGAAGATTCCCTGGATAAATAAACCCCCTTTGCTCCTTTCCCAGCCCAAATTCTGCTGGAAATGCTTTTGTTGCACAGTGCCCTGCTGCCATGAGTAACTCTCCAGGGAGAGAAAGGCACCTGTAATGATTTGTTTTTCATAATGACAGCAATAACTTCACCTTCATCTGCTTAAGAGCATTCATTTCCTGCCAGGAAATCACTGTATTTAAGTTTATTCCAGGAGCTTACTGAGATTGTAGTGACTCAAATATGATTAGGGAGATGTGTCACATGTGATCCTGGGGATGGATTGGTGTGGACTGGAATGGTTTGTGATCAGATCAGTCTGTGCTGGAATGGTTTGTGATCCTGAGAATGGATCAGTTTGGATTGGAATGATTTGTGTTCCTGGGCATGGATCAGTCTATGCTGGAAAGGTTTGTGGTGCTGGGATGGATCAGTTTGTGCTAGAATGGTTTGTGATCCTGGGATGGATCAATTTGGAGCAGAATTGTTTGTGAGCCTGGGGATGGATCAGTTTCTACTGGAATGGTTTGTGGCCCTGGGATGGATTGGTGTGGACTGGAATGGTTTGTGATCAGATCAGTCTGTGCTGGAGTGAATGGTTTGTGATCCTGGAATGGGTCAGTTTGTACTGGAATTATTTATGATCTTATGGATGGATCAGTTTCCATTGGAATCCTTTGTGATCTTGGGATGAGTCAGTTTGGATTGGAATGGTTTGTGGTCCTGGGAATGGATCAGTTTTGACTGGAATGATTTATAATCCTAGGGATGGAGCAGTTTCCATTGGAATCATTTGTGATCCTGGGATGGATCCATTTGGATTGGAATGATTTGTGATCCTGGGGATGGATCAGTTTCTATTGGAATGATTTGTGATCAGATCAGTCTGTGCTGGAATGGTTTGTGATGGATCAGTCTGTGCCAGAATGATTTGTGATCAGATCACTCTGTGCTGGAATGGTTTGTGATCAGATCAGTCTGTGATTGGAATGGTTTGTGATCCTGGGGATGGATCAGTTTGGATTGGCATCATTTGTGATCCTGGGATGGATCCATTTGGATTGGAATGATTTGTGATCAGATCAGTCTGTGCTGGAATGGTTTGTGGTGCTGGGATGGATCAGTTTGGATTGGAATGGTCTGTGGTGCTGGGAACGGATGGATGACTGTGCTGGAATGGTTTGTGGTGCTGGAAATGAAACAATTTGTGGTGAGTATATTTAAGCAAGAGCTCTCAGTCTCACCTGCAGGACAGAGGGTGCTCCACCTTTTCCTGACTGGGCCTGGTGGGTCCCTGGTCACTTCCAGCCCAGCCCAGCCCTCCCTGCCCCAGCTCACCTGCACAGGGACTTTGGGGTGGCCAGGACGGGGCTGTGTGCCTGCACTGACGTCCTGCCCAGAGAAAGGAAAACTTCTCTTTATTCTTACCTGCCTGAGTGTGGAGATCTGGGTAGGGAAAGACTTTGAGCAGGGATTGTCTCCCTGCAGCAGAGGAAAGTTGTGGTTTGGAAATATGGGCAGAGCAGCTACCTGGAGGAAGGGCTGGAGGTTTCCTGCAGGTTTCCTGCTTTGTCTCTCCTTTTGGTGTTTATTAGCCTTGAAGAGCTCAGCCAGGGCCCAGCTGGGGCAAAGGATGGTGAATATTCCGTGGTGACCTGGTGAGAGGTGGGGCTGGGCAGCTTCAGCCAGGGCTGCTTTGGAAATGTTAGCACCAGCACTGGGGAAGGTGGGAAAAGAGAAAAGGGGCTGTTTGAGAGAGGCTTCTGCAGTGAACAACAGCAGCTCTTCTCTTATTTATTCATTCAGTTATTTATTTTTATTTATTTTTATTTATTATGTCCTATTTATTGCTCACCTTGGGTTCCTCCTGTCCTTCTGTTTGTGTAACTGTGAAAATCCTGGTCAGCATTGCTGATTTCTAACGACTCTGGCCCTGAACTTTATCTGGAGGGTTTTAAGAGTTGTGTGATTGTGGGGAAGCCTTTTTTAAATTTAAAATATGTCCTCATTCCTGGTGGCTGCCAAGGAAGGCTCAGATTCTCAGTACGAGTTGTTTCCTGGAACAGAAGGCAACATTAATAATAATAATAATAATAATAATAATAATAATCTATTAACAGAGTATTAACAGAACTCTGGTGTGAAGCTCCAACTTGTGCTGGAGAATCCTATTGGAAATTAAAACTGGTGAGGTGAAAATGGAGTTTTTTTGGCGTTTCCAGCCCTGTAACCTGGCTGGGGTGAGTCATTTTTGGCCACTCAAAGCCCAATTACTGCCTAAGAAAACAGTTTGATAACGATGGGAAAATGGCAGTGATGGAACACCCGAAAGGAAATAATTAGAGTGTTTGCCTTGGTACTTAAGTCATTTATTCCCTAATTAACTGTCCCAGAACCGCCTTTTCCCTGTGATGTATAAATTTACCCAAGGAATTCAGGTATCAGAATTAATGTTGTTGATTAAGTTTGACAAGACTCGTGCAGCAGAGACTGGAAACGTGGCCCAGAATGGTGGGAAAAGGCTGGGAATGAAAAAATGGAATACAAGGGAATGTTGTGGCTCTTTGGATTGTAAAATATGCACACATCATCTTTTTGCTGCTTTGCATTCTGCTAATTAAAACTATGCAATGCTGCAATGATTATTTTAAAGCCTGGTTGATTCTAAAAGTGCCCGTAAACCCAAGGTAAATTAAAACCACAGAATGGGGAGCCTGGAGTGAATTTTTGCCTCTTTTTGGTCTTTAGGAGTGGAGAAATCATGGTCAGGATTAGATAAAAATTCAGTCATTTTAATGAGTAGGGACAACTCAGGCTGACATAAGAGTGCAGTTACCCAGATTTTGGGTTTGGTCCTGTTGGTGTTAATTTTGACAGATGTGGAGGACAAACCCTTTCCTGAGGCACCTCTCTGAAAGCCTGAAAGCTCAGGTTTGATGTTTGTGTTAATTTCTGTGTATTAACATCAGACTCTGGCAAGCACAAATATTTCTCCCATAAAAAATTCAGCATTCCCTGTTAAATATTTCACAGCAACCCTAAACTTTTATCAGTCACTTTAATTGACAGGCTCCTTTAGGTCTGTTTTGTTCTGAATAATTAAATCTTTCTGTCTCCATCAAAAAACCCCAAACCTGTGAATATTCTGCGCCTGTCCCTTGGCAGCAGCAGGTTCTGAGTTTTTTATTTGTCTCATGGCCTCAAGAAAAAGTGTCACTGAGCACTTTGCTGAAGTTTTTAGGGCTGCCAAGGACGGGGATCCCCCTGTGGTCCTGTTCCTGCAGGTATTTCCCACTCCAAACAAGGGATTCAGGAGCTGCAGTTTCAGTGGAGTTCCCCTGGTCCCAAGGAAGCCCAGACTTCCCAAATTAGGTTTTAGTGCCAATTCTCCAATCCATGCTTGCTTTGGAATAATGATAATATTATTCCAAATAATTCTATTAATAAGAATATTAGTGGGGGAAGGCTTCTGCTGCTCTAACAAAAAGAGCAACCTTGGCTTTGGATAAATAAAAAACAGCAGCACAGACACTGTAATGACAGATTTCTGGGGCAACAATAATTCAATTTCTTTGGTTATTCTTGTTTCACTACACAAATAATATTATCCAGCTTATTTTTAGATCAATTTTTTACTTCAGGCCCTCTCAATGCACAGTTGTTTCCTGTAGAGTCAGATTCACTGAAGCAATATTTCTGTAAGGCTTGGATTTCCTTCTTCCCTTCCTTCCTGCTCCAGCTCTTGTGTTGATTCTGTTCCTGTGCCCTCCGAGTGGAGCTCGGATAAAACCCTGACTCGAGAGTTTTGACATTGAGTGAAGGGAAAAACCAGCAGAATTGAGCACACGAGGATCATTAGAGCAGCAGACTGCATTCCTGGAGAGAACTGAGCTCCTTCTCCCTGCTGGTTCTGATGTCAGCCCTTCCTTCCCCTCCTCAGAACCCATCAGCACCAACACCAAGGGCACAAATACAGCAGCTGGGGGATTTGGGAAATGAGTGCATCCTCCAGTGGATCTCAGTGTTTGTCTTCCCTTATCAGCCCCATAATGACAGTGCAGAGATGGCAGATAATGACAGCAGCCCCAATGACACCACTCTGCCAGAGAGGTGAAGATTGCACTGTTTATTTTGGAAAATAATTATGCAGCTAATTACGGCTCTTGACTCTCGTCCTTCCCCTGCCCCTGTTCTTGGGGAGGCTGCTCTGCTCAGCTTGCACAAGACAGTGTCAGTTATTCTAAAGGTCAAAAGACTCTCTTGTTATGATCTGTAATTGCTGGTGATGGTGAATAAAATAAATACAGCATCATTTGGGGTCATTTAACTCATTGTTAACTTCTGTTACTGACTCTATTCTGTTCTGTTCCCACTATCACACTATTAGCATGAGCTTATCTGACAATTTGGATGTACTTTATGTGGCTGAAAGAGGAGAAATAATCCAAAAGTGGAGCTCTGGACTCCTGTGAGAAATTTCAGCCCTGAATTCCAAGTGTAGCGATGTGACCTAACAATGCAGAACAACCTGATTGGGGACATTTTAACAAAAGTGAGCAACTGTGCTGAGGCCACAGCTGAATTTCACAGAATCACCTGGGTTGGAGAAGATCTTTGAGATCAAGTTCAACCTCTAATTTCAGGACAAAGCCGCTGCAGTGGCAATTCAAAAGCTCTGTGGTTGAAGGATCTGACTCTGTTTAACCTTAAGGTCTCACCTGGCCCACTAAGAATTCAGTCATCGAAGGAAATTTCCACAGGAGGCAACAGGGCTGGTGAGGGGCTTGGAACACAAACCCCTGTGAGGAGCAGCTGAGGGAGCTGGGGGTGTTTATCCTGGAGAAAAGGAGACTCAGGGGACACCTGATCAGTCTCACAGCTCCTGAAAGGTGGCTGTGCTCAGTGGGGTTGGTCTCTATCTCCAGGCAGCACTGACAGAAACAGGACACAGCCTCAAGCTGTGCCAAGGGAAAATTAGCTTGGATATGAGGAAGAAGTTTTTTTATGGGAAAAATGATAAAGTACTGGATGGTCTGCGCAGGGAGGTGGTGGAGTCACCATCCCTGGATGTGTTTGAATAAAGCCTGGATGTGGCACTGGGTGCCATGGGTTAGTTGAGGTGTTGGGGCTGGGTTGGACTCGATGATATTGAAGGTCTCTTCCAACCTGCTGATTCTGTGATTCTGTGAATTCCAAATCAATCAGAATTCATGTTTTGTGCAGATTTTGTCTTCTTTCCCTGCCTCTCCTCCCCAAACCCTGCATGGCAGCTGTGGAGATGAACCCTCTCCTGCTCTCCTTGCACTGTTGCTTTTAGAGATCTCTGGAGCCAAACACCATTCCCATCCTTTTTGGGCCAGCTCTCCCATCCTTTCTGGGCCAGCTCTCCCATCCTTTTTGGGCCAGCTCTCCCATCCTTTCTGGGCCAGCTCTCTCATCCTTTTTGGGCCAACTCTCCCATCCCAGGCCACACAGTCCCCAGATCTCAGGGTCAGCTCTGAGCCCTGACTCAGCCCAGTTCATTTCCATTCCCATAATCTCCTCTGTATTTCCTTCAGACACCCCTGACTGGTTTAGTTCCAGCCTCATGTCATTGATCATTTCCTTGTCTTTAATCCCTTTGGTTCCCTTTCAAAGCTGATTTCTCAGCTGCTCCCTGCTTTGTTCCTCGGGGATCTTCAAACCTTTGTGTTTTCTATCTGCATCTTCCATGTTCTGATTTTTATTTTGTACCAGGACATACCTAAACCTCCTTCAACTGGGACTTCAAGAAATTTATGAATTTTACAAGCAGTGTCCAGGTCAGGACATTTGTGTGGGCAGGGACATTTGTGTGCTGCTGCTGGTTTTTTCCAGCTGTTTTTCTGGGTATTTGCCATGCTAATGGTTCCATGCCTTGTGAATTTAATGTTTGGAATCCAGGATTTGTGCCTGGCCCCATCATTGCATGACCACAGGGAAGTCAGGTCACTTTTATTTTTGTCTAACTTTGGGGTTTTAAGGCATTTTCTTTTTGCATGTAACACAGTTGTGGTGTTAAAATGTACAAATGTACAAATTCCAGTTGTACATGGAATTTACAAGACAGAGCAAAGTTATTTCCAATTCTCTGGCATCCCAAAATGTTGGAACAAGTGAAGCATTTTTGCACAAGATATTTTTCTCTCTGTGTATGTTCTGCATCTGATTTTCTTTATCGCTTTATTGTCAAATATGACAAACTATCTTATTAATAATTGTCCTTTTAATGACTGTGTTGTGCTGATTTGTAAAGTCTTGTCCTAATAATATGAACCTTTTGTCCTTAGCTGGGCCAAGTTTTTGTTGTACTTTTTCAGCTTTTTAAAAAAAATATTCCAGAACAAGAAGCACAGTGTTGGGATGAGAGTGGTCCAAGTTCCTTTCTCTATGAGAAATGGATTTTTCTGTACAATTTTTTTATCTGAAACAAATAATATTCAAATAATATGTATAGTATTATGATCATATTAATATATAATTTATAAATAAACTGTCCTCTACCTTGTACCTACAGCTTGAAGGACACAACTGATGAGCTCATAAATAATTGTCCCACTCCTGACAGTTAAAGAAAAAAACCCAAAATTTCCAGCAAATACAGAGCAATGAAAGATCCCTCTCCTGAAATTCTCTTTAAAGAGCATTCAGACCCTTCCAGAGGTGAAGGAGCCATGGAGACAATTGTGGTTTTATTGCTGCTGTTGGGAGTGAATCTGTCCTCCAGGAATTTGCCCAATCTCTTTTTAAAACCTTCTATTTATTTTAAAATTGCTGTTTAGTGTTTTCTCTGCACGGCTCAAATCTTTCCAAGGTTGCATTAAGAGTCATGGAAATTATCTCTTTTATGGCCTTTGGAGGTTTGTGATTCAAATATTTTTATTTTATTTTATTTTTTTTTGCAGTTGTGAGGACTGAGTGTGGCCTCTTTTCCACCTCCTATTCAAAGAACTCTGGAGCTTGAGCTTTAATAATAAATAAACTCACATGGAGATGGAACCACAGGAGATTCACGAACACTCAAGAAGAAGAAAAGGGGGGAAAATTGTTATAAAAGCACTTTAATATAATCCTCCTGTAAATCACAGCACCAAAAATGCCTTCCATGTTCTTCAAACTCTCCTCCCTGTGACAGCTCCATCTCATGCCACCTCTTGTGTGTCCATGGCAAATATTTGGATTTTAATCCAGGATTTCATGGCAGGAGAAGAAGCCTGGGTGGTTTGGTGTGGGGAATTGAGGGTGGCTTGTTTAAATATTTTTTAAGAGTGGAAGGTTTTTGAGGTAAGGGAGGGAACAGCACCTTTTCCTATTTTCCATCCCCTCTAAAAACCTCTTTTCCTCTTCTCCATCCCTCTAAGATCAGAAGTGTTGGGTCTGAACTCCTCAAGGACACACAGCGATTGAGCACACGAGGATTTCTTGGGATTTTCCCTGGAAATCTCCCTTTAGCCATAAAGGGAAGGAGAGGAATAACCAGAGCCACAATCTGAGCCCCTCTGGAACATGGGATGCCAACCCAGGGAATTCTGATTTTCCACTTGTGTCGAATGAACACAGAATCCTCATTAATTCTCAGCTCCCATGATGGTAAAATGAAATCAAACAGGTCCTTCCTGACACTCCTGAGAATAAAATAAACAAAATTCCCAGTGTTGCTCAGTCACCCCCTTTTAATGGGGTAAAGCTGCTCTGAACAGCTCCAGCCTCTTTTGCATCCCAATTTTGTCCAGTTAGGACTTTATTTTTTTTATTTAATTTACAGTCATCTGGTGCAAGTCTGCACAAACATCCCATGTAGACTCTATTTAATATGCACTAGAATTATTGTATTTGATATATATCAGTTTTAAATCTGTTTCCACACAACCTTGACTGCCTTTCTGGCTGTATATCACTTCATCAGGCCAGCTTAACTAGAGCTTCTTTTTCATTTTTTATTGCCCCCATAAAATCTAGGAATGGAACATTTCGATTTTTCTAGCAGTAATTTTTATTACTTTTTTGCCTTTTTTTTTTTAAGTACTTGTCAGTGAGATGCAGTACTTTGCACAGAGTATATTTTCCAGCTCTGCATTATATTTTTATTTCAATTTATTTTAGCCAGGACGTCCAGCATACATCTAAATAATACCTGTGATGGTTGAACTGAGTGGATTAGGAATGTAATTAGGGGGGATATAAAATGAGTTCATCCCAGGATTGGTGCATTTTAGTTCCCTTCTCCAGCCCCAGATACTTTCAAGTAAGTCCTGCAAGGATAACTCATGTTTCAGTTTTAATGTTGCCCATAAAACCCTATTGCAACACAGGAGGGGAAAATGAATTTATTGCCATTTTTATAGTTTTACTTTAATTTTTAGGTTTTCTAGATCTTTCCCCCGAGTGTGTTATTGCACTGCATTTTATTTTTTCCCTCTAAGAACACAGAAATTGCCATATTAGCCCAGACCACTGATCTGCCCAGCCAGAGAATCTTCCCAAGCAGGAATGGGAAGGCCTGAGACAGAATATGGACTTATTTCTCTATAAAAGGGTTCTTGACCTTTACATAAAAACGCTCTGCAAGTTCAATTCCATATAAACCACGGCTGCATTCTCAGCACAATTCAGATATTTCCTGCATTTTTGTGTTTCTGTGACGTTCCTTGATTTGTTCTGATGATGTCAGGGCGTGTTTCCTCCAGAATTTTTTTTTTTCATTGGTGGAAATTCTGATTTTCCAGAAGTGTGGGAGGGAGGAGCACAAACAGAAAAAAAAAATTTGCTCTTCAATTAGTTGAAATTTTGTATGTTACAAGTAATGTTCATCTTAGAATATTTTTGTGCTGTTTCCATTATTAACACTGAACACCAACCTCTGTAACACTGAGTTTAATGTTTCTCCAAGAAAATAAAGTGGAACCAGGCATGTCTGAGCACAGTTCCTCATCTCTACCTTGTTATCCTCATTCTGCTTAATTAATATGAATAATACATTTTAAAATAATACCTCTGCTGGTGGAAGGTGGGGGGAGCAGGGCAGCACATCTTTAATTAGGGCTTGTGCATGACATTGGGAAAGGTTCTGGGTTCAACCACCTCCCCTTGCTGAGGGGTGAATTAGCAGAGATTTAATGCCAGTGATAATTTCATGCCGTGGGGAGATCAGTTTAATGCATCTGGCAGCCAGACAGGGCTTTTCTCCCCGTGCCAGCCCAGAATAAACCCCTGGAATCCTTTTCCTGCAGCTCTCCCCTCCAGCTCAAGCAAAGGCCAAGGGGAGCAGGAGGTGCTGAGCCCCTCTGGCTCACACTGAGGCACATTTCGTGCTTCAATTCATTCAAAAGATGAATAAAACTGCCCTGAAGGGCCAAGTTTGCATTTCCACCACTGGGGAGCTGCAGGAGGCTCCAACACAACACAGGGTATTTCTCCATTTATTTCTCCAACCACAGCAAAAATAAAGGTGAAACAAGAGAAACTGGACCAGCTGTGATTTTGGTGTTTTATTTGATGATATTGGGAACACCAGATTAGAGCTGGACCCCAGCCTGGCACCTCCAACACAGAGATTGCTGAATTTGAAGGAGAATGAGCCAGGATGTGCTGACCCAGCCTTGGGAGGGAAGGCGTGTGCAGGGTCAGTCCCAGGTTTTAGCACTGCAGGGGCTGGGCAGGGTCATTTGGGAATTTTCACAGTTTTCCTGTCAGGCTCTGGGTGAGCTCTTCATGTGCCCATAAAGCCACAGCAGAGCCTGGCAGGGTCACCACGTCCCTGTCACTCAGGTGTGAAACTCCCAGGGCTGCTGAGCCAGGTCAGCGTGGACACTGCTGAAGGCCAAAATCCAACTCGGATTTTTCCCAGGCTGTTGGCTTTCTCAGCTCCAGCTCGGACCTTTCCCAGGCTGGGGACTTTTCTCAGAGACAAAACAAGAGAAGGAAGAAAGAATCACACAGATCAACACCTGGTGTTGATCACAGAGCCCTGTGAGTGACTCGTGCTGTTTTGCACAAAGCATGTTTTCAAAGAGGTGTTGCCCTCTTGGACCAATGAGCCTTTTCTCTTTTGTTTTGCACGATCTATCTTATATAAATGCCGTGGCTTTTCAATAAATCACTTCTTCCTGCTGCTTTGAAGAAGTTGTGTGTGTGTTGCTGCATTATTCACTGTTCCTAATCAGACAGCAACAGGCCAGCACCCAGTTTAAGACATTGGAGGGGAATCTCTGCTCAAGAATAAATTTACCCAGTGTTGGACCAGATTTAAACCATGGGATGTGCAAGGACTCTCAGTCCTGTGGTGTTCAGTGCTCTGGGTGTGGCTTTGTCATAAACCAGTGCTCCCAGTTCTGCCAGCATTCCCAAAAATCCAGCCCTGCCTCCCTTTGCAAAGCTGAGCAGGGACACCTGGCCACGTTTCCCCTTGGATTTTCCTGAATTGTTTGGTTGGACCCAACTGCTGCCTGTGGTCAGAGTTCATCAGGAGTCTTGTGCTGTCCTGTCTGTAAAATAGCCACTGTTTTGTCCAAATATTCATTTCAGGAGAGAAAACATGCTCAGATGAAGCACTGTCAGAGTTTTTGATTTCTGTGATTGAGAAGAATGTGATAAGGAAAGAAATAGGTGTAATTCTTTTCATAGAAGTTTGCAATTTTGTTAAAACAGTCAAAGTCATTAATTTGTGAGTCATTCAGAGCTGCAAACAGAATTCACCTGTTTGACAATACACACCAGAACTCTCAAACGTAATGCTCCTGTGGGTCCTTTGTCTTAAAAAGACTTTTTTTTGGTTGTAATTTTTACTATGTACACGTGTTTTTACAGGAAATGTTTTCTGTTTCTGTTTCTCTCAAGGAAAACACCCAGCAGCGCTGCCCAGCCAGGCAGGATCTGTGTTTGACTCGGATTTTAGACTTCCCTGAGTAAGATTTGCTCCTCAGGTCCAGTCTCAGCTGAATTATTAAACTAACAAAAAACCACCCCTAAATGCCACTTTCACACAATTGTCCAATATTTCCCCACAAGAATTGTCACTGCTAATTGGATCCATTTCTTTTCTGACCTTAAATCCTCATCCTCTGAAGAGTCTCCTGACAGCAGGTTTCTGGGAATAGATTACTTTTTATCTGGAAAGTTTAATAGAGATTTAATCTCACCCCATCATCTCCCAGCCTGAATTGAGAGTTTTTCCTCCAAACTTAGCACTCAGATAACACCAAAACTCCACATTTGTTACAAGCTTTGGGGCAGCAGCTCCTTTAAGAGTAGTGGGGGGTTTTAGTCTCTTAAGAACTGTGCTTGTGTTTCTATAAAATATTTTAGACCTTTAACATCTGAGATTTTATGTTGGGACTTTCCACATTTTACTTAACCTTGTTCAAAGCCACTGTCTTGACCCCAAATGTTAATTAATGTAATTTCTCTGTGTTTCTCATAAGTTTTTCATAAGAATCTTATGATAATGCTGGCCAAGCACAGAAGAAGGAGTGTAAGAATGGTTTGGGTTTATTGAAGTTAATTCTAGAACTGGTTCTTGTTAATAAATAGTGAATTTGCATCACCCACATACAAAGTGCAGCAGGATCAAGACTTTAAAACACAATTAGCACCTAAGTCCATGAGATCAGAGCACCAAAATCCCAATTTTTGGATAGTGGAGGTTCAGTTTGCTGGGGATAATCTGCAAAGTCACAGTTAAACCTCAGCAGATTTAACTGATTTCAGCTCTTTTAACTGGAGTAAAAAGCAGGTGGAGGAAGGGGAACTCTCCAGAACTCACAGGCAAGTTGTGAATGAATTCCTTCATAGAGAGGGATGGATAGGGATGTCTGCAGGCACAATAAAGCCTGATCCCCCCCAGGTTTTAATAAAATACTGTCTTTTAATAAAGCATTGAAGAATAAAAGCCTGTGGGGAGGTGCCTGGGAGCTCCCAGGGCAGGAGCCACACTTTGATTAAAACATCAGACTTCAGATGTTCCTCAGAGCTTGCTCAGCCTCATTCCTAAGTATCAAAAGAGCCTGTTCACACAAGGGTTTGTTTGTTTACAAGGATAATTCCTGTTAACTGACAGTTTAAAAAGAATTACCGAGGCCTCCAGCATTGATAGGCTGGTATTAAGGAGAGTATTAAATGCTGGCCTTGGATTCAGTTAAGAGAGTTCTTTTTCCTCTCCCTCCTATCCAGCAGTCTGGAGGAGGGATGGGAATTTAATAATCCAGGGCTGATAATCATTATACAATCAGATGGGTGATGGAAATCAAATTTCCACTGGAAGGGAGTGGTTGAGGGGATGCCTGTAGAGATTTCCTGTGGATGTTCCCAGCTCAGCAGTGCTGGCACCAATCTCTGGACTTTACATTCAGCACCCAAAATCATTTACAGAAGCTTTTCCATTCACCTAAAAAAAAAAAAAAAAAAAAAATTGGAATAAGGGACAACTTCAGCTGGAGGATCTTTAATGCCCCTGGCACACCCTGGCAGTGCCCAAGGCCAGGTTGGATGAGGTTTGGAACACCCCTGGCAGGGGTAGCACTGGATGGGATTTAAGGTTTCTCCCAACCCAAACCATTCCAGAATTCCCTGATTCTGGTTTTTGGTTTTTTTTGATTCTTTTTTTTTTTTTTTCTTTTTTTTTTTTTAATGATTTTAAATAGTCCTGACATTAAAAAAAAACAACCTCCTGTGAAAGAAGAAGAAAGAGCTTTATTAACGTGACTGAAGTCAGAAGGGAACAGAAACCAGCACAGGAGATGGGAAAGGGTGAAAAAAATTCCCTAAGAGAAAGGAAAACAGAAGGAAAAACCCTAACCTCCAACAGTAATGTAAAAAACAGTTAAAAATGGGCTGGTTCCTCTGGATCTGGTGGGTATTTTGGATTTCTTTTTTGATGGAAAAGTTTTAAAGGAAGATTTTTGCTACTGGATTACTCAGATCATGTTAATGCCATTTTTTCAACCTGAAAGCTACAGAATTTCTGAATCCTAGAGAATTCTATTCTATTGTAGATACTGAATTCCTGAAAGCTACAGACATTCAAACCCTCCCATTTCAACTCTGATCCATATTTTAATACAACACCATTTATCAATATAAAGAACCTGAAACGTTCCCAGAGGATTTTTTTGACGTCAGTTCTGAACAACTTCTTTTTTTTTTTTTTTCTCCTCAGCATTATTTTCAACTTCCAGCACTTTGTCCTTTGAAGAGGACGAAAATCCCTTTTGACATGCCTGGAAATGGAAATCAAATCTGACCATTCCTCCCAAGGATCTGGCTGATTCCTCCTCTGGATTTGCCATCCAGCTGCTTGAAAAGGTCACTTTGGAGACTTCATCTGTGATGGAACAAAATCCGAGGGAGAATTCCTCAGGGGAGCCCGTGACATTCATGGGAGATGGGAAATGCTGCATCAATGGCCTGGAGTTGGGGGGGTTCTGACTTGGCTTTATTTTAGGTTTATACCTAAATATAAGTAAATACAATTTTTTTATATATTTCTGTATATATATTTATGTTATAATATATATTGTTAGAAATTATTATAAATTATAATATATAATAAAATGTAATTAATATGAATTTATTGTATTATCATAAATATAATATATTTTTCTTTAAATTATATGTCTATGTAAATATAAATGTAACTATAAATGTAAATATAAATATAAATATAAATATAAATGAATAAAGGACAGCAAAGTGCTCCTTAAAGCAACTTCTTCAGTAACTTTGGGCTTAGCCTACAAAAAACCTGAGGGGGCAGAATGTTTGCTGAGGATTGAAAGGAAATTTTCACAGTTTTCATTAAAAATGAGTAAGAGATGTTTGCAAATCAGGGAATTCATCTGGAAATTCCAAATTTTGCTCTGTGTTCCCCTTGGCTACCCAGAGCTGTCACAAATTCCAATATTTTCATTTCAGACAGGCCCTGCCTGTGCAATTTTCGCTATTTGAGGAATATCTTCAGGAAATTCCAGATCTGAGTTTTATTTCCATGCAGTGAGAGGACTCCTCCCCCCATACAGCCACTCCAAAATCTGGATTTTTCAAGACAAACCATTTACAAACAGATTTTTTTCCTATTTCTCTAATTGTATTTCCAATTTCAATAACTCCTTTTCACATCTCTCTTAAGTTTTTCCTATTTCTATAATTTTTTTCCTATTTAAATTACTCTCCTTGTTCCCACTGCAGCTGGGATTAGCAGGCTCTGGAATAGTCCTGAGGTGAACTCTGATGTTGAATCCTGTCTTTTAAGAGCTATTAAGATGTTCAAAAATTAATAATGGCCTCTCTTCCCTCTGGCATCTCTTGAACTTTGTCTCCTGCCTGTCAATCTTGGCTTGTCTGTCAAAGGATGGAAGGTATTAATTAATCAGCTAAGGCCATTTAATCTGGGATTTTCCTGGTTTTATATGGAAAGAAAAACCTCTGAATATTCTTATTCTTTTAAAAATGATGCCTGATATTCTCTGACTGAGCAAAGCAGAGCAGGGCAAGTAATGGTTAAAAAGTTGTTTGTTAGATAAGAAAAATTTAGGATTTTTAGAGGGCAGAATCCAGGGAATGCTGGCTAAAAAATCCCATGGATGCAGTTTGACAGCAGAAATCAAACCAATCTGGTTCCTCCCTATTTTTAAAGAGGTTTTTTAAAGAATTGTATTTAAATTTTCGCTGGAACAGATTTCTCCAAATAAAAAGAAAAATTTTTTCATCACTTATAAATTTTTTTGGTTTCAGCGATTTTGAATACTTATTTTTTTAGGCAATACTTGTCTAAACTTCTCATCTGACAAGAATGAGAGATTTCAAACTTGGTGAAATGCAGTTTGGGCTAATTTTTTTTTTTTTTAATCCCTCTAAATGATAACTTTCAAATTGATAAGAGAGTTAATGGTGTTCCATTAATTAAATGCTGATGAATTATTTTGTCAAAACCTTGACTATTGCGAATGGGCTGGGAATGGATATTTGGGCTTTAATGGTCTTGGAGGACTGGGAAAAGGGGATTTTTAATAGGGATCCTATTTATTTATAGCCACCACAAACTCAAGACCAAACCCATCACAGCTTAACTTGAGGAAAGACCAAAACCCAGCACACCTGAACCCAAAAAAGGCCAAACCCCCACACCTGAACCCAAGGCCAAACCCAGCACACCTGAGCCTGTCCCTTTGCTGCTCTCAGGATTTCCCCAGTTCTGCCACATTTGGAGTTTCCCTGCAACCACTGCCCTGAGCTGTATTTTGTGTGACCTCTGTGACCTCCTGGGGCAGCTCTACCGTGAGTAGGTTCAGGCTTTAATTGAGTTTTTGTGCAATACTGTGCTGTTAACAGTGAGGAATAATTGGAATTTCTTCCTGTTGAAGCCCTGGAGTTCCTCCTTGTCAGAGCTCAGGCTGGCTGTGCGAATCCAGGATATTCCCCTGGTTTCCCTGGACACCTTCAGACCTGGGCAGGGGGCTCAGGGGCCTTGGCACAGTACCCAAGACCCCTGTGGGTTTGATTTCAGTCCCTGGGAAAAATGAGCATCATTACGGGAAGAATTACAAGTCACAAAAAATAAGTAGAGCATAAATTAGATTGTTAGAAGGTAGAAAAGTGAATTTATAAAGTTGTTTATAATAAGGGGCCCAGAGTCAAGATGGAGGAATTTGGGCGTGGTGTGTCTTTCTTTCTTCTTCTTTGTGACATCCATCTTTTGGGTTAGGATGGCACCTCTGGATTGGTTTGGGAGAAAGCTGGACAGTGCAATGTAAGTGTCATGTATTGGAAAGTAATTGTAACCATCATGTACGTAATTTATAGTGTAAAAGACAAGACCTGCCCAGGGGGCAGGCAGTGTGTGCCTCCAACTGACCTGCCAGACAGGCCTCTGTAGGGCAGGGAAAGAATTCCTTAGGTAAGAAAGAATAAACAACCTTGGAAACCTCAGAAAACGGATTCTGACTCTTCCTTCGGTGCTGGAGCTGGAAAACAAGAACTCTAAAGCCACCAAAAGCTGTGCAGTGAGTGATGTCAGACTCAAAGAGATGTCGCCAATCACAACACCTGGCAGCTGGTTTGGGCACAATCACACAGCAAATTCACCCATTTGGGCCCTTCCCAGCGTTTTGGGGTCAGTTTATCCACAATTTCCCCGTGCTCCTCAATGGTGCGGCTGGAGGAGTAGATCCCTTCTGGGGCCTGTGTGCTTTAAATCATCCAGGAGTCATCTCTGTGTGTGTGCTTTGATTTGCAGCTTGGCTTAAATTACGCGGAGTCCTTCAAAAGGGAAAAAAAAAAACAATTTGACTTTGGCAGGTGTCTCCACAATGGCTGCCAATCACCAGAGGATCTTGGCTATTTTTAAGTCTCCTGAAATCAGTCTGCATTAAGGCAATAGCTGGGCTTGGATTTAAGCCCAGGACTCTATCAATATAAAATGATTTGTTGTAAGTTTAAAGATGCTTCATCCCCATTCTCTCTCTTTTCATTTGCATTTTAAGCTTTCATCAAAACATGGATCGACAATCCTGATGGAGTCTTTTTTCCCTCCATTCTACTTCTTCTCCAAAGAACTCCTGAGATTGTGTGTTCTTAACCTCAGCCTGACACGAGGGGGTTTTTCCTTCTGTTCAAACAACAAGCCCCAGCTTGTTCACTGGAGGAGCCCAACCTGAGCCTTCCCTTGTGCCACTGGAATCTTTTCCAGTGAAGTTCTGAGATTCAGAGGATGTGTGATTGAGGGAGGCAGTGGCTGGAAGCAAAAGGGAGATGATCCTTCATCCAGCAGTTGGTGGAAATGATCATTAAAGAAGAGATTTTATTTTCCCAGATCAGAGACTGATGCTTGCCGAGTGTATGAGACCAACCCTTCCTGGTCCTTGTCCTGGTGACAGGACAAGGGGGATGGCCCTAAGATGAAAGAGGAAAGATTTAGATGGGATATTGGGAAAGAGGGTGTGAGGGGCTGGGATGGGATTCCCAGAGGAGCTGTGGCTGCCCCTGGATCCCTGGCAGTGCCCAAGGCCAGGCTGGGATAACCTGGGACAGTGGGGGGTGTCCCTGCCCATCCAGGGGTGGGATGGGATGGGATTTAAGGTCCTTCCAACCCAACCCATTCCATGATTCCATTGCCAGAGCAGCCCTGGATGGGTTCAGGACACTCCCCTGCAGCTGGGGTGACATTTCTATATGACATTTGTATGACATTTACAATCCATTGTTCTCCATAGCTTGTTTGGAGTCCTGCTCACACGGGGAAGAGTTGGGATTTTTTCCCCAACAATCCCTAATCTTGCCACTCACTTCAGTCATTCCAAACTTGCATGGGATCCTTGTGTCCATGGCTTTGCTCAGAGAGATTCCCCCAAAGGAAAACTGGGGTGAACTGCAGCCAATTCTGGACTGAAATCACTTTGTGATTGAGTAGAACTCTGTTAGATCCAAGCTTGTTTTAATAACAATTCCAAAAATCAAGATAATGTTCATTGCTTCAGCTTCTCATTAGTAGGAGCACAATTTCCCTGTGTGGTTTTCCCAAATTTACAAGGATTTCTATGGCATCCCCCATCTTACAAAAGAAAGAAGGCATTTACATTCTGGGCCTCCATTTTGGCCTTTTTCTGAAAATTTTCAAGACATAGGATCCTAAAAACCTTACAAGACATAAATTTAAATTCAAAAAGAAATTTCAACTTGTTGCTTGGTCTGTGCTGAAAAAGACTGAACTGTTTTTTACAGCTTTGCTGTAAATACTTGTTAAAAGTAGCATAAAAATAACATCACTTGATGCATTTGAGCTGACTCTGGTCCCTTACATGTAATTAAAGCAGAAATGTTTGATGTTCTCTATGGCTGAGGGAGTGGCTGATAAAGAAATATCAATTTTCTTGCTTGTCCTGTTTCCAAATATGCACCAGATATTCTACAGATAAAACTGGCTGGTTGTTTTTCAGCTCTTTTGTGCCCTCGGGGCATTTTGCAGCATTTAACACCTCGGGATTAAAAAAAGGAAAGTTCATTCTCATTCCTTATTTAATTCCCTGAAGTTCCATAATTTGTCTAATTTCTGGGGTGTTGGCATGGAAAGCTCTCTGGCTCTGTCGTTGTTTCCACTCGTGGCTCAGCATTTGGAGCTCTTTGGTTTATCAGCAATGTGAGGAAAATCTGCCTGGAGGTTTTCCATCAAACCCATTTGGTGATGAAGGAGGGAACATCTTTTCCAATGCTTTAAAACAGGAGCCATAAATTCTGCACTGAACTCCCAATGCCCTTATTAACAGAGAAGGAATTTTTTTCAGCATCCCCCTGACCTGGGGAGGGAAAAGGGATTTACTGGGAAGGGGAGTGTTCTGAGTGGGGAGTTGGACATGATTTAAAAGAGGAGTTTTTGCTCCTTGATGCCAAAAACTTTAATCCAGGGGCATAATCCCTGTTTCTATCACTCTCTGGGGCTGAGGGAAGGAAGTTTAGAAACTTTGTCTTCCACCAAAATGATGGTTAGCTCTGGAATAAATTCCATAAAATCTATTTTAAGGGGAAAATGATGGCAGTATTCAAAGCTCCCTATGAGTGTCTATTTTGCAAACGCTGCTCTTTGTCCCATTCTTACATGACCTTAAAAAAGTAGCCTGGAATTAATAAAATGCAAATCAAACGGGGAGGGAAAAAAGGTCCCAACCAATCACTGTCATTAAAATAGCCCCAAAAATCAGTGTGCTCATAAAAGTGTCCAATCTCGGTGCTGTGCAGAACCAATAAAATCAGTATAAACAGAAAATAACCTTGAGAAGAAAGAAATCCATTCCAGCACCATGAAGGAGAAATAATCCCTTGGGCTTTGTGCCAGGCAATGCAATGTTGGCTTCTAATTGCCTGGGGAGAAGAAAAGAGCCAAATGTCCAAATCCAGCTGTTCCTGCAAGCCCAGGATGTTCCTGCTGACAGCCAGGGGCTGCCATCCCATCCATCAGGGAGTTATTCACTAGCAGCTCAGGCTGTCACGTGTCTGGCCTTTATATCTGATGAAATCAGGAAAAAAAGACATTTTGGGATCAAGGAGTTTTCCCCTTTTCAGCTGATTCGCCCCTGGAATTCCAGGGGACACTTTCTGCCACATCAGGTTGCTGAGATAAAGTTTTATCTGTAATCAAACACTTCTTGCAGGGGGTTGTTGGGTTCTTAGAGATGCTCCAGGTGTCTCTGAGTGACCCTGGCATCAGATATTTTGTGGTAAGGTCTCAAAGCCATTGTGTCACCTGCTTAGAAAAGAAACCATTGACTGCAAGGAAATTTAACTTCTGAAGATTACCTCAATACTTAGTTTCTCTATAAATACAAATCTCAGTAGCCCACTTTATTCATCCACACTGAGCAGTGTAATTCCCATGAATTTGAAATGTATTAATAAAGCATGAAGTAGAAATTTTTCCTCCCCTCAAGGTGCTCAGAATTTCCCCCAAATATGGGAAATTAACACTGAGGAAAGGATGAGGATTAAAGCAGAGAGTGTCTGAGTTTTATTTTCAAGTATTATTAGAGCATAAATACATTTAGATGGGTTCATATATTTTGGTTTTCAGCTGAATCTGATAGGGGAATTTCCTGAGAAAGACAAGTAAGGAAGTTAGATTGGGGCAATGCAACTGAAAATAGCTGGAAAGCAGCAGAGAACTCCCTGTATTGATTTTGGGATCATTTGAATTTCATCTCTGTAATGGGATAGATGATGTGAATGGGCAGGACAGGAAAAAGGGATCCAGAGGATGAGAATATTTAAATGCAGAGCAAGAACATCTTAAGGAGCAATTGAATCTCAATATCTGGCATTGCTTTTTGTTTGAGAGCTGAGTCTGTGCCTCACCTAAGAGCAACTCCTCCTGAAATTGAAATCCTTGGAACCCATTTCTGCTCCTGTGCAGCTTTGCCAGAGCCGAGGAGGAAAATTAGGAATTCCTCAGGACAGCAAGGAACTTAGATTAAATAAAATAAGCAGCAAGGAAGAAGCAATTAAACAAGTCTGCAGCTTTCCAAGGCAGTGATTTTTCTGTTCTGGCCTGGGGGATGAACTGCAGGATGCAGAAATACTTTGAATCAACCCTGCCCTGAATGCAGGGATTGCAGGAATTGTGTCTGGATGTGTTTTGCTGCCTATTCCATTATTTCCCTGATGCTCCCCCATTTCCTGGCTGAGGCTGTGCTTGTGCAGATAACATTGTCCCTTCTGCTGGTACCAAGGTGCTCCTTACACAGAGCCACGGGCACCCACACCCCTGCATGTCCCTGCTTCCCTCCCAGCCCAGCTGCCACACCCTCCTGTGTGCCACCCCACCAGTCCCAGGCCCTGAGAGCCTGATGGGATTCACAGAATTCACAGAATCACAGAATTCACAGAATCACAGAATTCACACAATCACAAAATCACTGGGTTGGAAGAGACCTTCAATATCATCGAGTTCAACCCAGCCCCAACACCTCAACTAACCCATGGCACCCAGTGCCACATCCAGGCTTTATTCAAACACATCCAGGGAT
>JAOTQZ010000889.1:1947959-1969938 GCA_026546895.1 Pogonocichla stellata | reverse complement strand
CCAAATCCCTGGTGCCCGGCTCCCCAAATCCCTGCGGCTGTGCCCGGCTCCCCAAATCCCTGGTGCCCGGCTCCCCACATCCCTGCCGCCGTCACCCCCCGATCCCCCGGCACATTCGGGCTGGCGTTAACACTTTGCAGGATGTGGGAAGCCAAGGGGAGCGAGGGGGGAGTTGTTTCTTGCTTAGGTGGTTTTGAAGAGGCTGAAAAGATGCCCCTGGTACCTCTGCTACATTTCCAGCAGTCATTTGCCAGTCGGGTTTTTTGTTTTGTTTTTTTTTTTTTTCCTGAGTGTGACAGGTTTATTCCCCTCCTTCCTTCCCCAGCCCCCGAGTCTGTAACAGCCAGAACATATATCTAGAGCTGGCTGCTGCTGGCAAAGAGAACGGAGCAAAAAAAAAAAGAGGATTTAAATTACAAAATCTGCCCATGAAAGTGGAAGGCAGGGGCATTCTAGATCAGGAATTATTTTTTGCAGATTGCCCCTCGGTTTAAAATTGGATTAAAGACCTGCAGCACTGGGTTGGTTTTGTGTGTGCGTGGCAAATAATAAGGTGATTATTTATCAAGGAGATATGAGCCCTTGAAATATTTCCTGTTGGAAGAATGCATTTTCATTCTCAGCAAGGCTGCAACTCTGGACAGAGGCAGCAGCCCTAAAATTATTCCAGGCGTGCAGATGGGTGTTGGGGGTTCTGACACCCCCTCCACGCCCTCTCATAATTATTCAGGATTCTATATATTCAATTATTACATATGTCCTCACATCCAGCACTGCTGCTGCATGACAAACATGACATCTTAAAGGCAAACCCTTAAAATCAATCAGGAGAGAGGAATTGAAAGAGAAGAATCCCCCTTTAAACTTTCTGGGTTTGCTGCTATCTGGGAGTGTTGGGGTGGGTGTTTTCATCATCTACTGGATTAATTCAAATTAATAATGGTTTAGGCATTCACAGCCATATGTGGATAAGTTTAAATGAACATGGATTAGGGCAGTGGATCATCTGAAAGGAAGACATCTCCTATTTTTACCTAGCATCGGGGTCCCATGCCAGCATTCCTGGTACGCTTCTCTGTAAGGATGAACTTTGTTTCTCTGCATCTATTTCTGTATTTTAGGTACATAAAACCCATGAGTTTTACTTAAACCTACTCTTAAACCCCAATCACTCAGTGCCAAAAGTAAAACCTTTACTTAGTGCCTCATTTTACAATAAATACACGCTACAAAGATGGATCAAACTTCAGGAGAAGTAGATTTCACTCCTCCTGGGGTAATTTGGGGGGGGGGCTGCACTTGCAGTTGCTCTCCTTGAGGAACACGTTGAGCAGCACGTAGGAGCAGAAGCTCTGGCTCATTTCCTCCCCAGCACTATGGAGCATCCAGCACAGTGACTTGACAAATATGTTTATTGTTCAAAGCTCGGCACGGAGCGCTGAGGGCACCCCAGCTCCTCGGGGGCAGGGGCACAGCCGGGAGGGAGCAGGCTCCCTGTGCTCCTGGGGGAGTCCGGTGGTGATGGGGGCAGCAGAGACGGCCAGGCAGGCGCTCCCAGGATTTGCACCACAAAAGGTGGAGGCAGGAGGAGAGCAGGTTGTCACCCAAATCCCCCCGGAGCCCCCAGCGACGTGCAATCTGCTAATTGATCTGCAAGGCTTTCCAACGGCCCTTTTTCCCTCTGGACGTTGCAGGTTTCCATGTGACCAAGCGGCGGGGAGGCTGCAGGGCGCTGCTGGGGCTGCTGCCCCTGGCGCTGCTGCTGGGGCTGGCGGCCGCCCAGCGCGCCTGCCCCAGGAGCTGCCGCTGCGACGGCAAGATCGTGTACTGCGAGTCGCACGCCTTCCGCGACATCCCGCACAACATCTCCGGCGGCTCCCAGGGCTTGTCCCTGCGCTACAACAGCATCCAGAAGCTCAAACCCCACCAGTTCGCCGGCCTCAACCAGCTCATATGGCTCTACCTGGACCACAACTACATCAGCTCCGTGGATGAGGACGCCTTCCAGGGGATCCGCCGGCTGAAGGAGCTGATCCTGAGCTCCAACAAAATCACCCACCTGCACAACAAGACCTTCCACCCCGTGCCCAACCTCCGCAACCTGGACCTGTCCTACAACAAGCTGCAGGTGCTGCAGGCGGAGCAGTTCAAGGGCCTGCGCAAGCTCCTGATCCTGCACCTGAGGTCCAACTCGCTGAAAACCGTCCCCATCCGCGTGTTCCAGGACTGCCGCAACCTCGACTTCCTGGATCTGGGCTACAACCGCCTGCGGAGCTTGTCCCGCAACGCCTTCGCCGGCCTTCTGAAGTTGACAGAGCTCCACTTGGAGCACAACCAGTTTTCTAAGATCAATTTTGCCCACTTCCCGCGGCTCTTCAACCTCCGCTCCATTTACCTGCAGTGGAATAGGATCCGCTCCATCAGCCAGGGCTTGACGTGGACCTGGAGTTCCTTGCACAACTTGGATTTATCGGGCAACGACATCGCAGGAGTGGAGCCCGGCACCTTCCAGTGCCTGCCCAACCTGCAAAAGCTGAACCTGGATTCCAACAAACTCACCAACATCTCCCAGGAGACCATCAACACGTGGATCTCGCTCATCTCCATCACCCTGTCGGGGAATATGTGGGAATGTACTCGAAGCATTTGCCCCCTGTTTAATTGGCTTAAGAATTTCAAGGGGAATAAGGAGAGCACCATGATCTGCGCAGGCCCCAAACACATCCAGGGCGAGAAGGTGAGCGACGCTGTGGAAACCTACAACATCTGCGCCGAAATCCAGGTGGCGGCTACCGAAAGGTCCTACCAGGCTCCCAAAACCCCCCAGAGACCCGTGTTCATCCCCAAACCCACCGTCTCCAAACTGGAGAGCCACCAGCCCACGGCCGCCGCGCCCAGCCCGTCCGCAGACATCCCGACGCCCGCGGTGGAGCCGGAGTACGAGCACGTGTCCTTCCACAAGATCATCGCGGGGAGCGTGGCCCTCTTCCTCTCCGTGGCCATGATCCTGCTGGTCATCTACGTGTCCTGGAAGCGTTATCCCGCCAGCATGAAGCAGCTCCAGCAGCACACGCTCATGAAGAGGCGCAGGAAAAAGGCCCGGGAGTCGGAGAGGCAAATGAACTCCCCTTTGCAGGAATATTACGTGGACTACAAGCCAACAAACTCTGAGACCATGGATGTATCCGTTAATGGATCTGGGCCCTGCACCTACACCATCTCTGGCTCCAGGGAATGCGAGGTATGAACCATGATCCTCCTAAAACCATTTCAGCTGCTGGGAAGGAGAGGTAAATGTTCGAAGCTCTTGAGGTATCTCTAAATATTAGAAAGATTAATGAGATTTTGTTCTTTTTTTTTTCCTTCGTTTCCTGCTTTGGGGTTTGCTCTGTGGAAGGTTCTCTGGCGTTAAATGACAACAGGCAGGGAAGGGATGGTGATTATTTTGAATAATTAAGACTTATTAAAAAAGCGATTAAGTTGGAGTCAACAACTGTGATAAAGGCATCTGGAGTGTTGTTCTCCTCCTGTTTGCACCCATTTGATGAGCTGTGGCTACAAGAGAATCCTATTTCTAATGGATTGGTAGATACAGAGGAGCTTAAGAGCCTTTTCTGGTTTAAAACTAAATATGGAAACCTCTTTTCTCCAGACCCCACATCAGATCTTGAGGGGTTTATGGCCCATTTAATGACAATGCCAAAGATTTCCTGCATTTCTGATCTGGTTCAGGAGCAAACCAGGAGACAACAGGACTGCAGCAGGATCTTGGAGTTGTTTTCCTGGAGCAGCAGGAGCACAGAGGCTCCTCTGGACGTGAGCCTTTGTCAAACTGCACATTTGCAAATGTCTGGGTCGGGAGAAGGGGATTCTTGGAGGGTTTAATTTCATTTCAGTGATCAGTGGAGGCTTAGACAGCCCTGCTGGAGTTGATTTCCACAATCTTCAGGCCGTGTCAGGATTTGACCCAGCAACACAGCCAGGAAAAGCTCTCTGTGCTTCTCTTCTGCTGTCCAGCTGTGCAAGGAAATTCCAAATTGTTTTGCTGCTCTCCTGCCCATGACTCCACTGCTGTGGGTGCAGGGGATGGGTTTGCTTGGAATGCTGCTGCTTGTTTAGAGCTGGCAAAGGAGGATTTGCAAAATTCCACTGCAGTCCTGGTCACTTAATCCTGCTTGTGATGTGGCACCAGGCGGGTTTTGCTTCCTCGGTTGTGGATGTTCTGCCTGAGAGTGTTTCCTGTGCCTGTTGGAGTTTACTCCCACACTTTTGTGCAGTTTGTGGGAATTCTGAGCCCTGGCTTTGGCACCCAGGTGCTGTGGGAGGTGTGGTGAAGATGAGCAGAGTAGGATCTGCACTTCTGGGATCTGGATTGTTCCAAACCCAATGTTTTCACTCTCTGACAACAGGGAGCCTTCGAGAGGTTTCTTACCTGGCATCTGAAATCCCCAGGTGGTTTTGGACTGTAGAGTTAAGGGCAAGGAAGAAAGCTGCAGTGGTTTGGGGTTGCTTTCTCTGGAGCAGGGTTGTGTTCAGAACAGAAAACCACCTGCCCTGTCCCTGCCATCGCTCCAGGAAAATGCAGGATGAAGGTTTGGTTTATTCCCTGGTACCAGCACAGGTAGAAAATGAGTGATGTTCAAGCTCTTCTGAATTCCGCTGGCTCTCACAAAGAACATTAATCAGGCCCAGAAGGCTCTGTCCCATTCACACTCAGGTTTAACACCACTGAGGTTTCATTTCCTTAAAATGAACATTAAAATGAACATTTCATTAAAATGTTGCTTAATTTCCTCCATGGTGGTAAACAGCTGAATGTGCTCATCATAACTGAGCATCCAGGTAATGACACCATCATCCCTGATGCATTTTGGATCACAGAAGGCAGGGATGATGTTCGGGAGACTGGAATGTGGATAATTTGGGTTACAGCAGGTAATTACAAGGTCCAGGAGGTGCAGCGTGGTGCAATTCCCCCAGGTGGCCGTGGCTGTTACACCCAGCACTAAACACCAGGGGACTCCAGCTCACCTGGGCTCCAGGTGCTGTGGCAGCACCAGAATGGTTTAATTTGGGTTAAATTAAACTGATGACAGCTTTGCAGGACTGAGGGGGGGTTTGTGGTGCCCTTGGGTGCAAATCAGCCTGTGCAGAATGTCCCAGAGCTGTGTCTGACAGGTCACTCTGTGCTCCTGTTATTGAACATCCAGTGGCTCTTTGCATGCTGTTAGACTAATAAATAATACAGAATAATGAAGACTTGAGGAGATGGAAAGCAGATCATTGAAGGCACATGTAGCAACCCAAAGCCCCCACTGAAATCCTGTCTTCAGCTTGGATTTGACATTCTGCGTCTCCATAGCTACAAGGTTCCACTTGTAAAAGGAGAGATATTCACTGTACAGCACTTAAAAATGGTAAAAAAAGCCCTTGTAGAGCCTTCAGCAGTGGAAAGGGTTTGTGTTTGGTGAAAAAAAATAGGAAATGGAGCCTCTCTTTATTTCCCAATTTACCTGTACTTGTGGAAAACTATTATTTTGTGCAGGTGTGATGCAGCTCAGGCCCATCCTCCACCGGGGCTGCCTGGCTCATTCCCCTTGCTCAGCCTGAGGTTTCTCCCCAAAAAAGAAACCCTCAGAGGGGAGAGGAGTGCCTGGATGTCTGTGTGAGGGCAGGCAGGCTCCAGGACTCACTGCTCAGCAGCTGATGGATTTTTCTTCTCTCAGCAATATTTCCCAAAGCATTGTGTTCACCCCCTGTGCCTGGGGGCAGCTGAGGGTCCACAAATGGTGTGGTTTTGGGGAAGGGTGATGGATCAGCTGCATTTGAGCTGGGAGATGCCTGATCAGACACTGCTGTGGGTGCTGGGGTGGTTTTTGAGGTCGGGAGTGGAGAGCTGGGACCTTCCCAGGCATCATTAGGGTCTCATCTCATCCCTAAACCACTCCTTTTCCATGGCAGAACTGGCATGGCAATAACGTGCTGATCTATTTCCATGGGTTCTTTCCTCCACAGCAGCTCCAGGGATGGTGTTGCTTTAAAATTCCATGAGCATCCAGCAGAGACCCACAGGTGAGAGCTGCCCTGGAGCAGGGCAGTGCAGCTGTGCTTTGTGGGGCTGCTTCTCCCAGTCCTGCCTCAGGAATTATTCCTTGTGCAGGGGAGAGAGAGCCAAAGGCAGGCTGGCTGCGAACAGGAGCGACTTTGGCAGCAGTGGGATTATAATCACTGACACCTGGCCTGTGCTCCTCTCTTTAGTCTCTTGGCAAGGCTTGCTAAAATAACTGGATGCTCCTGATTTTGGCTCTGGCCATCCAGTTAGCAGAGTGCTGCTCCCTCAGCCTGGGATTTGCTTTGTGCATCTCCCTCCCTCTCAATTTCCCATCTATTTGTACATTTGCTGGAGATCTGGAAGCTGTAAAAAGGGATTTCATTGAGCCAGCTACGGTGTTCTGCATTTCATGCATTTCACACTCAGAATATCTGGGAATGGCTGGCTGGGAAGGTGGTGTGGGCAGAAGGATGTTTCTGTCTCCTGGAAGGTCATTGCTGTCCCCTTTCCCAGGCTGGCAGGGACAAAACAAACACCAGGCAGGCAGGTGAACAGCTCTGTTGTGTGAACTGAGCGCTGTGAGGTCGCTTTTTACACCTCTCCTTCTCCATGTCTGGCTGCACCCCGTGGATAAACAGCCACCTGTTCACACACAGGGGCACAGGAGTGAAAACAGGGCTGGCTGTCACTTGTGTTCACACCTTTTAAACCAGACACACGCAATCCCCTTCAGCTGGAGTTCTGCTCCTTCCCCTCTTTCCACTGGGAGGAAGTGCATGGATAAAGGAATGAAACGTGTGCAGGCTTGGTGGGCTGCTGCAGACCTTCTTCTGGGCCTAACTTAAAGGGAAATGTGGGCTGGTTTTATTTATTTATTTATTTATTTATTTATTTATTTATTTAACATCATGGTGCTGCTTGGAGCAAGAAGCAAAGAGGACAAACCAGATCAGTTTCCATCTCCAGAGAGGTTTTAGGGTGGGGTTCCAGTTCTGTAACTCAGCATTAAAAGGGGTGCCCTGGGGGCTCAGCCTGAGCTCAGGGGGAGTTGTGGCCTCATGGGAGAAATCACTGCCTGAATTTTACATTTTAAAAATTATTTTAGGAGCAGTGGTTGCATTTCCCTTGGTCATCAGGCCGAGGGGTTTGTGAGAAAGGCTGAGCAGGGACCCCATGGCTGTGAGTCCATCAGAGCTTGGGGGAATGGGAAGGGAGATCCCCCAGGTGGGACATTGCAAAGAGCAGGACCTGGAGGTGAGGAGGGAGGAGAATGGGAGCAGGAACTCCTCATTAACCCTTTGTGCTCACTGCAGGGCCAAAGCACTGGGGGTTCCTTTCCAGTGACCCTTCAGGATGAGCACTGTCAACTGAACTTTTCTGCTCCTTCTGTGCTGGGGCTCCTTCTCTCCTCTCTTCTTCCAGCCCTCTGTGACTCTGGAACCCAAACTTGTGTTGGGCTGTGACCTGAGGGTGAATCATTCCCAGGCAAGTGTCCCAAGCCCTGGGTTTGTGTGGGGAGGGTCAGGAAAGGGGAAGGTGACAGTGCAGCTCCTCAGAGCTCTGCCCGTGGGAGGAGCAGCTCAGAGGAGGCACGTTTTAGAAATCACTGAATCATAGAATGGTTTGGATGGAAGGAACCTTTCAGATCACCCTGTGCCATGGGCAGGGAGCTTCCACAGCCCTGCACACCCAACCTGGCCTTGGACATTGCAGGGATGGGGCAGATTTTACCACTCTGAGCCTCGACTTGCCCTTGGCATTGCAAATATAACCCCAGCCTAAGGGCAGTTGTGCTGGAGAGGCACCACGAAATGCACAGGGGCAAAATTTCCCTGGGCTCAGCACTTGCAAAGTGTGAGAGCTCCCAAAGATGTTCCCAAAATTGACTGGCCGTGTTTCCGGAGGAGCCGAGCCAGCTGTGCCTCCTGCAGCAATTGAGGGCTGCAGATTTGGAAAGGAAATGCAGGAGGATGTGGAACACTTGTGAAACTCTTCCTCTGGTGCCTGGCTGAGAGAGGAGCTCGTCAGGAATTTGGGATTGGGATACAGGTGCTGCTGAGACCTTGGAAGTGATGCAGAGCTCAGAGGCAAAGGGAGGAGCTGATCCCACCTCTCCCGAATTCTCCTGGGAGAATTCCCTGAGCAGATTCCAGGCACTGCATTTGCTCCATCAGGTCGTGTCCTGAGGCTGGCAGCTCATTAACAGAGCTCTGTAATCACGCTGTGGATTCCCAGCCTCAGGCACCATGTCCAGCTGGGATCATCCTCCCTCTGCTTCCTCTTCACCTTTTTGCCTTCTTCCCCAAATGTTGCCACTCCCCAGAACCTTCCTGGCTTAAGCTGTGCCCCGTGAGAGTGCTCAGATGGAGAGGCTGCTGCACTGAAGAGCTTGGTACAAGAGAGGAGGAATAACACTTGTTATTCCTGTTACATTCCTGGAATTGTGACAGATGCCCTTTTCCCTCTCCACCTCCCTTTTCCTCACTCTTCCTCCTTCTCCTGCCTTTGCTTGCACTCTGTGATGTGCCAGTGTTTTAAGGAGGAGAAAGGAATAGATGGATTATGGTGGAGCTCGTGCCAGCAGGGACAACACTCATGGAATTGGGGAAGGAATCTGTTCAGTTGTGGGTTTGAATTTTGGACACACATAAAATACAAGGCACAAGCTGGGAGGGGCAAACATTTTATTAGGAAATGTCCAGCTGCTGGAAATGGAGAGACTCTCCTCCTGGATAACAGAGCTGACCTGGGTCTGGATGTTGGGAATTTTCCCTGAAATCCAGTGGCTGGTTGGGAATAACCAGGGCTGTGCTCATGGTTTGCTCTGCTCCTGGACATTCCTTTGGACCATCTGCCCCTGGCAGAAAACACCTCCAGGTTCCAGATCCCTTGGGACTGTGGTTCAGGCCCTGGAGGTGCTCCTGGTGCCACTGGAATTGTGTCTGTCCCAGCAGGAGCTGCCAGCACTGGGAGTGTGCATCCCTCCACCCTGTCACCCGCGGTGCAAACGCTGTGACCTGAGAAATGTGTGTGAGGAATCCGTGCTTGAACCGCTCCCAGCACCCTGGGACCGCCACTCCCAGGAACTCCAGACACGTCTGGCACTGCTCAGCTTCTATCACCTCTGCCCCCTGTGCAGCCAGATGAGCTCAGACCACCTCTGGATCTTCCCACCTCCACCAAAATCGGAGTGGATCCGTGCTGAGGGGCTCCCAGGGAGTTGTCAGCTCTGTCCCGAGCTGCAGAATTCTGCTTTGCTGGAGCTTCAGGACACAGGGAAGGGATGACATGAGAGGCTGTTTTGCCTTTGCCCTTTTAATTTACAAGGAAATACAAGGAATTTAATTTACAATGGATCAGTCCTGGTATTCTCATAACCAATGGATTGGGAATTCCAAGAAGAAGAAGAAGGAAGGGCAGGCCAGAAATTGCTGATTATTTCTGATTTCTCACCTTCTGTGCATGTCCAGCTACAGCAAAACTCCCCCTTTGCTTCTTAGCTCAAATACAGATTTCTTTTGGGGTTCTTTAGATATATTTGGATAAAATTGTCTGGAACAGGAGCAGTTCTTGGGTGTTGGCAAGGCAGAGTCTCCATCCATGGAAAACTTCCTTCAACAAGGCTTTGTGGGGATGCTGGAGCTTCTCTGTTTTGTTTTCTATCCTTTGTGGGACTTTCTTCCCACTTGCACTTTAAGTTCTCAAAACTCATGAGATAAGGAACATTCTCCTGATTTCTCATACCTCACATACTTGGTGATGTTAAGCAAAATCTCTTTGCTCTGAAGGTTCCTTTTTTCCCCCTGTTCTTTCACCAACACAATTTTGTTCAGTTTCCTCTGAAATGCACAATAACAAAAAGAAAAAAATAATGTTTGTGGGTTTAGGCTGTGGTGAAAACCAACATGATCAATTTGGCCATGATCCAGGGGGCCCTTTGATGCTGTGTCCTTGTGCAGGTGTGTGTTTTGTTCACGGCGAGGACTGATCTTATCCTTGATTTTATCCTGAGATTTGCAAGTCCTTTAGTTAAATAAAACCCCTGAACATTTCCTTCCTGAGCATTTCAGCTGCAGAGGGGCTGCATCAGGAGAGAAGTGAGCTGGCTGTGGATTCCCTGGGTGTGAAACGTGGAGGGGCTGTGGCACATCCTTCGTGGCAGCAGCAGAGCTCAGGAGCTGCAGTGGGGCACAAAGCTGTGGGGCCAGGGCTTCAGCTGCTCCTGGAGTGGGAAAAGCAACCACCAGCTCCCAGATTTGACAGGCAGGGAATGGAAGAGCCACTCACAGAGCAGGAGGTTCTTTGTAATTTTTGTTTCCCTCCATCTAAACTCTGGCCAAGATTTTTGTTCTCGTGTGGAAGGAGTGGGATTTCCTTTATGTTATTTGGGTGTTGATCCAATCAAGAGGCAATTGATGGTGAAATATGGAAAAAGTAGGATTTCCCTTTATGTTACTTGGGAGTTAATCCAATTAAAGAACAATAGCTGGTGAAAGAAGGTAAGAATTATTTGTGTTTGGGCACAGGTGGCAACTCCCAGGTTTTATCACTGCATGGAGACACCAAAGGAGTCACTTTTGTGACACAGCAAATAATCTGAGCCAGAAAGAGGGAATGAGCCCTGAAGTGTGATTTCCTGGGAGGAGCTGGCCAGGGAGTGGGGCAGCCCAGGATTTGGGGATCCTTTGGCAATATCCTGGGTTTGGGTGCTCCAGCTCTCAGCCCAGGGGTGGAAGAGTCCAGCCCAAGGTTAGACTGAGGTTAGACCTCACTGCAGGGCTGCAGGCCACGGAGGGAGCTGAGTGCAAGCTCCAGGTGTCCTGGGCTCCCTCTCCAGCTCTTGCACCCCCATCCACCCAAACCCCATTTTTCCAGGCTTTTCCAATGAGCTTTGATGAAGAGACTTGAGTTGTGTGGTTTTGCTCGTTGTCAGCCAGTGCTCATTAAAACCAGCTTCTCCCTCTGTGTGATGGAACACTGCTGGTTCCTCCCTGCCCCATCCTTCACTGCCACAGCCTTTTGGATTATCTTTGGGCCGTGATGGATGCTGTAAAAGGAACCAACAAGGCCATCAAATTCCTGCCCCGGTTCAAGCAGCATTTGTTAATGTTCTAAATCGTCTTGGGCCTGAAATGTGCTGCTTCTTAAATTTAGAACGATGTGATTGCCTAAAGCCTCTCCATGTGTTAATTAAATCATCATAATTGTGGTTTCTGGAGACTGACAGGTTATAAATAGTTTTCCTTCTCCCCCTCCTGCAATAATTGGTGGGAATGACAGGATAACCAGCCATTGTTTAAGTGTGCCTCTGACACTGCTCTTCCCGTTCCAACCCCATTGCTCTGCCACTTGATTGTCCTGAAATAATCAGCAGTGTCATCCTCAAAGGCTGCTTAATTGCCAGGCACTTCTCACATTACTGGACAAGGAGAGAAGTGCTTTTCATCATTATCCCTTTAATTTAGCGGGATGGGAGGTCAGGAGCTCCCGAGGTCAGGGCAGAGGTTCCGTGTTCACACTCGTGACAGGACGCTGAATAAACACGGACATATTTTAGCAATCATTTTACCTCCATCTGTCCGAGATTTTGTGGAAATAGAAGCCGTGGTGTTCTGAACATGTGTTTTTTGTTGGTTTTTTTTTTCCTCTGTTGCTGCCATGCAATGGTTTGGGTTGGAAAGGACCTCAAATCCCACCCAGTGCCACCCCTGCCATGGGCAGGGACACCTCCCACTGTCCCTGGGTGCTCCAACCTGGTCTAGAACATTCCAGGGATCCAGGGGCAGCCACAGCTCCTCTGGGAATTCCATCCCACCCCTCCCCACCCTCCCAGGGAGGAATTTCTTTCTTACATCCCATCCAACCCTTCAGTTCAAAGCCATTAAAGGCACTTTAAATCACCTGGGCAGGTTCAGCTTTGCTGTGCAGTCACTGGAAAAAAAGGCAGAACAACCTGGTGGGATCACACCTGGTCTGGAAACAAATCCCAGTTACAGTTGGATGGAAAAGAGAACGCTACAAACACTGAGGCTGATCAAGACTTCGTACCCATCCTTCTGCTCCACTTCTGATCTTTGCCAGCTTCAGAGCAGCTCTGTCTGGGAATGAGGCAGGGGTGGGAATGGGAACACCCTCCTTCTGGCATTATGCACCACCCCACTGGGCAATTAGGCTCTGCTCCCCTTTCATGTGGGTCTGCAGCTGCTTGCAGCTCTGATTTGCAGAAGCAGCTCAGGCTAGAGCTTGGTCTGCTGCTCTGGATCCTCCTTCCTCTTCCAATTATCCAAGGAAGCCACACCAGTTCCTTGAGCTCTGGAGTGCTGGGATGTGTCCTGCTGATTGCCACAACCCAGGGCTCTGCAGGACTCAAGGATGTGCGAATTGTGGAGTCCAAAATTGGAAACTGAAATGGAATTGCTTAGGTTGGAAAAACTCTCTGAAATCATCGAGTCCACTGCCAAGGCCACCACTGATCACGTCCTCAAGTGCCACATCCACACGGATTTTAAATCCCACTGGGGATGCAGATTCCAGCTCTGCCCTTGTTCAATGCCTGAAAACCCTTCTGGGGAAAAAATATCCAACCTCACCCTCCCTTGGTGCAACCTCATGGTGGAGGAACTTCCTCCACTCAAACTCAACCCTTCTCTCCAAGACTGGAGGATGTCCCTCCTTGCTGTGGATCTGGCAAGCAGGAGGATCCAGGATGAGGCTGCAGGATCTGGGAGCTGTGGTAAACTGCTGTAGTTTATTGTGAGCAGGCAAAGATCTCTTCATCACAAACTGTTGTGCTTCAAAGGAAGAAAGCGAAGCAAGGTTGCGTCGACTTTCATTAGAACCTGAGCGCTGAAACCAGCCCCTGAACCTTTGAAAATCCCTCCTGTCTCGCTGTCCCTGCCCTCCCCTGCACTTACTGGGGTGCCCTGCCTTTCACTGCTGCCTCTGTGGGGGCTCTGGAGCAGGGCTGGGGCTTGGCTGCTGCTGCAGCATGAAAGGGAAGAGCTTTGTCTGGAGCCTCCAGCCGCGCCTGTTTTGTTCCTGCCTTGAAAGCCAGTCTGGAGAGCTCTGCTTTGTCTTGGCCAGGCATTAGCACAAGGCTGTTTAGTGCTTTTAAAACTCTATCCTATATTCAGATGCAACAGAGACTGACTTACAGCCACCCAGGTGCTGCCTCGTCCCCGGAGTGAGATCGAACGATTTCAATGGAAATTTCGCAGCCGTTTCTTCCCCCAGAGTTATAATTTTCTTTCTCAGAGCCTCTAAATCACACGTTAGGCTGCTGGCTTTAAAAGCCACATCAATGTCACTTGTGAAGGCAAATGAAGGCAGAGTGTGGTTCCTCTGCAGTGGGAACACAAATTGTACAAATCAGGAGAGGAAGGAGCCCACTGACGATTTTGAATTACGAGAAATTTTTATTTGAAAACAAAATCTATGAGTATTTCCTTCGGTGCCATTGCTTTTTTGAATATATTAAATGTCCCAGTGTGTATAAACTCCTCAGCAATCTGAGGAATTGATTAACCTCTCTCTATTTATGATTAGCTCCCAAATTTATTCTATTAATTTTTGAGAGCGAGGTCTGGGCACCGTTGTTTTGCTGTAAAAGGTGAGGGACTGGAATTAACGTTGCCTCAATGAGTTTTCCATGGGGGTGATAAGGAAGAAGTAGGGAAAAGTTTCATATTTTTCTGGTATTTTGCCCTGAGTCTCAAAAATTTATCAGTGTAGTGGCAGGGCAATGGCACTGGATGGGCTTTAAAGTCCTTCCCAGCCCCAACCATTCCAAGATTTTCTGATTCTACATAAAAATGAAGTGGGGCAGAGTCACTTCCACACCTGCTTTGCCACCTTGTCTATCAAGGGCCACCCAAGCTGACAAATTTTGCTGTTTCCACCACCAGCAATTTCTCTGCACTCAAAGGTGCCTCCAGAGAGTCACCTGAGGACTCACAGAGAAAACTCCACTTCCCTGATAATTTGTTCCAAAGGTTAATAACCTCCACAGCACGAAATAACTTGTCCAGCTGCTAAAATCATTGCTTTCTCCAGCGTGGCATTAAGCTCATTCGGGAGGAGGATGAATCTGGGGTTGAGTTCGTGGCTCTGGAGGGCTGTGTGTGCTCCCCACGGCCACAAACCCGTGTGGAGATTTGCACGTGGGATCAGCCCCGTTCCTGCCCCTCAAAGAAATCACATTTCAATGGAATCACTCCAAGAAAAATTATATTTATCCCTGCTGCTGATAAGGAATTCCCAGCTTGCCTCTACTTCTGCTCCTTTCTCCTGTTTTGACTCAGTCCGTGGCTCAGTCCTGCCTTGCTCCGTGTGGGAGCAAAAAAAGAAATTTCAGATTAGCAAACAAAATCCACTACAGAGCTATTCCCAGGTTTTTCCATCATGGCCTTGCTCTTCCAGCTCTCTTAGACCAAAAGAAGGAACTTTTTGTGAGCTCATGACATCTCCACACTTCTCTCCACGGAACACTGACCGTAATCTTGAGGGGGTAGCATCACAAATATGGATTTTTTCCATGCTATGAAATACCATTGAAGGTCAAATACCATTTAAATGCCATTTAAAGTGTGCAGTCCACATTCCCATTAAGTTGGAAGTCACCAAGAGCCCTGTGCTTGCATAAATTCCTGTAAACCAAGCTCAGGATCCTGTTATTACCTTCTCAAATGGGTGGGAATTCTGGAAGTTCTTTCCTTTCTCACTCAGAGCAATTTAACCAAATATTAACTAAATGTTAACTAAATGTTAATTAAATAGTTAATAATTTAATTAAATTATTAAATATAAGATGTCCAAAAACAGCCTAAAGAAAAGACTTTGTCACCACCCAGACCCCACATTTTGGGGAGGTTTTGGCCTCGCCCACACGGAAGTTTTTTAGTTTTGCTTTTAGTCTCCTGCTCCAGTGGGGATGTAATGATGATTATTTAACATCATATCTCTAAAAAATCAGGCTCTGGAAGGATCAGGTTTATTCTGGAGTAAGTAAATTCAAGAGCTTCTCTAAATTCAGGGTTTTGGCAGTTGAGTGAGGGAAAAATGAAGGTGTTTAACAAAGGACCCCAAGCCTGTCCTGTCCCACAGAATTAATAAATTCCTGGTTATGGGAGTTCACTAAAGATCCTTGAGGAATTCAGCAATTGCTCCAGTTTTATTTCCCCCTTTAATCTGGGATGAGGAACAGCTGAAGGTGAAGTTGAAGACTGAGGGGATTTATTGTCACTGCAGGCCAACAAAAAGAAAGATTTTGTGAGCATCTTGTTTTTAGAATATCTCTTTTTCCAGAAACATCCTGGGCTTTTGACACACCCATTAAAACTCAAACCTGCAAATTGGGAGGAGTTTGTTGCCAGGAAAACCCAACCAGCCACGTCCCTGGAGTGTTCCCATGTCTGGTGTTTCCTGTGGATCATTTCTGACTAGGAAATGCTTTTTGCACTTTAAACAAATCCACAGCAGTTTTAGCCAGGGCTGCTAAAGAGGGAGCTGGATATGCTGAGTTCTCTCTGCCTCCTTCCTTCCAGCAGTGGATAAAATTCCTTCTCCTGCTGCCACTTGGGGATGGATCCTTCAGAGACAGAACATTTCTATAAAATAAATCCTCACCTGAAATCTACCTTTTAATTTCAGCTAGAACAGCAAGTTAAATCACCACTAAGGAGAAAAACCAAGATCCAAAAGGGGGAAAAAATATTATTCCCTTTGAAAACGTGTCAGGGTAAAAAATTGGAACAGATTTGTCTTCATTCCCAGCAAGTGTTAAATCCCTCCTTCACTGGGGGTGGGGTGGGTTTAATCTTTAATATTCAAATAAATATTCAAATAAATTAATATTCAAAAAAAGGAAAAACCTTTGAGTGATTTAACTATTCCATGTTTTAAGCAATTATCAGTATTAACCGAAATTAGCAGCATCCAGCTGAATTCAAGTCAAAGGAAATAAAATTAATGATAAACAAAACCCATACAAATCCCATCACCTTTCCCCTGGCCCTTTTTTTTGTAATTTTATAGTTTTTATAGTCCACCTCTGGCTGTTATTTTTCATCCTGACCTGGTGGCCAGGTGACACAAAGTAGGGCTGGCCTCAATTCAAACTTACAGCAGCAATTAATTAGTGGCTGTGTGTACATTTTGTAAGTGGTTTAAGAAGTACTGGTTAAACATTGATGAATTTTAAAGCAGGATAAGCACATAAATAAGAGGTCACATGTGATTTCTGATCATTTCTTACAGCGTGTATTAATTTTTTATTAATTCTGGAGAGCTGTTTACGAACTGCCTGGCACCAGCTGCAGTCAGAAAGCAAATAAAGCCCTCGGAATAGGAGGGAGAGTTCCACAGAAACACTTCCCTCCTCCAGGGGCATCAGGATGAGCCATTCAGGGAACAAATCACTGGTGGAGCTGTTCCCAGGGGATGCTGAGGTTGAAAGTGGGGATTGTCAGACCTCTGGGCCAACAACACCTGGAAGCTGCTGTTCAAAAATGTCTGATTTGGGATGTTTTATGTTATTCCAGACTTTTGTTAAACACAGGACTGGTTTTAGCTACCTTGAGGTCAGAACAGCCACAAGGGGATCCCTGTAGATGAACACTGGCTTGCCTTACTAGGAGTTGTAAAGTTACTCTTTGGAGCATGTTAGGATACTGCTGGGAGCCAAGGAATCAGCCTTTTCTCAGGCTGCTCAAGGACAAGAAGTTATAACAATGATTGAACACCTGCAGGGTGCTGATTTACCAAAATGAGAGTATTGGTCTAATACTGATACTCAACTGTGAGGGACAAAAGACTCTGTAACAATTTGAAGTTAGAAAGTGAATGTTTATTGTGAGGTAATCCTCTAATACACACTGCAAAATCACAGGTGATCACAAAATCTATTTATTGGCAAAGGATTCCAACAAATACATGTTCATAAGAACAGCCCCTCCCATCTCCCGCTTCCTGTGGTAATTAGCTTGAATAGCTATTAAGCATTGATTGACTTCTTAAATTAAGTCTGGGGTCGTGTTTGTGGGGAGGGGTCTTAAAAGGAGGAAGTAAGGCGAGTCTTCTTCACTCTAAACTCTTGATCTTTTCTATTAATGACAATACAAATGATATCTGGGGATAGTCCAGTTTTTTAAAGAATGAGTTTTTGGTTGCATTGTCTATGTTTCTTTGGGTCTGCTCACTAGTTTCGTCTTTTCTCATTGTAAGCGCAGCTGAGCAAACATGAAATGACAGACAATCAATTATTTAAGTTTCAGATAACTACTTCCAACTTCTAATTTTTAATTATTTTCAGCAAGGTAACTAAAATCCTAATTTTCTAAGATTAGTGTTTCAACTGGAATTGCTGGACATCTAGGCAGGGCAGGGGGTGCGGGGCTACAGCATAGAGAAACCCAGAGCAGTGCCGAAGAAGCAGCTGTGCCGTAGTTCCCTCCCCACTCTCTAACCTGCCTCGGCTAGCTCTTGGTCAGAGATGGAGGGAGTTTGGCATGGACAAAGCAAAAGACCAAGGAGGCTCCTTTTCCCTGGTAACGTCCAGCACTTTATTTCTAAACCATGTCCAGGGAGAAAGAGAGAGAACAAAGGCATGGCGGGGATTTTTCAAACCTTGGCAAGGGGCGGAGGAACTCCAGATCACAGCCAATCAGATCCAGCCAGGGGGAAAAGAGGAGGGGGAGGGTTAAACCATATACCAGACCATGGGGGAACCACAGGAGAAACCATTTCAGTGCGAAATATAAACCAAAACAGTGAAATACAACCCAGTGGGGATGGGGCAGCGGCGGTCCGGCTCGTAGCAGGGCAGGGAGAGGGGTGCTCACGATTCCCCTGCACTCGAGCAGATGGTGATAGGCCCCTCTTTTAGTGAGGTAGATTTTAATAAGGTCCCGGGTTAATGGCTGCTCTCAAGAGCAGAGGCTCACTCCACAGAAGAAGACAAAGAAGGAGAAGAGCTGGGTTATGGCGAGTTCCTTTCCCCAAGCAACAGCAGCTCCGAGCGTGTCCCCTGAAGCTAAAAGAGAGCTAGCAATTGCCCTCCCTCCCCTGCCCTCCTTTTACCAGGGCCCAGCCAACCCTTTGTTTTCTGAAGTACTTATAAGTACCAGCAGTCAACCTTTCCCAGCAACTCATGGGAAAAATTCTATAGGTAAGAAGGAACAAAAGAAAAAAAACCTAACCCCCAACATCCCTGGTGACAGGGTCTCCCAGTGCATGCCAGCAGCCTGCTCTGTCCAGAGAAAAGCCTCCTGCCCCAAGTGAACTGTTGCATGAATCTGTTGACTTGTAGGATGAAAAATTGTGCAGTATGTCTGAGTAGGCTTAAAGACAAGGCAAGGAGTGTTGCATGGTAAGACTCTGGGACTGCGCTTTCACTGTGAAGTGAAAAGGAGGTCAGATTGCTTTGGGGTGAAATGCTCAATCAGGTACTGACAGGAAGTGCTGGAAAATCCCTGTGAAAGAGAAAACAAAGTGACTCTGACTGTGGGAGTGACCAGGGATGTTCTTGCTGTTTTTTGACCTGTGGTGTTACTGCTGGCCATTACAACTAAGGGCAGCAGAAAACAGGCAGGTTGATAAAAGTAGATTATGTGCTACTTTTCTCTCTTTTGGAGGTGTAGTGTTGTGGAGACCCTGAAAGGCATTCCCTAGTTAGGGAGACACAAGAGGCTTCTCTCATAGCAGACACTGTTCTGTCATGCCAATGTACCCCTGTTCTGTTCCCTGGGTTGGCCCCATGCCCTCTCCCTGTCTCTCAGTCTTTCGGTCACTCCCACTCTGTTTCCCCGTTGGCTCCCATGCCCTAACCCCACCTCTGTGCTGCCCCCACATCCCCTGGCAATTGGTCTCTGATGCTCCCTCTGCCCCACTTGTCCCATGTACTTAAACCTGGGCCCTCACCACCAGATTTTCCTTTGTCTTTGCCACTGACTCTGGACTATCCATGTGCGTGGCTGAAATAAACATCTCTGTGGAACCCATACAAAGGGCCTTCCTGCTTCTTTACCTGTAACCATCTCAACAGCTATCCAGGCTACAACAGTGTCACACAATTCCTTTCATATCTTGAACAAATTCCTCCTTCAAACCTCCTAGAAGCTTTCTAATTTTCAGTATGCATCAGAAGGCTCAGAAGAGGCAACTGCTGTTAGTCATCACACAGAATAGGGACCAAAGCAACTTTCTTCAAAGCCTCAGTCCAGAGATGGGGGCTGCAAGAAAAGGGCAAGAACAACAGGTTTGCAAGAATGCTCCTGTCCCTTGCCTTTGCTGATGGTAGCAGGGGAACAGTGATGGAGGATGTGGTGTGGGGATCCACACACCCTGCTGGGCTGGAAGGCTGGTATGGTACAGCACAGAGAGGATGAATGTAGGTGCCCTCAGCTCACAACAGTGGCAACTCTATCTTTTAACATGCCAGGAAGGAGCTTAGCAGCAATATTTCCAATTTCCCATCTATGTGCATGAAGAATTCCTTGGTGCAAACATTAGGTAAGAACATGTAGTCTTGTCCATTGCAAAGACACCAGATTCCTGAAAGTCTGCAGTTCATGCACATAGATCTAACATGTTCTTCTTCAGAAGAGCACCAGAACATTTGAATTCAATATCCTAAAGCTCCATGAACTTCTTTATCAGATTTTCCTTCCAAAGACTCAGTTTCCCCTCCATCCTGCCTTCCCTCTGCAGTAGTCTCAGAGAGATGGCTTTCTCAATTTGGGATCCTATTCTTAAGTAAAATGTTACCCCAAGGAGGATCCACAGCATGTGACTCAGGTGGCAACAAAAAGCAAAGACTATGCAAGAAATTCAATCTTTAAACGAGGCTGTATTTTTGTGAATAGTGAGTGTTTACTTTGGTAAATTTCAGAACTTCAAATAATGAACAGAAACCTATTGTTTATATTAGTCTAATAATAAATACAGCACTGGCTATGTTACCTGAACAAATCACTCATTGCAAGCTGTTTTGTGCCTTCCTGAGATAATTAATAATTCCTGAATTGGAGTTGTCAAATAAAGGGAAATGTTTATATTATGCTAGTATCTAAAGACCCAATGTGAGCCCATGTCTCCTTAGATTGCCTATGTTTCCAGAACAGGCATGTGTCCTGGTTTAAAAGATGGGTGTCTGCCAAGGAAGGCAGGAGCCTTCCTGGAATGGAAAAGATGACCCCCTCCCACCAAATGATTATAACCTTTGAAATTACGGGGCTTTCAGGCAAAGATATGCGAAAACGAATGGCAGTTCTCTACTAGAATATATATAAATACAGACAAGCAACAACAAAACCAGAAAACCCAATAACAGCCTTTTTCTTGCCTGTCAAGCAATTTTTTCCTTTCGCGTATCTATGACCACAACTGGGAGGGGGCGCTAATGGCTCATGTTGAGGCAGAGAGGCTGCAGTGACTCCCCCATGGCTTCAGGGGACAATGTTGGCTCAGGTGGCCTCAGAGGGTGGCTGAAGCAAGCGCTGAGCTTCCCCAGGGGGTAATGGCAACTTTGGGGAGAGACAGAAGTTGGAGGGGGGTGTTTCAGTTTTCCCCTGGCTCTCACATGTCCTATGTACTGTCCTGGCAACAGAAGCAGCTGCCGAGGCTCCAGTAAGCAGCTGGGAGGTGCTCCCTCTGGAGAGAGGGAGGAGGGAGGCACCTGGTTTTCTCCTGAGGCACTCATGCAGATGATGAGGGTCTCTCCCAGCAAGGGTGGATACTGAAAATTCCCAGACCAACAGCTGGTCTTGCAAGCAGTGGTTTACTCACAGTAAAGAGAAACAGCAAGGAAGGTTCAGCAACAGCAGCAAGTCTTATGGGCAGAAGTCCAGCACCAAAACCTACAACCATCTGCCCTCCAAGCTGGACAAAGTCTGAACCACCCCCAGCTAAGAAACTACTAAAAATCACCTTGCTTCTCCCCCTCCCCAAGAACCATTCCAACAGTATGCTACGTTGCTGGCTACATCTTTTGTCCTTTAAATCAACATCCATTCGCTGTCTCTGACAAGAAATGGGAAGAAAATTCCATAAAGAAATAAAGAAAACCTAACCCCCAACATCATGAGAATCAGTGCAGAAAGAATCCTTCCATTCAAAACTATATGGCGTTTCCCTGGCGGATTCTTTCCTTCCTGAGTCTGGTACCATTCCAAGAAAGGAGAATGTCTGCTGCCATGCAATATATTCTGGCTAATCAATCTATGTCTCCACTGCTCAGATACTGTAAGCATGGTATTAGATAGATTAGATTAGATTAGATTAGATTAGATTAGATAGATAGATAGATTAGATTCCAATAACATAATTTATGCAGATATTTGAAGGAAAATTAAGTTATAAGTGGGATTGTTTACTGTCTACCACAGAGCAGATCAAAATTGGAGGGATCACCAGTAGCAGGCTGTTTAGCTTTCTAACACAGCTCGATAAAAACAGCTTTATTTGAATAGCATAGTCTTTAGCACTAGGTTTCTCATCTCTGAGTTTTGGTTGCCCAACAGTGGTGAAAGGAATGAGAAGGAGGTGTCTTTATAAACAACTGTGGGTCTACTGGTAGATAAAGCCAGATACTGAGAGATGAAAAAAGCAATGGGGGGAACCATGAATTCTGTAGGAATTCCACTAATTGACACAGACTGTCACTCATCCAAAGCCATGCTAAATCCTTGAATTTAGAGAAAAAGAACAGAGACACAAGGAAAAAGAAAAAAGGGGGGGGGGCATGTACACATTAGAAGGGGGTCTGCATTAGGCGATTCAGGAAGTCTGTACCTCTCAAGTGCCTCAGCCAATGGGGAAAGAGAGAGGGAAATGTGGCTGGGAAATTAGGATAAAAAGGAGGCTGCGTACTCCAAAAATTTGAGAGACCTCATGGGAAATGCCCATGACCTCTCACTTTATTCAAATAAAGTA
>JAOTQZ010000889.1:1868897-1879504 GCA_026546895.1 Pogonocichla stellata | reverse complement strand
ATGAATAGAAAAAATAAAATAAAATAAAATAAAATAAAATAAAATAAAATAAAATAAAATAAAATAAAATTAAGAAATGAACAGAAAAAAATAAAATAAAATAAAATAAAATAAAATAAAATAAAATAAAATAAAATAATAAAATAAAATAAAATCTGTCCTCTCAGGTGATTTGCCTACCAACCCAACACCCTCTATCACAAACACACATTAACCCTTTCTGGAGTGGGACAAAACAGGATTTTCATGCTCTCCTTGCTAAGCCAGACTTTGCTTTTCCCCATTCCCAATGCAGTTCCAGGCGAGCTCATTTTTAACTCTCCTGCTTTTCTCCTTACCCCAAACTCAGGTTTTTATTTGCCATTTGCTCGTGCACCCCCTGACCCAGCCCACACAGAACACACAAATTCCTGCTGGGTTTGCTTTCCCCCAGCACCAGGCAGCTTAATGAGGCCAGGCCAGACTGAAAAACATCCTCATGTGCAGGCACAAAGCAAATGCTGCCTGTTCAGGTGGGGCTGATGGCTTCTGGCAGAAGAAAACACCTCCTGGGTGTGCATTCCTGCAGATGAGGTATTTTATAAAATAGAATTCCCATTTTCCCATCTCCCTGGGCTGATTGGGATGTTGGCTCCACCAGGCTGCAGCAGACAGAGATCCACTCAAAGTTTAAAAACAGCTGCTGGGTGTTGGACAAACCTGCTTGGAGGAGGTGTCAGCTTTCCCTCATGGTGTCCAATTAATTAATTTAATAATCAAGCCATTCAGGTTTGATTGGAGCACCCAGAAAACAAAGGTGCCTCCCCTTTCCTCAGCACAGAAACTTCTGTATAAATACCTGAATTAACGCTGACTCCTCCTTTCTGCCACTCTGGGATTTCATGCCTGGCTGCTGTTTCTTCAGATATTTTAAACTTTTTTAAATTTGGATTTTTAAAACTCTCTCTGGTACTATTTGCTTCCTCAGGAGTTATGTACACAGGATAAGCTGCTCACTGTCTTGGCATAAATAGACTGAGGATTTAAAATCTCGTGCTGCAGGAGGTTTTTTCAAGGCTACCCCTCACTTTTGGCTGTCTTGCTGTATTCATCCCCATTTTCCAAACCCCTCTGCAGACGGCAGCACAAAGCTGGACATCCCAGCTGTGTAATTCTGTCTCCAAACAGGTGTAAGGGCTGAGGAGGAGCTCAGGGTTTCTATTTCACACACCCCTTTCTCCTCAGATAAACCCATTCCCCATTTCTGCCTGTGCCACTTCAATTTCTCCCTGCTTTTTCAGGAAGCTGCTGTGTGAAATCCTGACAAAATAACCCAATATTGGCTTTTCTTGTCCAGTGCTTTGACCATTCTGAAGGGAAATCCCTCTGCAGGACCTTGCAGGGTCTCAGGGATTTGTTTTATTTATGGAGCAATTTGTCTCTAACGAGAGTTCTGCCTTCCAGTTCAGGAAGGAGCCAAACGAGCCCACGGACCTGGATATCTGCAGTGAGTCAAGAATTGATTTCAAATATTCTTTCAACATCCAAGAATGTTTATTTTTGCAGGAGGATGAGTCAATACTGTCAGCTGATGTGCAGGGAAGGGGAAAAGAAAGGGGAAAAAAAAAAAGAGTAGGCCCAAATGGCTGAATGGATAATGGACTTTCTGCCCGAGTGATAATGACTTTAAACCTGCTCTGATCCCAGTGGCCAGAATTTACTCCCAGCAGCAGCACAAGGACTGGATGTTAGAGAAGTTAAACAATATTCATCCCAAAGTCCAGCTCCGTCAGCACCACACAAGTCCTTGGTTGGGTTTTTATTCTCATTATCCAATCTCCATTATCACTGAGGGGAAAAAAGAAAAGGAAAGAAAAAAAAAAAAGAAAAGTTTTGGGCTCTAACCTCACCTTTTCCACACCTGCAGACCCAACAAACCCTCCAAAACCTGCCCTGCCCTCCTCTCCTCTGTTCCTTGGTGAAATTCAGCCAGCCCACTGAAATGACAGATTTAATCTGTTTGGAAAGGAGAGTTCTGGTGTGGGCAGAGCCCTGGTCACTGAGCCAGTTCCTCACCATGCACAAACATCCCCCAGGGCTCAGTTTGAAGCTGATGCTTAAACACCTGGCAGAGTGAGGCAGCCAGGTCAAGCAGATGCTGCAATCAGGACTTTTGGGACTCCTGGTGCTCACCCAGGCGAAAGGAAACGTTTTGCAGGGCAAGTGGTGAAACCCCCAGGGCCCTGTCAGGGTTCAGCAGGTTCATCTGGGCTGTTTTAGAAAAGGGCTGTTGGGAAGGATGAGCCAGGAAAACCTTACAAATATGAATGGTTAGATTCTGAGAATACAGAAACCATAGGCGAGATTGAAATGAAATTTGAAATGAAATGAGATTGAAATGAAATTTTTGATTGAATTGAAATTTCAGTGAAAGCCATCCTTGAGATACCAAACCTCAGTTACTAAATAACCAGAAGACAATAGGATGGCCAGCTGAAAGTAATCCCCTCTTGATAGAACAATGGTCCAAAGGTCAGAGAAGACCCTGCTGGGGTCCCAAGAGCAGTTTTTAGAGTTTAAAGTATAACACATGATGGTAATGTAATGGTTCTTATAGGCTGTATGTGAATGCTGTAGGATTTGTATCTTGTGTTAGATTGGTTAGTGGAAATTAGAATATTCAACACAGAAGAAGATTTATTGTATTGTAAACGGGAAAATCTCTCTCTTACTGCTCCCACCCTCTCTTACTCTCACCCTCTTTCTCTTACCCCACTCTCTCTCTGCCCTGCTCTGGCTGCAGCTGGCAGCTCTCAGCAGGACTCTGGGCACCCACGCCCTGACAATAAACTGCAATTTAAGACCAGCACATGCAGAGCCCCTGAGTTTGTCCCTGAGGATCGTCCATCCCTGACACAAAGACTCTCACAAAGGGCATTGCTCCCACTGTTCATCCCTCTAATCCACAGTTTTCCAGCCAAAAAAATGGAGGTGGGGGCTGGGTGGAGCTGGGGAGATGGACAGATCTGCTGTCCTTAGGGGTTCAGGGGGAAAGTCAGCAAAGTGTTGCTCGGAGTTGTCAGAATTCAGCATTTCCCAATCCTCCCCAACAGCCAAACACAGGAGCTGCTGCTGCCTGGTCTCTGTGGGTTCTGCTCCCTCTGTCTTGCCGTGGGAACAGAAACCAGGGACACTCAGCACCGTGTCAAGGTGTTACTCTCACCTTTGGAAGGTGGGGTGCTTCCGAAACACACCCTCCTTACCGCAGAAAAATGGAATTTTTGTGCAGAAACCAAAAGAGATAAAATCCCTCCCAGGTGATCCCAGAGTTCTGGAGGCTGGATTTCAGCCCAGCCTGCTTTTGTCCTGACGCCCAGGTGGAGCTCTCAGTGATGAGCCGGCACTTTGAGTGCTCTGCATTCAACACACCGAATTCATTTCAGACACCTCCTAATTTCAAAGGGATCATTTTGCAGAGAATTTCAATGATTGTGGCAATTTGGTGAAACGAATGAGGAATCCTGCTCAAAATTCAACAACCTGAGCACCTCCTTGTTTGGTTGTGCTTCCACCACGGACTTTGCAAGCAGGAAAATAAGGGAAAAATTGTCTCTAAATATGAGGAAAAAAAAGGGGGAAAGCGATTTATGGGAGGGAAATCACAGAAGATACTTTGGAAATAACCAGCTCAGCTGGAATTAAAATTAGAAGTGAGGGGAAGGGCTGGAATCCCCTGCAAAGAGAAGCAGAGGCGAGGCAGAGCCTTCGTGCTCAAGAGCTTCATCAAAGTCAATGGCCAATTATGAGGCTGGAACAAATGAGGATAAAATAGTGGATCTTGAAACGGCTCCAAAGGCAGACAGAGGAGCCTGATGCTCCCCGTAATTGATTTCAAGGCTCGGATGGGGAATTCTGTGAATTAGAGGAACATCAGTTGTGCCGTTCTCTTCGCGGTTTAGACGAGCTGCTCCTTTGATAACGACGTCCCCAGCTGTGGCAACAAGTCTGAGGGCAAACACAGGCTGGGGGAGAGGCAGGAGGGAAGGGCTGCACTTCTTGCAAGGCTGTTGGGAGGAAGGAAATCCAAGGATTTGGAGTCCGTGATTTGCTCATTTGTATGCAGATGGGTCCCTCAATTATTTTATGGCTTCCAGGACCCGCAGGAGGCACACACAGGGACTCAGGATGCAGCTGGATGTTGTCAGTAATATTCACCTTTGCCTGGGGAATCCCTAAAGTGTTTCACAACAAAAGCTGTGCTGTTTTCCTTGTTAAAAAAATAAATCTAATCTAATCTAATCTAATAAATAAATAAATAAAAGGACACTGAGGCATGGATTGATTTGATTTTAGCCACGAACATCAAATGTCCCTCCTTGGCCGTGGAACACTTACTCCTAATTTGTGGGGCTGTTTTAATTTGTCTCTCAAAGTAGCACAAAAATGACTGGCTTCCCCACAAAGTGATAAATTCAGGTGACAACACCCCTAAAAATACCTAAGCAGGGATACCAAGGACGTGGTTAATTGAAACATTGGTGCCAGTGGTTGAATATTTAAATATTTAGCCCCAAAATAGGCATTTTCAGAGCTGTGGTTATTAAAGGCACAGGTTTAAGGTCTAAATCTCTATCCCCCTCCTTGCTGTAATCAGGAGCAGCTGACACACAATGGTGACAAAAAGCATCTCAAAAGAATAAACAGTTATAGACATCCCCAAATTCCAAATGTTATGGAATCAGGTGTCTCATTTCTGGAAGAGCTGGAAACTTCAGGGCCAATTGTGAAATCACAGATTTTCAGAAAGCTCTCTGAACAAAAGTTCAGAATTTAAAGTTTGGAGTGAGTCAGTTGGGGTTCTTATTTTCATTTTTTTTTTTCTTTTTCAATAAAAAAGAGAAGCTCTGAGAAACAAAGCTAAAAAAAAAATCGAGTTTTTACCAGACAACATTGCAGAATATGAAACCCATCCATATTGAATAAATACAATTCTAATTGTCCCAGATTTTCCAATAAATTATTTCACAAGTTAACAAAAAAAAAAGCCACCAAAATCCTTTGGATATCACCCCCTGCAACCCAGCTCAATATCAAGCTGCTCGTTGCCATAGCTGCAGCTCAGGAAAATGTATTTTTTTCTCCTAGATTTATAAACAGGATTGCAGTGGTGGAGCTCTGGGGAGCACCACACAAAATCCAGTGGCCCCAGGCTGGTGACAAATGGCCCTGGGGACTCGTTCTGGCCACCTCAGAGCCCTCTGCTTGTCCCTGGAGGCACCTTGGGGAGCAGTTCCATCCCCTGGAACCTCAGCAATGCCACTGCTTTGCTGGAGGAGCAGCCAGCACACACAAACCCGAATTTCTGGTGGGGATTTTTGGTGGTTTCTGGCAGGTTTTAAACTTTTCCCCCCCCCCCACTTCTTGTGCTGGCCTCAATTTCAGTCATCCCAGAAACAGGAGGAGGTCATGGACAGTGACTGGGATCAGCAATGCCATTGCCAGGCTCAGAGGCTCAGAGTTTTAGAGCACATTATTTCGATTTTTTGTATAAACAGAGCTCCTCCCTTCCCTGTGAACCAAAGGCTGGGCTGGACACTAACACAAAAAGCAGCAATAACTCACCAGGATCAGCTCCAGGCTCTCCCAGGGGGATGAATCCTGGAAAATCTGATCTGCCAGGGGTGCAGAGCAGCTCCAGTGCACCCACTCATTGCAGAAGCTTTGGGAATTCTGGATGTTCAGGCTGAAATTTCCAGAAACCCTCTGCTGCTCCAGCAGGTTTGTTCCTATGGAAGCAAATGGGTAAATGGTAGAAAAACCCCAAATGGTAAAATTTAGTTGATGAAAGGGAATTAAATGGCTGAAACCTGTTGAAAACCTTTCCAAAGTGTTTTTTGGTTTTGTTTTGTTTTGTTTTTTTTTTTTTGCTCTGGAGTTTTCTCAGGAGAACTGAGACAGGGATTCTAAAGGTACAAGTGCTCACAAATTGGAGGCAGAATTTTCTCACTAATTCACCTGCAGATTCCCTTCCTCACACCGTTTTTAATGTCCTTGGTCCTTTGCTTCAACACAGAACTCCCAGAGAAGTTTGTTTTTCACAGGAATCCAGCTCAGGCCCAGGATCAGGGTTTAATTCTGGTGCTTTCCCTTCCCCAAGCTGAGGTTGGAGCAGGAAGGACAAGCAGGAGGCACAGGCAGAAGGAACCATCATTCCCTTTGATCCTCATCAGGCCCCACTGATCTCTCTTGTTTTCTCCAATTCTTCCCCCCTTTTAAAAAAAATTAATGAGCCATAAGGACAAGGCTGATAATGAGCTGTTTATTGGCAGGATCGTGGGTTGAGGGTGGAATCTGTTGGTGTTGTTAGAGAAAAACATTTCTATTCTGGGGCATCATAAAATGTTGGGCTTCAACACCACCTTTTGTGTGGTCAGGGATGGATTTATTAACAGGCTGTGCTCCTGGACCTTGTCTGAATCTTCTTAACAACAGGTTGATTTATTTAGGCTTAGGCTTGGTTCAGTTTCAGCCATGCCTTGTGCTTTATTGTTGGGGAGGCTCAGAAAAAAAACAGTGTGTGTTGTTCCCAGGAGCTGGTGATTTTTGATTTAACTCTTTACCAACTCCTGGCTTTTGTTGTGGATTAATTTCTGTTTATAATTAACACATCATCACTTAAGTCAATGAAAGAGTTAGTGCTGGCATTAAGCTCCAGTGGTTGAGGGTGAGGGGGCGAATAACCTCAACTGAGCTCAGAAATTAAGAACCAGTATTAGCAAAGAGAGCTCTTAATGTCTGTGTGGCAGCTCTTACTGAAATTGTGATGCAAATCTGGAGGTAGAACTCAGCATAATGTTATTTATGTAAAGAAACAGAGCTGGCTTTTGTCTGCACAGGAGGGGTGGGATTGTTCTCCCCGATTGTTCCTGAGCTCCCTGTGCCCAGCTCGTGGTGATGCTGCAGTTTGCAGGGGGACCACTCGAGTCTGCTCACCTGTCACACCCCTGAGGTGAGATTTACACCTCAGCTGGCAGAACAAACAACTGAAAAAAACCCAGGGAAGTTACAGAATAAAGCAATTTCCTTCCAGCAGGGTGAAATACTGATTTAAAGGATGGAACATTTCAGACTGGGAGACTCGGTGGCAGATGTCCACGGGAGCTGCTCCTTTAGCCCAGGCAATGCTGGGCTTGTGCCACATCCTCAGAGTTCCAGGAGCATTTTTCAGAAGCATATTTGAACAAAATAATAGTGTGCCTTGCAGTGTGTTAATTTGACGTCAGCCTTGTCATTTCTGCTGAGAGTGGAAGCTGTTGGTGTTATCTGCTGGGTACTTGCCTGGCTCTGGATGAAGGAGAGCAGAATCTTCAATATCTCTCAGCTCCACTCTCCCAAACTCCAAACGTGCTGTAACTGCTGCAGTGACACAGAAAGGAGCTGCTTTCATTAGCCTCTCATATTTTCATAACCAAGTGCTGCTGATTCACGAGCATAATTGCATTGTTCTTTCAGCCTTTTGTGTGGGAGGGAGAGAACAGAGAGCAGAGCAGCTCCTGGAATAACCTCCCTGCCAGCTCGGGGCTCCAGGGCTGCTCTGAATTGTCTGCCTGTCCCCTGGGACAAGGTGGCACCTCCCAGAGCACACAGCACTGCTGATCCCATCTCCCCCCTGAATGAAAACTTCTTCCCTCTTTGGGAAGAATTTGAGACTAAAGACTAAAAACAAAAGCCTTAAGCCTGAGATCAGATTGTTAGCTAAACAACAGTCCTCTCTACCTTGTGGCTTCTTTATTTCCTAAATGATCAAATGACAAGTGTTATCCTCAGGATTCAGGCTTGAGCTACTTGCAAAGGATGTAGAAAGCAACTGTTACAGGCACCTGTCAGCTGTGTGCAACAGCAAAATCAATTTAATCAATTTAATTCAAAATCAATCAATCAAACAGCGCCTCAATTTAGGGTGCTGCTGCCACTCCCATTTAAATTCCACAGAAACTGTGGCATATTCACACTGTTGAAATTAGGCATTTCTATCGTTGTCCAAACAGGAATTTGAGACTAAAGACTAAAAACAGAACAGGGAAGAAGCACCAACCTCAGCTCTCCCATTCCAGAGGGAGCAGAGCGTGGGCTGGTCCATGCTGGGAGCAGCTTGGTGCCTTTTCCAAGCCAGAGCAGACAAGGTCACTCAGCATCAGCAGATTGAGGAGCCAACAAGTGCAAATCTTGTATTCCTTTAAACTCTGCCAGTCTGCAAGTTACCTCCAGCTGCATTCACACCCTGGGAGTGGCAGAGAGGGGAGGGAGGTGACTCAAAGACAGCTGATCAGAATCGTTCTGGGAGCTGTTTGCTCTCCTCTGTGGATGTCCCAGGAAAGGGGATGCAGGGAATCCACAGGAACTGCTGGAGGTGAACGCAGAAAAGAGAAAAAGAAAAAATGTGTAATTTTTTAAAAGTACTTACCTGATGGAGGGAATGCCAAGGCCACACACTCTTTCCTCTCTGACACAGAGCTTTCCATATTTACCTTGCAATGAGCAGCTTTTCTTCTTCCAGTTCCATGTGGGATGGTCTGAAACAGCACCTACAGCTGGACCTGCTGTGGGGTCCCCTGGAGATCAGAGCTGTTAGAAGAGATAAATGTTTGTGTGTTTGGCTCCCCAAACAACGGGGACATCATTGGTAATTCCAGGTGATCATGGAATCAGAAAATCCTGGAATGGTTTGGGTTGGAAGGGACCTTAAATCCCACCCAGAGCCATCAGCAGGGACACCTCTCCCTGTCCCAGGTTATCCCAGCCTGGCCTTGGGCACTTCCAGGGATCCAGGGCAGCCACAGCTCCTCTGGGAATTCCATCCCAGCCCCTCACACCCTCATAACCAGGAACTCCTTCCCAAAATCCCACCTCCCCTGCCCCCTGGCAGCTCAAGGCCATCCCCTGTGTGTGTGACACTCCTGGCTTTGCCACCTGCAGCTGCAGCCTGGCCCTGGCTGGGTCACCTCCTCCTCCCCAATCTCACTGAAATCCTTGGATTTCTGGGTGTGCAGTGACAGCTGAGAGCCACAGCCAGGCCTCTTGCTAGCTAGAAATGTTTGCAATGTGTTTAACTCACTGTGGAGGCATTCTGGGAAGAAAATATTAAATAAACGGGATTTTTGGGAAGTGGTCGAGTGCTTTCCATCTGGTATTTGCATTCTGGTGACAAGCACTGGTCAGATGGTTTGGAGTGTAAATAAATTCCCATTATGGCTTTTATGAAATGCATGCACTGGGATATTTGCATTTGGAAAGAGAAGCCAAAATCTCTGATGGAGCAGCAGAAATGAGTTTGCCAACAGAGCTCACTGAGGGAAGAAAATCTCACTGAGTCTCTTCATACAGGGCAAGAATCAGGTAGTTTAGGAAGTACCAACCTCCAGTTAGAGAGGAGGGCATGGAATAAAACCCCAAATGGTGTAAACTTGAATTCCATTAAAATCTAAAAGGTCTAAAGTCTAAAATCTAAAGTCTAAAGAATATTTGAAAGAATATTTAGAAATAAAGTAACAACACACCAATATTTAATCCATGGGTAAAATAAGAGGAAGTTTTTTTATGAGTGTGGCAGGGGATAAATCCAAGTTTCCAGTGCACTGCTCCATGGATGCTCTGATTGTTTGTTCGTCACTTCTGACAGCTCAGCCTCCAAAGAAACCCAGAAGGCAAAACCAAAATACTCCATCCCCAAAAAACTATTCTGAAACTCCTGAGCTGGAGGAGAAAAGGTCCTGAAAGTTGCCTCCTGAAAAGGTCGTGTTGAAATTGCCAAAATAGAACAGGGTTATCTTTCGAAAAAAAAAGTTGCATCCAGTCTTGCTGCTGAAACTTTTGAGTTAAGGTGGCTTCAAAGGAGCCTCAAGGCTTTAAAATCCACCTGCCCAGGTATTTAATGTGTTTATATACCCAGAAATGCTCCCCCTCAGGGGTACATGTTTTCATCTATAGGATCTGGATTTAATTCCATGGATAAGACAAGCCTTGTTGGGTTTTTTTTTTAACTTTTCCTGGCTATGCATTCTGTCTGCAATTCTTCTGCTGCAGGTGGGATGAATTCCATCCTGTGATAGCAGTTATTTTCCCTTTTATCCTTAACTACTGGTGTTTAGTGGGATATCTGCATTTTCTCCCCCGTTTTTTGCATTAAGTCACTAAAAGGTTTCACTTTAGCCTGTCTGAAATTAATGTTGCATTGAGAATAAGTTGTCCTGTTCTGGGGTTGATTAAGGTGACAGATCCTGCAGGATAATTGCCATGGCTGTGGAGCTGTTCCCAGCAGGAACAACCAAAATTTCCCAGCAGCAAGAGGGAAGTTTGGGAATCAGAAAATCATGGGAATGGTTTGGAAGGGACCTTCAAGACCAGCCAGTCCTACCCCTCTGGAGCACCCTGGGATGGTGGGAGGTGTCCCTGCCCATGGCAGGGTGACACTGGATGGGTTTGAGGTCCCTCTCCAGGCAAACCATGCCATGATTCTGTGACTTCAGAGTGACTCTGCAGCCATCTGTCCTGGGAGAGCAGCTAAATTTAAATATTTATGTTTTAGACTGTGAGCTTGAGTTTTATTTTATCAATACTTAAACATCCCA
>JAOTQZ010000889.1:1848476-1861879 GCA_026546895.1 Pogonocichla stellata | reverse complement strand
CTCCGGGGGTCACTGGTGTCAACTGGGGGTCACAGGCACCACTCTGGGGGTCACTGGCCTCAACTGGGGGTCACTGGGATCACACTGGGGGTGACTGGCATCACTCTGGGGGTCACTGGACTCACACTGGGGGTGACTGGACTCACTCTGGGGGTCACTGGCATCAACTGGGGGTCACTGGCATCAACTGGGGGTCACTGGCATCACTCTGCAGGTCCCCTGGCATCACACACCCTCATTAGCAGCAGCTGCTGGTGCCAAAGGCCAGGGCACGGGGCCTCTCTTGGAAATGCTGGGTCCTGACATTGGCAATCACATCAATAATTCAAGTGTTGGCACAGCTGGACCTCAGCTAAATGTTAACAGCAGAGTTCAGCTCTGGAACTGAGACACTCAGCCCTGGAACTGAGACACACAGCACTGGAATTGAGACACACAGCCCTGGAATTGAGGATTTCAGCCCTGGAATTGAGACCCTCAGCCCTGGGATTGACTATTTCAGCCCTGGGATTGAATATTTCAGCCCTGGGATTGAGGGTTTCAGCTCTGGAAATGGGGATTTCAGCCCTGGAATTGAGCCCATCAGCTCTGGAATGAGCCCCTCAGCTCTGGAATTGAATATTTCAGACCTGGGATTGAGCCCATCAGCCTGGAATTGAGCCCCTAAGCCTCAAATTGAGCCCTTCAGCTCTGGAATTGGGACACTCAGCCCTGGAACTGAGACACTCAGTCCTGGAATGAGGCCCTAAGCTCTGAAATTCAGACACTGAACCCTGGAGTCGAACATTTCAGCCCTAGAACTGAGAATGTCAGCCCTGAAACTGAGCTCCTGAGCTCTGCAATTCAGCCCCCATCCTGGAATTGAGCCCCTCAGATCCAGGACTGAGTATTTCAGCTCTGGAATGAAGAGCCTCAGCCCTGGAATTGAGTATTTCAGCGCTGGCACTGAATATTTCAACCCCAGCACTGAGCCCCTCAGCCCTGGAACTGAGCCCTTCAACCCTGGAATTATTTCAACCCCAGCACTGAGCCCCTCAGCCCTGGAACTGAGCCCCTCTTTAACCCACAGGCCATCCCAATTCCGTGTTCTGCTGAGATACCATCCAAATTCAGACTCCTGGCATTTTTGGACACACGTTGCACAGGCCATATTTGCCCCCAAAAGCCTTGAAAAGCTGCAGAAATCCCACGTGCAAATCGGATTTTTCTTCCTGCTCTGCCACTCCTGGTGGCACCATGGCCTGGTGGGGGAAGGATATTGGATATTTATCACCCAGCACACAGGGCTGTGCCTGTGATAAGCAAAGATTTATGTTATCATCTTCAAGATTCCAAATAATTTCCCAGGTTGCAGCAAATTTCTCACAGCTGGGTCAGCTGAGGGATGGGGTTGAGCTGAACATGCAAATATTTTGCAGCTCTGCCTGTGCTGGGGTTACCTTTTGGGATTTGTCTGTCCAAACAGTGGTTCTGCATTTTAAAGGTGCTTTTGCTCCATGGTATTTAAGTCTCTGAGGTAAAGGGGATAAAAATCCAACTGCTTATCCCTGCAGTGCCTTGTCAAAGCAGAAGTTGTGCATCTGGCTGATTACAAGCTTTTTTTTCACTTGCTCTAAAAAAATAAACCTGCAGTGCTCTCCCTCAAGTTTTCACACAGCAGTGGCTGATATTCTTCAGCATCTTTCAGCTTCAACTCCTGTTTGTTCAGTGAAGGCCAAAATCTGTGCATGCAACTGCTGGGAAATGTCCTTTCCTGTTCCTAATTCTGATTTCTGTGTGTGTCAGGGTGAGAAATGCAGCTTGCCTGTGGAGTCAGGGGTTTGCAGCTCCCCCCTCCTGGTTGTTTTTCCCTCCAGGGTGGCAGTGATGCTTCTAAAACCACCTGAGTGAAAATCTGTGGTGATTCAGCAACTGCTGCACGTGGAGTTGAGGTGTACTCCAGGTTGGGAATCACTTCATCCCTCCTAGTCCTGAACCTGAGCTGCAGGTAGTTTAGAGAATAACCATTAGTGCTCATATCCATCTATGTATGCATTTATCTCTCATAAAACCCTTTCATGAGGGGCCAAGTGCTTTTTTCCCCAAGACTTTGTTCTCCAGAACCTGCTTGTGCAAATCAACATAATGCCCCAAACATGCTGCAAACACAAATGAGATTGATATGAAAGAGTTCAGTGAGCAGCACTTTGAACGGGGTCCATAATGGGCTTTTTAATTAAATGAATATAGTCATTTCATCGAGGCAGTTCTCATTAGTGGGCCAATATTGAGCTGACCATTTCCTTCTAATTGCATTGTGTTTTTCTATAAGAGGCTCTGGTTTGGGGTTGATTTGAATAGATTGATATGTGATTGTGCCTTGACATCTGGTGCACACAGAAAAGGTGAAACAGCTCTGCTTTCCAAATGAAGCTGTTAAATATTCCGTGGAACATGGCAGAGCTGTTTACTGGAGCCTGGCTTGGCCAGGCATGTCCACACTGCCCTGCTGCAGTGTTTATGTAACGCCAGATATTTGCATTTCTTTGCCCAGCAGAGTGAATTTATTAAATCCATTGTGTTCCCACTCAAGAGATGAGACCTGTTCTCTGGTGCACGTGGGAGACTTCAAGGGGCTGTGGATTTCCTACCAGAACTCAGAAAAATTTTTCCTTCTGTCCCCACCTTTCCACATATTTTATATACATGCTGTACCTTTTATTTTACTGATTTTACAGAATCACAATTCCGTCCTCAGAAAATTGTATTTTCTTCTTTTCCACAGTCCTTCTGTCCTATTTTTTAATACTCAAAGAGAAATACTGATTGCCCTTGGATCAAACCTGTGAAACAGCCAAGGAGTGACCTGGAAAAAAGGGCAAACTCTTGGGAATGTTCCAGGAGCTCTGAATCCAGCACCCCAAAGTCAAATAAAATTCTGAGTTTCCTCCTGCAGGCCCTGCCCTTTCACAAGGAAAGTAAATAATTCTGTCCCATTCCATCTTCTTTGGTGCTCCTGTTTCAATGGGGAAGCTGACTCTGGAAATTCATGGGAGCAGTGAACAAAGTCTTCTTGCAGAAGCTTGAATTTCTTATTTTTTTTCACCCAAAGATATGCGTGTTATCAACTCACCAGGGTCAAGCTTACTGTAATCCTCTGCTCCAAGATCCCATTTGAGCAAAACTCTTTTACCAAAGTTAATGGAACACTTTGTGAGGGATTAAATCCTGTTTGAGGAGGAGGGCTCTGATCCCAGGCACAGAGTCACTCCAGGAGCTCAGAGCAGTTCTTTGAGTGCTGGCTACATCTGGATTTTGGCATTTTTGCTGTCAGAAGTCAAACACAATCAGCCTCCAGTGGGTGAGTGGTTCAAACAGTTAAAGCTCTGTTGTAACCACACAGCTGCACAAGTGCTTTTATAGGCAGAGCTAAAAATGTCAAAGCACAATTTAAAAATGTTAATTAAGTTTCAATCTTTGTGGACAACATTGTTAATCACAGTAAGCGAGTAAAGCAGCAACCCTTGGGTGTTCTCACTGTCACTTCCTATTGAACAACAGCTCACTCCCACTCCTGTCACTCCAGTTCAGCCCAAGCTGTCCATTAAAAATCACTTCATGTTGGTTGGGTGGTCAGAAACTTCTGTTAAACGTTCAGCAGCAGTTGAGAAGTTTAATCTTCATCATTTTTCCCTTTTCTGTTCCGAGTTTTAATTACTACTGTGGCTCTGGGGGTGTCCCAAAGGCTCTGTGCTCTGCAAGAGTGGAGGTTCAGTGGTTTAAACAAGGAGCTGGTCTGGAGGAGGGGTCACTGGAGAGATCTGGGGGTGTCTGAGCCATGGGTGTGCTGCTGCTGTTGGGGGGAATGGCTGGGGAGCTGCTTCAGTTTGGGGGGCAGGGGGGAATTGATTTCACTCAGACTGTGCAGGTGGGTTTCACTCAGACTGTGCAACGGGGATGGACTTCACTCAGACTGTGCAGTGGGCACTGATTTCACTCAGACTGTGCTGTGTTCACTGATTTCACTCAGACTGTGCAGTGGGCACTGATTTCACTGTGCAGTGGGCACTGATTTCACTCAGACTGTGCAGTGGGCACTGATTTCACTCAGATTGTGCTGTGTTCACTGATTTCACTCAGACTGTGCAGTGTTCCCTGATTTCACTCTGTGCTGTGTTCACTGATTTCACTCAGGTTGTGCAATGGGCATTGAATTTTTGACCCAGACTGATCCATCCACTCAATTTACTCACAGTAATTTTCCCTTCTGACTCTCTCCCTTTAATTATTCCCATTTCTTTGAGGCTGCATTCTTCCTCTCAGCTGTCAAGCCCTTGCAGAGGGTTTTATCCCACTAACTGTAATAACATTTCTTTTTCTGCCTTTGGTGAAAGTTGCTGCCTGAATCATGCTTGCTTTGTTCTCCCCAAATAAAGGAGGATGCTAACAAGGCTTTCCAGGGTGCAGACATGTCCTAAATGCATGTTGGAGATGTGCTTTTAAGCTGTCTGAAGGAGAAGAAGAAATTCTTTAGGGGAACACTGTATTTTAAAAATAAAACCAAAACAAACAAATACCACCACCACCACCCCCCCCAAAAAAAAACAAACAAACAAACAAAAAAACCAGAAAAACCCACACAAAAACCCCACAAAAACCTCACGACCTTGGATTGTCCTTTAGTGCATCAGGCTTTGGTTTCTTTGTGTATTAAAAGGGGAGTTGGAAGAATTCCTGTCAGGAATTTCCAGCCCCCAGGAGAACCAGAATTGCCTTTGCACAGGTTCTGCCTCTCCAGAGCAGGGTTTGCTCCTCTCTAAAACTGAGAGAGGGTTTGGATCCAGATTTAGATCCAAATTTAGATCCAGATTTAAATCCAGTGGGACCAAAGCTGCAGTGAACCCCAGAACCTGCTACTCCCCTGGTATGCCCAGAGAATTAATTATAAAAATGCTTTATTGCAACTTTTTTGTTTGTTTTCCTCTTCTGAGGCCAAATTGATGAAAGCTGTCTGGACAGGGGGCCTTTAATAATTAACAGTTTTCACCTCGATCTCCTGCCTTCCACATCTGGGAGCTCTGAGGTGAATCAGCTTTAATTAAATGTTCTCCACACCTCCAGAAGGTTCCAAAGCATCCTGATGCAGATATTGAATATGGGATTTCCAAAACCTCACTTGGCTGATCTCCTCTGCCTGGAGTTGACAATTCTCAGTGGTCTGAATGTTGTTTGTCAGTCTTGCTCTAAATTAAATTGTTGCTCAGGCAATGGGCAGGGAGGGAGCTCAAAAATCCCAATTCTGATCTTTCTCACCCACTTTTTTCTTCTCTTTATACAACCATTATTCAGTGACTTGAAAGAAAAGAAAACACAGACTCTGGAAGAACAAACAGGGAATTCCTCTCAGCTTCTGAAAGTGCAGAATTAAGAAAAAAAATACAAAATGCAGAGCCAGGAAATTCGGAGCCAGAAGTCAAAGGCTTCATGCAGATGCTACAACAAAGTTAAAGGATCTTTTATAGGAATCAAATGGAACAATTCCTTTGTGATGTTCCTGTTCACCAGGGAGGGTGGGAAGAGGCTTCCCTTCAGGCCATGGCCTTTCCCATCTCTCTGTAAAGGTCCCTGGGGGGGAATAAATGAGATTTTTGTCCTAAGCAGAATTTTTAATCACAGTAGGTGCTTAAGGAAATGGTGTTTCATTCATTTGGAGCTTCCAGTGCTTGGAATTACCCTGTAGCAGGCAGTGGGTGTCGCAGGAAAATAAAACAGTTTGCTTGGTACTTCTGATCAGGTGGAAACATAAATAATGTGGTGCTGAGAACATTTCAAATTGCATTGAAACCAAGTTATTGGGAATGAAATATTGAAATTAGGGAGAATGAAACCTTAAATGTTTTGTTATGTATTTAAAAGACATGAAGGAAATGGGGTGAGGAATTAAAATCAGGAGGCGAGGCAGCAGATGATGTGGGACTGGGGCTGCAGGGATGTTCTGCAGGACCCCCTTGACCAGAAACACAGAAAACACAACAAAAGCAGCGCTGGGGGCAAGCTGAGCTCCTCTAGGGAGTTAAAAACCCACGGGGATGCAGTGGAGGAGCCACAGCTGTGTCTGGGGGACTCAAAGCAGCCCTGGGGATGAAGGCAGGGATGTTCATCCCTGCCCTGCCCTGTGCTCCTGCACTCCAGCACCCAGGGGAGGGGGAGATGTGAAAAACCAGGTTCACCGTGCTGGTAAATTTTAAAAGGTTTAATAAAAGACAATAAGAGACAAACAATAAAGTAGAAAGTTACACATTCCAGGTGCTTTAGCCAAGAGCACACCCTCACCCAGAAAACACTTATTTAAGTGCATCAACCTGTTGAATATTCATAGACCTTCATGTATTATTCAAAATCATCCCCCCCAACCTGTAAATCAACACAGAAGATCAATAAATTCTTTCCCTGTGGTGCTGTGTGTCACCAATAATCCAAGAATGTGAAGAATTTCCTGATTATCTTTTTTTTTTTTACCGTTGTCTGAGTTATTTACATGAACAAAAACTTTTTACATCACCATGTTATAGTCCAAGAAAAAAAAAAAATATTTATCACACTACTATTTCTAAGTTTTGATAACAGCAGAACTAAAAGAAACTATTCATACAGCAAAGTTTTCCAACGTTATACACACAGCATTCATTTTAATATTTGTGAAAAGCCAATAATATCATGTGTAATTATAACAGCAGAGCAGGAGAGGAGAGCTGAGTGAAATGAGGACCTGGTGAAACCATCTGTAAATCACAGCTGGGGCCAGCTGTGTGCAGAGCAGGGAGGTTTTGCCAACTCTCTGGGTCTCCTCCTGGGGAGGTTTTCAGCTCCCAGTGTTTCAGTGAAGCCCTGAGGGTTTTTGTTGAGTTTCCCTCAACCTAAATTGCTTTTTATTGAGGTATAGTCACAGAATCCTGAATGGTTTTGGTTGGAAGGACCTTTAGGGTCACCAAATTCGACACCTTCCCCTATCCCAGGGTGCTCCAAAGCCTGTCCAGCCTGGCCTTGGACACTTCCACAGCTGCTCTGGGCAAAATGATGGGAAAGAATTAGTAGGAATGCAAAATACTTAGTGGGACTGATGCTTTGTTGCAGCTCCTGGCAGCCTGGTTTTATTTAGGATGGGACCATCCCCCAGGACAATCTGCAGGATTATCAGGATCTTGATCTAAGACAGACATCACCCTTCTTTTGTCCCCTACAGCACAGAGCTCCCTAAACTGTGGTCACGAGTGGCTCCTGGAGAATCTCGTGGCTGTTCCCACAAGATCAGCTCCTCCTCCTTATTTTCCCAACACCACCACATCCACGGGGCTGTGTTTATCTCAGATGTTTTCTGTGTGTGGCTCTGTCACCTGATCCTCCACGGGAGAGGCTGAGGAAGGAGAGGAGGAACAGAATTGTTCCTAATGAAACAACAGCCAGGTCCAGGAGGGGAAACTTCCCACTAAAAGCATCCGCCGTGCTTAGCAAAATTACTGAAAATCTTCTTCTAATCCTCCTCAAAGATCAATCTCTTAATCTTTCTGACAGTGGAACTGACTAATCACCTGAATAGGATTTAAAGCCACTGAGACACTGACAAGATTTTAAGCTGGGAATAATTTCCAGGGTTTTTGTTTGGTTTGGCTGTTCTTAATTGTCCAGCAAAGCTTCCCTTTCTCCATTTCTTGATTTATCATTTATTCCCCTGGAAGTAGAAATGAGAAAGGCAAAAAGCTGTTCTGGTGTTAATTACAAATGCAACAGCTGGAAAACTGTTTAGGAGATAAAAAACACTCCAGACTTTGTAATCATGTGGATTTTTGAGGACTGTTTTTAGTTAGTTTTAGTTAGTTTTGCATAACAAATACAAGTCTGGAACCTCAGGCACTGCACTTGAGTCTCCATCCCCACTTGGGAAAAGAGTTTCCTGCTCATAACACATTTAATCTCTTCCTTAGGAGATGATGAATTTTGAATTGTCATCATGTATTTTTTTTTTCTGGGTTTGGTTTTTTCCTTTTCTCAGCACCAGAGCTGTGTTTGACCTGGGTGCCCCAGCAGAAAACCTGCTGGAGTTCCACGTGTTGCACACCTGGACCTGCCTGAGACCCTCACCCAGCGAGGGAATCACTGATTCCGTCCTTGGGAACGATTCTGAAATACCCCTGGATCCAAGGGATTTGTGCAGAGTTTGTTTCCTCCCCACACCTCAGGTGTCCTGAGCACAGCCCTGCTTGCAGGGATGCAACTTTGCAGGGTCATTAAAGCAGCTGGTTAATGGCAGAAAGGATAATGCAACAAAGTCCTTCGTGTAATGGAGGAGAAAAAGGGGTTTTAATTAAAGAAACACCGCACTTATATAGGGTAGTTTGTGCAAAACAGAATAGAAAAGACTCATTGGGCCAAGGAGGCAACACCTCTTTGAAATCATGCTTTGTGCAAAACAGCACAGCCCCAGCACGTGTTTAAATATTGTTATAATTTCTTGTCCTTGAGCAGCCTGAGAAAGAGCTGCTTTCTTTGTTCCCAGTAGTGTCCTAATGACAGATCTCCACAAAAATGTGTTTGCAAAGGGAGATCTCTGGCTCTAGGGCAAAGAAGAAATTGCAGGATTTATGTGGTGAGTCCCCTTTACAATAGGAAGGAGTGGAAACAGATTCCAAAAAATGCCCACAGGCACCTAATGAAGCTTTTAAAAGACTTTTTAAATGATCCCAGGTAATTTCAGATCTACTGAAAAGCATGTGGGAGCTGGACAATCCCAATTGCATCGCACCCTTGGAAATGGCATCAAAATGTGAAATTACAGACACCAGAACACCTCTGTGGACTTGGCTGGGTGTCTCACACATTACTCCTGAGGTGGTTTATTTAATTTATGTCACTCCTTTCTTGCCATAGTAAATAACTGCCCAGGATTTTGGAAGGAGGCTGAAAATACCTTGAGTTGAGTCTCTCTTGTGTGCTTGGTGAATTTTCTCCACCTTCCCTTCAATACCTGGCCCTTTTTTCTTCCCTCCAGCGCCCAGGCTCTTTCTGCAGCTCCTGTCAGCATTCCCAGCTGAACAGAATAATTTCCCCTCCTCGGCTGACAGCAGCTGTCATTAGGAAAATTGCAGGGCCAGCTCTGACAGGATTCACACAATGGGGGAACTTCAGCTCCTCGCAGGCTCTGAGAGAGCCCAGGCTCTTCAGCACATCTTGTCAGTCGGAACATGAGCTCATCTCCTCCCCGGGAGAAGTTGGCAGATGAGAAGATTATTTCTGACAGATCTGAAACAGCCCCGATGACATCCTCCAACAATAAAATATCTGCCAGGGGCTGGGGGGGAGAGGGGGAAATGGTCTAGTGGAAAAATTGTGGGTAAAAAAAACAAAACAGGTGAGTGTTTCAATTGAAGGATCCTCAGCGTTTGTGGCTCCTTGTTTAGAATTCATTCCTCTTCCCTGGGTTAAATATTCCCAGCTGTTCATGATCCAGGGATTTACAGCCCTTTTCCTGCAGGATGTTCCTCAGGTTTGAAGGATCCTTGGAGCTGGAGCTGGGTCCTTTCGTGCCCAGCAGCAGGAGGTGTTTGGATATTCAGGTTTCATGGCAGCAGCAGCGATGTGTGGCATTGTCCTGGGATTGCCTGGCACTCTGGAATTCTCAGGCATTATCCTGGAATTGCCTGGCATTGTCCTGAGATTGCCTGACATTGCAGAATTCTCTGGCATTATCCTGGAATTGCCTGGCATTGTCCTGGGATTGCCTGGCACTCTGGAATTCTCTGGCATTATCCTGGGATTCTCTGGCATTCCAGAATTCTCTGGCTTTATCCTGGGATTGCCTGACATTCCAGAATTCTCTGGCATTATCCTGGGATTCTCTGGCATTCTGGAATTCTCTGGCTTTATCCTGGGATTCTCTGGCATTATCCTGGAATTGCCAGGCACTCTGGAATTCTCTGGAATTGTCCTGGAATTGCCAGGCACTCTGGAATTCTGTGACCATCCCTGGGGAACGGGAGCCTTTCCTCTGGCAGGGTTGAGTGTGGCTGCAGGGCTTGGCTGGAGCTCAGGACTTTTGTCCCTTTGGGGGAGCTGAGTGTCACAAATCTTTCCTTCCCGTGTTTATTAATTGGGTTTACCCACAATTAGGGGGTTTATTTATCTCTGGCAGGAGGGGGAGCAAGAAGAACCAAACCCCACAGATTTCTGCTCTCCCAAATCTCAGATTTCCCAGCCTCAGGTGCAAACAGGGCCTGAATCAGTGACAGCAAGAGGCACAAAAGGCTTTAATGTCCTTGTCAGTATTTAAAGTTTATCCTTTCCTGTGGCATCAGATCTCCTTCAGCCCATCTTGAGCCCTGCTTCCCTTTCAGAGCTGGTTTTTCTCACTGTTTACTCTTCAAGAGCACACTGGGGATAAAATCCCATTTCTCCTGACGGTGTTCCTGCTGGAGAGGGAAGAACCTTCTGGAAATGTGGCAGGGATTTGTGCTTTGTCTGGACTGTGGCAATTCCCTCTGTAAGAATCCAGAACTCCCTTTCCTTGTTTTACTGCCATGCCTGGATCACCCTCCTCAAAGTCAACCATGACACAAGAAATCATTAAAGGATGTGAAAACTGAGGGTGCTGCATCTTGGATTCTGCTTTTGTCATTTCAGAGCTTCCAAGAAAAAATCAACTATAAAGGTTCCAAGCTGTGTAAGTCCAGAGTGTCCATTCAGTGTCCTTTGGGCTCCAGAGCTCATTTTGAGATCCCCAAATGCTGAATGGGAAAAGCGAAATGAAAAATACTTTAGTTGGGATTTTAGGCACAGCAGCCATCGGGGAGCAGGATGTGCAGCTCCTGAAATCCTGAAATTCTCTCATGGGTTGCAACTCATGGAATTCTGGAGTGGGTTGGGTGGGAAGGGATCCTAAATCCCACCCAGTGCCCCCCCTGCCGTGGCAGGGACCCCTCCCTCTGCCCCAGGGGGCTCCAGCCCCATCCAGGCACTGCCAGCCCATGGCAGAGGGGCTCCAGCTCTGCAGATTCCCCCCTGGGCTTGCTCCAATCCTTCCTCTCCCCCCAGTGGGATGGAGGCTGATGGATTTGGGGTGCAGCCTGGGCAGGACCCTTCTGTCCCCTGGGATAAAGGACCATAAGTGGCCACAACATCCCAAACCACCCAAAAAAAATGCTGCAAAATGCCCCAAACTGACCCTGAGTGACCACAAGCGACCACAAGTGACCACAAAGACCCAAAAATACCCCCAAAATGCCCCCAAAATGACCCCGAGTGACACTACTGAGTGACCACGAGTGACCACAATGACTCAAAAATGCCCCAAAATGACCCTGAGTGACCACACGTGACCCTGAGTCAGCACAAGTGACCACAACAACACAAAAATGCTTCAAAAATGGCCCAAAAGGATCCAAAAGGACCCAAAATGACCCTGAGGAAAACCATCAGCAGAACTTGCATCCGTGCTTCCATCCCATTCCAGGAACCTTTTCCCTTCCCTTAATCCCTGAGAGGACCCTGCTTTCATCAGGGACTGCTGATCTGAACCTGGCAGGTTGTGTCTTACACCACACACTTGAAATAAAATCATTACAAATATCCCAATCCTGGCTCCTCAAAGCCATCAGTGGGAATGAGCACACGTGTTCTGGGGAGCAGTTTTCTGTCACAACCTGCAATTTCCTTAAAACTTCAAGCATTTCATGGAAACATTTCTCTGCTGGCAGAGCAACTTTATAACTCAAAATATCTTGTTGGAGAGTTCCCACTTCATTCTGGGAATATCCTGATATTTGGTGCTGTTGAGATGGAATAATTTTGTTTTACCATTTACAGCGTTCAGGATTTTTTTTAACAAGATTCATTCAGTGTTTGTATTTGATGAGCACATCACTCTGATTACGTGGGGGTTTATTTTTGAAAGTTTACCCCATCAAACAGATTTGGTTTGTGTTTGGTTGAGAGGGATGACAAAGCCCCTCGCTCCAGCCTTTCCTTGAAACACACACACACAGCCTGCAGGGAATTCCAGCCCTTGTGCTGCACAGTTTTTGGGGGTGCAGGTGGGGATTTTGGGGCAGTCTGGGCTGTGCTGGATACACAAAAAACACAGAATTAAAGGAATTAAAGGCTTGCAGAGCAGGGCAAAGCAGAGCCAACATAAATGTCTCACTCCAGCTTGGCAGCAGTGAAAGCCTTGGGTCCTTCTAAAACAGGAATCAGTGCAGTGGAACCAATCTGGGTATTTATTTTAGACCAGTTAGAACCAGTATCAGCCTGGTGGGATTCTGTGGGAGCAGCTGATTGGGGCTGAGCCAGGCTGGGAGAGCTGGGAGTGTTCACCTGGAGCAGGGAAGGATCCAAGGAGAGCTCAGAGCCCCTTGCAGAGCCTGAAGGGGATCCAGGAGATCTGGAGAGGGACTGGGGACAAGGGATGGAGGGACAGGACACAGGGAATGGCTCCAGGTTATGGAGACTGGGATTGGATGGGATTTTGGGAAGGAATTCCTGGCTGGGATGGAATTCCCAGAGGAGCTGTGGCTGCCCCTGGATCCCCTGGGACAGTGGCAGGTGTCCCTGCCACGGCAGGGGTGACACTGGATGGGATTTGAGGTCCTTCCAACCCAAACCATTCCACATTTCTACAATTCTGTTTCTCATCCAAAAATGTTCTTAATGTATCCATTCTTTTTCTCCACGTTATTCAGGTTTGTCTTTTTTTTTTTTTAAAAGAATAATTCAAATTCAGTGCAGAATGGTTATAAAGTGCAAAACTCATCAATTATTCAGGTTATTTATGCAGATTTTAAAGTCAGAGACATTATGTGGTTTTCTCTCTTTTAAGAGAAATTGAAAAGAGATTTAAGAGGAGAGGAACATTTTCCTGAGCTGAGGTTGGAGTTCAGCTCTTTGGAATTGTTCTCTGTGTGTGAGTTGTTTGGGTTTGCTGTGTGTTTTCCAGCCCCCTTTAGAGAAGTCAATAATGAGGTGACTCAAACAATCAGACAGAGCTGGAAAAGCACCAAAACCCAGAGGATTTGGATAATTCCTGGTGTCTGACCCAGTGGGCTGAGCACAAAACAGGGACACAGCAGCCACCAGTTGAATTCCCAGCTTGGATTTTTTCTGAAATTATTTTATCCCCTTTTCTTCATTTCCTTGCAAACTGCTGGAATAATAATAATAATAATAACAATAATAATAATTATAATTATAATTATTATTATTATTATTATATTAGTTTATTTATATATTATATATTTTATTTATATATTTTGTAGTATTACTATTATTATTATCATTATAATTATATATTATTTATTACAATACAATAATATAGTAATATAATAGAATAATATAGTAATATAATAATAATAATAATATAAAATACAGTATTGTTTTTG
>JAOTQZ010000889.1:1804412-1817098 GCA_026546895.1 Pogonocichla stellata | reverse complement strand
TTCATGCTGTTCCCAAATGAAGGAGGGATAAAGGATGGGGATGGAGGGTTGGACAGGGCTTGGAGCAGCCTGGGACAGTGGGAGTGCCCAGCCCATGGCAGGGGTGGCACTGCCATTCCAGGATTCCATAATTCTGTGCAAAACAGACGTTATTTTTAAAAAAAAATTAAAAAAAAAATCAGGATCTGTTTTATTCAGCCTCTGTAACTTTCTCCGAATTTGTTTGAAAGAAGGGAAATTTTGGTCGGAGTTGGAGCTGGATGATCATTAAGGTCCCTTCCACCCCAAACCATTCCATGATCCCCTGTTTCCTTCAGATGCTCCAGAGGCTCCACGCAGCCACCAGGGAGCCTCACGTGTGGTTTTGCAGGGAATATTTGTGATGAGAGGCTGCAGCACCCCAGGATGGAGCCCCAGGAGAGGGGGCTCCAAGTGCTGCGCAGGGCCAGGAGCCCAGCCTGGCACCACTGATGGGTCATTAATTAATTAATTACTGGTGATGCTCTCCACAGCCTCCCCTCAGCTCCCACCCCAGGGTGGAAAATGAGGATTTTCCCTGCTCCAGCCAGGGGCTGCAGCTAAATCTGAGCACCAGCAGGGCCAGGTTTTCTTCCAGGGGCTCAGCTCAGGATAATCCCGACCCAAACACAATTCTCTTTTTGAGATATCTCAAAGATATCTCTTTTTTTTCCAGCACAGGATCTGATTCCATCAGCCTGGAAAACAAATCTGTTCAGGTTCCTTCTCTCTGATTGCAAGACTTAGCACCTCTGCAGAACGAGCAGGGAGAGCGACACAGGCTCTGCAAATGAATTAATTAGACCTCAGGAAAGAATGTGTGGGCTTGGAGGAGGGTCTGAGCGAGCAGTTTGCAAAGTAATAATGGGTGAAAAAAAATTAAATTGCATTCCCCAGCGCCCTGAAGAGCAGAGATCAGCACAGAAGGGTGCTGGGTGATGTCACCAGGAATCTCTTTGGAATGACTGTGGCTCTCAGAACAGTCACCCCCTTCCCCAATCCCAAGGTAGCTGCAGCATTATGGGGCTGCAAGTAATGCCATAAAAAGAAAATCCCAGTTTCATTTGACTCCTGTTGCTCTGTACACCAGGGCTGCCTGCTTTACAAGTCTACTGGAGTGAAATAAAAAGTAAGACTTCCTGCATGTCTGCTCCACTTCTCAGGTTATGAGGCAGAGAAAAAAAAATCATCAGTAATTGCTTTACATATAAATGTGAAAACAATTTTAGAACTCCCTGGCCCTGCATCAACATTCATGTGCCTTTTACCAGCTCTGAACTGGGTATTATCCCAACTTTAGAGCCGTGATAAAGGAAGTGGTTCTGCTCCACAGCTCCAGGTTAACCTGTTTACATCCAAGTATTTGCAGAATTGCTCTTTTTCCCCTCGAGGTGTTGCTGGGGATGCTGAGGGCTCTGCAGTTTGTTCATTTGGTGAGGGGTAACAACATAAAAACCTGGGACCATCTCCCTGAGCCATGATCCACCCCAAAGCTGGGGAGAGGGGCAGGAGGAGGAATCCAACACCTGAACTGCAGCAGGCACACGTGTGGATAACACCAGTGTGTGGTTATGGTTTATACTGGTGCAGAAAGCACAGCTCAGGCAGAGGAAGATGCTCAGCTGTGTGTATTTCATTAAACCCATCATGGAAAGCCAAATTCTGTGTGGCTCAAAGGCAGGAAAGTTTGCCCCAAAAGAATTGGATGGGTTCAAACCCCAACACAATTTTATTTTTTCAGAGCTGATCCATGCACACAAACCAGCCCCACGTCCTGCTGCATCCACGAGCAGCAGAGCACAGCTCCACCAAGGAAAAGGGAAAATCAATACTATGCAATTAAAAATATTTCTTCTAAGTAGCAGCAACCTGTCTTTTCCTTTGGCAAAGACAGCCAAAAGCTTGTACAGTACAAACACAACAGGAGTAAAGCGAGTGGACATTCTCCTTCAGCATTCATAAGCAAACCCCAGGGAGCTGAGTGCCACTTGAGGGAGAAACAAAGCACTTACCTCAGTGAGATGCAGTGCCAGAAAGAATTACAAATAAAAACCCAGCAGCTCAGGCACTGCAGCTCCTTTCCCTGCCTGCTGCACCCCAGTTCCTGCCTGGGAACTGCAGTTGAAGCACTCCAGTTCAGTTGAGCTCTTGGAAAGAATGAAATTCAGAAGTTTTAGTTAATTAATTAATGCAGTGGCCAGTGCAGGCAGGGTTGAATTCTGGCTGTGGAGGAAGTCCTGGTGGCCAGACCTGGTGTTTTGTGGCCAGACTTGTGCAAACCCGCTGTTATTATATTTTTATATTATAAATTGTATTTATATTATTATTTGGGATCTGCAAAATTCCTCCCTTGGGCCCAGGAGCCTGTGGAATGATGTGCTGGATTTTTAGGGCAGCAGTGCCATCATGTAACTCCCTCTCCTGTGCAGCACAGGCTGGAGAATTCTCCCAACACCCTGAGCTCACCAGCTCCTGCTGCTTTCCAAAAAATCACTCAGTCAAACACTGGAGAGGAGGAAAGGCTGAGATTCCATCACAGTCATTGTCCCAGGAGCAAAGGCTAAGTTTAAATAGGAGATAAACTAAACTTCAGCCAAAATAATTCTTCAAAAAAAAAGTATTTTTTTCCCTTCTCTCTATGCCCCTACAACATTCCCCCAAAAAATCCCCCTGAGCCAAATATTCTTTTTCAGGTTAAGAGAAGTCAAGAATTAGAAATCAAACATGGGATATATGTGGAACAAAAACACGTGAGATATTTGTAATAAGCTGCAGTTTGGTGGTCTCCTGTCCTTTTTCACTTTAATTTCTGAAGGGAACAAACCCCAGATCCTGCGCCATGAGCACAGCAGGATCCTCCTGTCTCTGGGTGTGGCTGCTGCAGGTGCTGAGAGGGAATTTTCAGTGCAATCAGACACACTGAAGTTATTTTCTTCCCCTTCCTCACCTCTCTCATTCTTTAACTCTTCTACTCATAATGTCATACCTAAAACCAAAGAGAAAAGCATGGTGAGAAATCCAAGTGTGTGATCCAAAGGCAAGGCTTCCCTAAAGGTGTTTTAGTCCTGTGGAGTTGCCAGCAGAGGTTTTTATGGTTTTTCTGTAAAGCTCTGGAGGGGCAGATATTAAACCCCCTCACCCTGAGGAGACCAGACACCACAGGAAATGGGGAGTGTTTAATTCCTAAGGAGAGCAAAAGATCAACAGGAAAACCAAGCTGGACTTGGAGCTGAGCCATCAGGAGCCAAAGCACCCAGCCTGAACCCTGCCCAGGATGTTCAAGGCTCTGATTTAGTGCCCAATGAAATCAATTATTGATTTCCACAGGAACTGGAAGACGAGAGGTTCTTGTGTGAGTTGCCCAAAGGGACAGAGGAAGTTCCTGGCAGAGCAGAGAAGCAGCCCAGCTCCCCAGAGCTGCCGTGCAACCATATGTCCCTGTGTCCTTTCACATTTCCAGAAGCCATTTCCCCCCAGCTCTGCCCCCCTGCTCTGCTGGGAGGGAGGAGATGGCACTTTCCCTCCTTCCCTCCTTCCCTCTCCCAGCCTCGCTCTGTCAGCTCCCTCTGCCACTGGGGATGTGCTGTCGCTTCCATGGAAACAGAACCACGAGTCCTTTTCCCAGGAAATGCCTCTGAACTGCCTTCATTTTGTTTTGTTGTTCTTCCTAGACAACTCTGCTGTGTGTGCACGCTGAGGCTGCAGGACTTCTGTTATTTAATGTAGAAATGTCCTTTAGGGGAACCAAATTGGGTGCAACATTAAGTGGAAAATACCTTCTTTTTTTCCAAGGATTCCCCCTCTTCTGCCTCGGGCTCCTTTGCCAACATTGGCCTTGAAGCTTGGATGGAGTGTGAGTATTAAAATATTCACTGATTTCCCCCATCTGTCATGGTCAAGAGGAAGGAGAATCACAGAACTGTGGAATATCCTGAGGTGGGATCAGCCAGCCCTGCACAGGCACCCCAAAATCCCACCCTGGGCACCCCTGGCAGCGCTGTCCAAACCCTCCTGGAGCTCTGGCAGCCTCAGCTGTGCCCATTGCCTGGGGAGCCTGGGCAGTGCCAGCACCCTCTGGGGCAATCCCAAGGATCTCTCCCACAGCAGGTCCAACCTCCAGTTCACCCTCAATTCCCCCATCAACATCTCCCGTCCATGGCCTTGTTAAGTGCTGGAGGTTGGACTGGAGGGATGTGGAGCTGCTGGAGAGAATCCAGAGGAAGAACCGAGGACAGGCAGCACCTGAATGTAGGGAGTGCTCCTGTTCTGGAAAGCACCCAGATGTTCCAAGGTAACCCCAGAAAGAGGTTCATGGATTTAGCAGAATTTCAGAACTCAGTGTGATGCAGGTGCTCAGGAGAGCAGAGCCTGGTCTGGGACCATTACACAGAATTTTCATGGAATCCTGGAAAGGTTTGGGTTGGGAAGAGACCTTAAAGCTCAGATCATTCAACCCCCTGCCATGGCAGGGACACCTCCCACTGTCCCAGGTGCTCCAAACTGGCCTTGGGCACTGCCAGGGATCCAGGGGCAGCCACAGCTCCTCTGGGAATCCCATCCCAGCCCCTCCCCACCCTCCCAGGGAGGAATTCCTTCCCAATATCCCACCCAACCCTGCCCTCTGGCAGCAGCAAGGCATTCCCTCTTGTCCTGTCCCTCCATCCCTTGTAAATATTCTCTCTTTTAGACTGTTTTGATTTTCTTTTGATGCTGGAGCCCAGACTGGGACGCATGGAAATCATTCTCATGGCTCTGGCCCTGAACCCACAGCATTTCTGGATGTTTGGCTGAGTGGCTGGGCTCCCAAAGCAGGCAGGTGCAGGAGGGCTGGGACTTGGACATGTCCCTCCTTCCACCAGATGCTCTTGATGTGCCCTTGGCACGTGAATTCCTTGAATTCCTCTCTGTTTCTCCCAGGGCTGTTGAAACCTCAGTGCCTGGATGAGACCAGGCACAGCTGCTCGTGTGTGTTTCCAATGTTTTACTGAATTTTCCAGGGTTTCCCCAGCTAGGAAACACTAAATTCCAGGAATGAATTCTCCCCTCAGAGCTCCTGCTGGAACAGCCAAAGTTTGTCCTAAGGTGGGATATGACAAATTCTCAAATGATTCAAGGGGTCACTCTTCCATAGGCGAGGATTTCCCCCAGAAAACTCAGTTTTCCAAAGGCTCAGTGAGGTAGAAACTGATTCCTTGCCTAGTGTGGATTTCATACTTTGGCCCAAAATTTGTTCTTCTGAGACAGAGAACCTGAAAAAACCCACAGGTCTGGAAATGCTTTCTTTGTATCTTCACATTCCAGCCTTTTATTTCTGTCTCTTTTCACTCCCAGCAATTTAGTTCATGGTTCTGCAAGCTGAGAATATTCAATTCCTTTTGTTTCTGTGGGATAAGGAGGCAAGAAAACGAGGAGGTTTGATAATGTCATTTCTCCACACTGCCTCTGGAGAGGGAGAAGAGGTGAATTCCTGTAAAAACTGAAGGCAAATACTTGGGTTTTGTTCTGCTCTGGGGGTTGATTTCTGTGCAGCCAGCTGGTAACATTTATGTAGAAATGACATGAAATTTTCAAAGGTTTGAGGAGGAAAGTGCTAAAAGCCAAATTTTATCCAGTGCTAGGGTTATGCTGTAGATCTGAGGAGTACAACAACATTTATGTGTGGTTTAGAGCTTTGCCAATCTTTTGAACGTTTAGAATGACACCAAGCATAAATAATATTGTTCCACGATTGCCCTGCATCAAATTTTTAGCTGGGCAGTTAAAAAATAATTTTAAAAACCCAGTTATAGCTCCCATCTGAGGAGCAGAAGCGATGCCAGGAAATGTTTCCCTCCATCCCTGCTGGCAGAGGAGCTGTTTGTGTCCCTGTCCCAGCCCTGCAGCCCCTCCTGTGCTCCCAAAAATGCCTCTTGGCAGGGCTCTGCTGGTCCCTGAGCTGGGATCTCATCTCTGGGATGTGATCTCCTGCCCAAAGTCCACGTTTCACAGCTCATAAAGCAGGATTTTGTGGCTCCAAGGTGGGAGGCAGCCCCATCCTTTCTCCCTGGCTGGAAGGGAATTTAGCCCAAGCGCGGATGAGGGACACCTTGGCAGGCACAGCCTGGGCAAACTGGGACCAGAGCAACTCATTCTGTGCCTCTTCTGCAAATAAACAACACATTTATTCCCCCTCTGCCATACCAACACCTTCAGCAGCTGCACACAGGAAATAATCTGGATTTGTCTGTGTTTTACAGGAGAGACAGGAGTTTGGGATGTGTTTATTGCAGGGAGTCTGGGAGAGGATCCTGCCCTTCTGCAGGGCAGGTGTGTGTTAGGGCTGAGCTGACCTGGTCACAAACTCCCCTTTATCCACTGCTGGAATTCCACAGGAATTGGAATTTGATTATTCTTCCATCTCAGGATATGCTGTGATGCAAAGGGGCCCAGTTAAACCAGTATTTCTTGTGGGAAATAGAAAAGGTACAAGAGCCTCAGAAAGCTGTGGGAAAGCAAATCTCAGAGGGAAGAAATGCAAGAAATTTGGGGATGCAAGGTCAGGAAATAATAGAGCTGTCTGCTGTGTAGACTTATTAGAAAATATCTCTAGATATTTAAATATTCTCTAAATATTCTCTATCTTAGGAAATATGTTAAGCAAGACAGTAGAATTACGTAAGCTTAATAATGAAGTTTTACCCATTGTTTTAAACCATTACAAGTAAACATTGTTAGAATGTGTAATTATACTAAGTGGCTACAGCAAATTCTTGTCAGCTTTTAATATTATTTTATTGGCTCAAAAACTTTTAAAAGACCTCATAACTAAGAACAACTTGTCTGCAGTTGTAAGTGGCTGAAGCTGTTTCCATCTCCCTTGCTTGGTTCTGTAAAATGAGGCTGATTGTGATGGAATAAAGGATAAAACGATGGAATAAAGGATAAAAGGATGGAGTAAAGGATAAAAGGATGGAGTAAAGGATAAAAGGATGGAGTAAAGGCTTTGAGACAGCTGCTCCAGCAGACCCATCCTGTTTGTGTATCTACATGTGTAAATATAAGATAAGAAAAAAAATATCCCAGAACCAACATTTGTGAGAGGATTCTGTGCTGAGGCACTGGTGGAATTCCCACCAGCAGAGGAGGGAAGCTGGAGTGAGAGGGAATACCTGGCAGGTTTATTCCCCCTGGGCTTCCTGGAGCTCCAGGTGTGCTGCTGATGAGATCAAAGCCCTTTCCTCATCTCCAGCTTCTCTTCCCTGAGACATCAGGCCAGATGCCTGTTGTTTAATGCCCTTTAAACCTTCTGCAGCAGAAAAGGGCTGAAAGAGATTTAACCACCAGCTTTGTTCACACAACTGGCCAACAACAAGTCAGTGCCACAGAAATGCAGCAAACCCTGGTGGGGTTTGGTAAGGGGGAGTGATGGAGGATTGGTACCCACCAGGGGTTCCTCCCAAACCCTCAGCCCTGGGAGCAGCTGTGCTGCAGCATCCCAGATGTTCCTCACAGGGTGGAGGGAGCACCAGGCAGCACTGACAGAGCCAGAGGACACAGTCTCTGAAGTTGCACCAAGGGAAAATTAGGTTGGGTGTTAGGAAAATGTTTTTCATGGAAGAGTGATAAAATACTGGATGGTCTGCCCAGGGAGGTGGTGGAGTCACCATCCCTGGATGTGTTTGAATAAAGCCTGGATGTGGCACTGGGTGCCATGGGTTAGTTGAGGTGTTGGGGCTGGGTTGGACTCGATGGTCTTGAAGGTCTCCTCTAACCCAGTGATTCTGTGAATTCTGTGAATTCTCTGATTCTGTGAATTCTCTGATTCTGTGAATTCTGAGAACATGCCACTAACCTGAAACACACTGCACCAGCTGGGGAGAATTGCTCTGTGCTACCTGCCTGGTTCAGGCTGGCGACGTGACAGAAAAAATGCTGAACTCTTCATTTCCTTCCTGTCTGGTGACTCCACTTTATTTGTTCAAAATCCTGCAAAACACCAGGAATTCACAGCAGCAGTGATCCCAGTGCACCATGGCAAACTCCCAGATTGCAGGGATAATTACACAGAATTATATTGTTTCAAGAGAAGGACGTCAAAGAGTTCTTAAAATGATCAATGATGACTTTTAAGATTAAACTCTGGCTCTTTCCATCATTTCTGTGAGACATTTTAAGGATATTATCTTTTTGTCTGATTTTACACCCCTGCAGCCTGCGGGTGGCCAAACCTTCCTGTGACCTCTTACAGGTGTTGAGGGTTACTCAAAGTTACTCAAATTCCTCAGAGCTACTCAAATCACTCAAAGTTACCCAAATTACTGACATTTTCCTTAATCAGAGCTACCCAAATGTTCTTTTTTTAGCAGAAATGTGTCACCAGCCCACCTGGTTCTTTGGGAGCTGATGCAAATATTGGTGCTGTCCTTGGCTGGAGCCAAGCTGGAGCTCTCAGAACTTTTTTTTTGACCCAGTGCAAGTCTGTGAAAGATAAGATTTCTAAAATATCCATGAAAAATGGGATTTCTCAATGCAGACCCTGCAGCTGTTACCACACTGAGCCAATTCAGCCGTGGCTGTTCTATCCCTGAATTTCCAACACACACAGAATTCACGAGTTCAGTACCCAAAACAATGTGACAACAGAGAAATCATCTTTACTTTGCCTATAAAACATAAAACCAAATGCAAAATTGTTCCCTGCCCATGGCAGGGGGTTGGATACAGATGAGTTTTAAGGTCCTTTCCAACCCAAACCTTCTGGACAACCCAAACATTTCCAATCCAAACATTCTGGACAACCCAAACCTTTCCACTCCCAAAAATTCTGGATTTCAATTCCAAAGCCAGTCCCAGGTGTTGTGTGTCCAGAGTGAAAAGTGAAACCATTTTTTTTTGTGCCTCCCATCTGCTGCAGGGAACCACAGCAGAACTTTTCCTCCTCCCAGCTGTCGGGATATTGAATTAATTTAATTAATTCAAACATTTGTGTCGATATCCTGGTGAGTGGGGCCCTCACCAGAAGGTGAATCCCAGCTGTGTGAGAGGATCCAGTGCTGAGTTCCCCACTCCAGAGGAGCGGACACAGAAATGTCCTGATGCTTCAGCTCCTCCTGCCTTTCCTTTGGCATCTCCAAAAAGGTCTGGAAAGCAAATTCAGCAAGAATTTGGAGCGTTGACAACTTGAAAGGCTATTTTTCTAAATATATACGACATATTCTTCCAAATGGGATAGTTAGGCATGGAAAAACCTGCTCCAAAATTCCCTGAGCCTTTTGCCTTTTATTTAGTGGAGCATGACCCTAAATCTGTAGTTTTTCGTGGCAAATGGATTTGGATCCTCAGCAGTGCCCCTGGGTGAGCACAAAGCTTTGTTGTTCTTGCTCATGGCGTTCTGGAGCTGCTGTTTGTTTCTGATGTGGAAAATTCTGGCAAATTGTTTGCATCACCAAGTGGGGGTGGGTTTTTTTTAAACACAATAAAAAGAAAATCTTTGCCACCTTCAGCCGTGGAGCTGCCTGGGAGATGAATGTTGTTATTCCTAATTAATGTATTGAGAAACAACATGAAGTGGCTTGTCTGTGGTTGTCATTAAGTCACTGGCAAAAGCCTGGAATAAAATCAGGAGATACTGAATTTGCATCCAGTGCCCTTCCAACAGCTCGCTCTGTTTATTTCTTTCTTTCTTTTTAACGGGGTCTTTCGAGTATCTGTAAAAATCAGTTCATTTGGGGCTTAGTGGCACTGACATTGTGGCACTGAGATAAAGATACACCTGTACATGAATATTTGCAGATTTGGGGAGGTAAATCTGCCCAAGTCACCGGTGGGAATCCAAGAGCTGCTGTTCCTTGAGCTCTTCAAACTGGAGGAAATCTGGGCTTTGCTCCACCTCAATCCCAGGTCAGGGAAGGGCTTTGGTTAAAAGGGAAAATCTCTTTATTTTTGCCCAAACCAGTTGGGGAGGGACTGCTTGAATCTGTTTCCTAGAGGGACCCCATTCAGAGGTTTCCTCCCAAATTTGCCCTAAACCAGGACAGCAACTCAGTATTTTTATGTGCTAAAAATGATTTCTTTAAAATATCCAGCTGTCCTCTTAATATCTGTTGGATATTTTGGAGAAACAATTGGACTGGGATGAGCTGGGATAGAAAACTCTCCTGGCCTGGAGTTCCTAGGGAGCCACTGTGCAGGGAAGGGATTCTGTAAAAGAATTAGGAAATAGTTTAATAAGCAAGGAATCCCAGAGATTCCTTGAGATATGATCTATATTTGCATTTCACAGCTCTAAAGGTGGCACTGAGCCTGTCTTTGAGTGGCTGGAGCGTGGTGGGGTCTCCCCTCAGGGACTGGAGCCTGGAATTACTGCTGGGTCCTTGTTCTACAGAAGTGGAGGTTTCATGGGTTGGATTTTTCCCCATTTCTCCAGGTTCTGGCAGTGCTGTCAATCCCAAAGGAGCTGTTTGTTCACTGAGTCCCTGGGATGCATCCCAAGGTTTAGAAAGTACTTGGAAACCCTCAGACAAAAGCAGCACGTGGCCGTTGGTAATTAGGGGATGTCTGGCAATTGGTAATTAGGGGATGTCGAGTTCTGCACAGGGTTTATTATCTGGGAAAGAATTCCTCCCTGGGAGGGTGTGAGGGGCTGGGATGGGATTCCCAGAGGAGCTGTGGCTGCCCCTGGATCCCTGGCAGTGCCCCAGGCCAGGCTGGAGCCCCTGGGACAGTGGGAGGTGTCCCTGCCAGGGCAGGGGTGGCACTGGGTGGGATTTGAGTCCCTTCCAACCCCAACCATTCCAGGATTTTTTATTGCTGCAGGATCAAGAGGAAGCAGCTGCCCTGCTTTTCACAGCCAGCCTCAAACCAGAAGCACCAAAGTTTGACATTTGAGCAACAAATTCAGAATTTTTTTGTGTTTTCGCTATGCAGGTGCCCAAACCCTGCTCCCAAGGTTGGGCAGACATTCCATTCAGGAATGTCCCGTGCCTGGAATGGTGTGGGAGTTCCTCATTAGTCTTGTTCTATAATTTTGCTAATTCACCTTTGGGTTAATGCTGAGCAGCAGCCCTTACTCAGAGCCAGGGCATGAATTACTGCGAGCCAGATCAACAGTTACTCCGTGGAGCAGCTCCCAGCAGTGTGAATTTTCAAAGGAGGCAGGAAGGAAGAAAAAAGAGAGAGAAAGGGGGAAAAAATAGAACAGAATTTTTCCTCTGTCCTTTTCCGGCTGACTGGAAGGGGCTGCAGCAGTCCCAGGGTGTGACACAGCATCCATTAATTCTGGGAGAGCACTGCACACGTGGCTCATGATCCACAGGCTGCTTCATTTCCTTTGGCCCCAGCAGCTCCGTGCTGGGCGCTGCAGTGATGGGTTTGTGTTGATCCCAGAGCTTCCATTTGAAAGCCAAGGCTGGGGGTGGAAGAATCCTTTAACTCCAGGAAAATTCCTGGCACCCAAAGGGGACAACCCTCTGGAAATCTTTACCTGGGTGCAGGCAAAACCACCAAATTTTGTTCAGTAGGAGTCCTGGAAAGGAAACAGGAGATAAAGAAAATGAAAATTTCCATGGGTTCCGTGGTGTTTGTGTTCAAGTTTCCACTTGGCCTGTTCAGAACTGACCCGGAGTATTAATGGGAGGAAATTCAAATAAAAGTCAGATTCTGTGGGATAAAATAACTTTGGGAGTGCTCGTGTAGCAGCCCAAGCTTTAAATTAAATATTACGTTAAGCTCGAGCTGCCTGTGGGAATGCCAAGTGCTCTATTTGTTGGGAATAAATCTATCCTGGAGTTCCTTCGTTTTTTATTTCCTCCCTTTCAGTGGTGCCTGTGCCCAGAGCTGACACTTGGAATGGTTAAATGGGAAATATCTGCACCTGCCTTGGGACGGGAAGCGTCCCAGGATCTCCAGATGATTGTTCTCATTACCCATTGATGAGTTTATTAATTTGCAATGCAATGAATCCCAAAGCACAAAAAAAAAAAAAATTAAATACAGAAGTTCTGGGAGTGTTGATTGCAAGGATTTGCCAGGGGTTTGTGTCCAGGTCAGGGTGGGCAGGCTGTCCTGGAGATCTGGATCCCAAGGCTGGACAGGGCTTGGAGCAGCCTGGGACAGGGGAAGGTCCTTTGGATCATACTTAATTTATTTCCCATGTCCCATAGGATCGTATTTAATAGGATCATATTTAAAAGGATCATATTTAATAGGATCACACTGAAGGTTCTTTGGTCCTGTCCCAAGCCCTGTGGGACTCCCCTGCCCAAGGAAGAGCTCAGTCCCAGAGGATAATTCACACCCCTGCTCACCCCTCGATGAAAAATCAGTTTAAACCTTCAATTTGTGGCCCGGATTCCTGAATTCCATTTGCTTCCCTGAAAACTGCCTTTCAGAGTGGTTTTAGGGAGCTCAGGCAGGCTCTGCCTGGGAGGTTGGAGGGGATGAGTTGTGTTTATTGCCCCGTTTTTCTCGGTGCTTTAATTCCATACAGTTTAATGGCCCTTTTTATGAAGGCAAAAACATTAAAGAACATCCTCACCCTCTAAACCATGCCTGGGCTGCAAACTGCTGTCCTGATTTAATACTGAAAATACTTAAAATAATCAATTTATTTATCAATTACAGTAAACAATAGGGCAATAGAAAGCTTTGCAGCACTAGGTGATGAGTATTCATGACTTAAGAAAAACACG
>JAOTQZ010000889.1:1711624-1725402 GCA_026546895.1 Pogonocichla stellata | reverse complement strand
TGTTCTTTTTAAACCAACAAAAGATAGCTCTATATTTTCTTTTTTCCTTTCGGGGGTTGGTTTTTTCTGTGGGTTTTTTTTTTTTTTTTGGTCGTTTTTTAAGTGGTCAAGCATTAATATTTCAACCTTCAGACATGGGCATTAAAGCTTATGTTGAACCAAAAGGACCTTGGCAATTGATGCAGCAGAAACAAAGAAACTCGGGTGCATGTACATTTAAGACACAGGCTGTACACTATGGAGGGGGCTTTTGATTTTTTATCTTCATTGTGCTTCATTGTTGACACTCTAATTCCTTTTTGGGCTCTAAAAAAAAAAAGGGGAAATACTGCAACGGAGTCACGACTCAGATTTCCAGGCCAGTGGTGCTTGTTAAGCAAAATTCATGGACGTTTGGGAACCAAAATGGAAGTGAAGTGCTTGAAACGGATCAGAAGGAAAATCTTTTAAAGAGCATTTAGTGCAACTCACTGGCTGACACAATTTCTAAAACACAGCAGAATGTGTAACGTTGTTTTTTGATTTGGGTTTTGGTTTTGTTTGGGTTTTTTTTAATTAATTATTATGATCAGTTAGTTTTTGTGTAGTTTTTATCAATAAAATGACAACAACAAACAACAAAAAAAAAAGTGGTGGAAAAAAAATAAACATATTATTTTGTGGTTGGGACACCACAGCCAAGCTACTGTTTGATTTCTCTGGGTGTGTGACATGGGGATCCCTCATGGAGAGAGGGGACAATGCTGGGTCCTGTTTCTCCCCTCTTGGAAGTAAAGCAGGGAATTGTTCTCAATTTTAAAAACCTGAGTCTGGAGAAGCTGAATTTATTTGGTTTGTCTAAAAAAAGCGGTGGTTTGGGGGCTGGGGGAGGGGAAGAGAGGGAAAACAACTCTTGTTATTTAACTAAAAGTTGGGGGGTTTTATAGAAGAGAGGTTTTTCATCTGCAAACCTGAGCTGGAACTAAACCAACTCAGATTAGAACACAAGGGATGAGGTTTTATCTGGAGGGGGAAGAACACATTGACGAGGTTTAGGACAGAATGAATTTGGTGATTATTTCAGCTATTTATTTGGGTGTGTTAAGCAAAATCTTGGCCACAAGGCTTAATGAATTCCTGCAAGTACTGAGTGCTGTCTCATAGATACAATATTCTATTGCCTCCTGTGTTCCTCACCTGGAAAACTGATTTATTTTTCCCTGGAAGGCAAGGAAGGATGGGGATGGATGTGCTGGGCTAGGCAGGACACACGGAGTGAACCTGATGCGTGGAAGGTAATGCATTTAAAATTAAGCGTTGGGCAGGAAATGAAAAGAAAATGGAGTGAAAATCCAGGTGAGGAGTTTCCAGATGAGATCTCCTGAGATCTGTCAGCCTTGGCAGTGCCATGGATGGAGGCAAAAAGCTGCTCCAAACACGAGTTCTCTCCAAATGGAGTTTAAAACACTGACCCATGCAGTGAAAAGAGAAGAGCTCCCACCCATTCCCGGCGGCTCCAGGTCAGCAGGAGGACGCATTCCAATAAATATCCAAAGGGGAACAGCATTCCCGTGCTCCTGGAAGATGAGAATGGAAATATTTTTATTGTAAGGATCATTAAAGGCAATTTTATAATCCTGGTGTGATTTTTGAGAGGATCGTTCTACCAGGATCGGGGAAGGAAATGTCACCCAGAATTATTTCTTGTCCTGGTGTGTTTTTTCCTTAACCCCCCCACCTGCTGGGCATGTAGATGTTGGAGAATATATTGTTTATTTTTTAATTCTGATTATAATTGTCTTGGCTGCAACTTCCCCCTGTGCTCTGGGAAAAGCTACTGAAAAAGAAGGTAAAATTAAACAAACTTCCCCTTTTTTATTTCCTTATTTCAAAATAACCTAATTTTAGCATTGATTTGGAGGATGTGTGGAACTGACATTAGATTACAGATTTTCTTGGCAATTAGTGAGAATTGTGGGAACAAAATAAACTCCTGTGGGCACAATCTCTGGGTAAATGCATGGTTTTCTGCCTGAAATGTTGCTGGGTTTCCTCTATTTATATCCTGATGCCAGGTTGGGTAAGAAGCCCATAACTTCTGTTTGTATCCTTAAAAATTAAGGAGAAAATGCTCCAAGAATGAGTTGAAGGCATGAAGTTAAACCTTCCTCAAGTGCTAAAGATCTGGAAGAGCCAAAAATTTGTGTCCTGGATTGCTTTGGATGAAAGCAGAAGCCATTGGGCTGAGCTCAAGTGATCAGATCAAAAGGACTCTTTACAAGATGACGTGGGGCTCCAGATTTTACAAAAATCAAAATTTTAACTCTCCTGCCTGCAATCAAAGCCAAAGAAATTTATATAAAATTTACTCTTCAGCCATAGTGCCAAAAGCCAAGATTAAAGTGTTGAACCCCAGACTTTTGTTATGAATTTTATATTTATTGTGCTCTTTTCAAAGTCCCAGTTCCTGGATTCACAGGATTCTGTTGCACCTTCGGCTTCAGAGTGTGCCCAAACTCTCCTTGGGCAAGGTCTTCCTACTCCTCTTCACACAGTTCTGGTGAGGGAAGTGGCTGCTCTGCAAGGGAGGATGGAGAAACTCAACAGGTAAGACCCAAAAATTAAAAATTAAACTTTGATGACGTTCCCAGCAAACAGCTAAAGGAGTATTAATGAAGGCACCTCGTTACTGAAGGGTGGCTTTGGTGGCAACTAGGAGCTTCAAACCAAAGCTCTGAACTTCATGCTCTGCAAAAAAAAACAACAACTGACGGGTGTAAATTACAGATTCTCACAGATTTTGGGGGAAATCAGATGCTGCTTTTCTCCCTCACTCATTGTCACCTTGCAAGTGTCCGTGGGGCCAAAATTCCCCTGTCCTGGGAATGCTGGGGTGGATTTGTATCCCAGAGCCTGTCCCAGCACTGATCCAAGTCATTTCCAAGGCTGGCAATATTTTGCTGTGAGATTTTTAAAAATCTTTTGGAATAAGCTGCCCTTTTCAGTAATGAATTGCAAGTGTTCCGAAGATTGATAAACACAATTTCATCCTGAGTCCCCACTGGAAAAAGTCCCTGAAGGAATTTGGCACGTTGGCCATGGCAAATCTAGTGCTTTTATAGATATTTTCAAGCTGCATGAAGATTTAAGGCTCTAATGTAGTGTGTATTGAAAGTTATTAATTTTTAGGTGGTTTTGGCTCCTTTAAATGTCACTTGTCACTTTTTTAAAGCTGTAGAAAGGAAGGGGGGGGTTGGTGGGGTTGTGAGTCCATCAAGCTGGAACCTTGCCTTAAATTAAGAAAAATAAATTACCTGTCTGATATTAATGCCTTCCTCATAAGAGTGAGAGCAATAAAGAAGGCTCAGACCGACTTGGAGTTTGAGCTTGTTGGAGGGCAGGAATTAAAATCTTCCCTTGATGGCCAGAAAATGGAGGAAAACAGATTTTAGGGACACACCACCCATTCCCCAGAGATCCTGCTCATTGCTGGGAGATGCGATTTGATTATCTTGATTTTTAAAAGTGTCATTATCAGTATGATAAAGATAAGAATAAATTTAAAAGAATAATAAACCAGCCCCTTTTGAGGGAGAAGCTGTGGCTGCCCCATCCCTGGAAGAGTCCTGGAAGTTGGATGGGCTTTGGAGCAACCTGGGACAGTGGTGGGCGTCCCTGCAGGGCTTTGGAAATGGATTTTCCCAATCCAAATCATTCCATGACTCTCTGCTCAAAACCAGCCCAGCCCGACCCCGTTCTGTAAAAGAGCTAAACAGAAAATCTCAATAAAGAAACTGGAGTTTGCAGCAGAGCTGGGTCCCACGAGGAGTGAAACCCAAACATCCCTCGTTGGCTCCGTGCAGTCGCTCCAGCAGCCCTCAGTGCCCGTTCCTGGCCCTGGGGCTCTGCTGCTGGGGTTCAATAAAGCCTGGGCAGCTCCCAGTAAGTCAGGCCCAGCAGGGAATGCTGTCAGTCCTGACTGGAGCCAGGGGACACATCCCAGCCCTGGCACAAGCATGGGTTAGTTGAGGTGCTGGGGCTGGGTTGGACTCGATCTTAAAGATCTCAGCCTGGTGATTCTGTGACTCTGAGATCAAACCCAGCTCTCTGCAAACCTGCTCTGAGTGACAACAGAAATCAGTGACAAAGCCAAACCAGGCTCTGTGCCTGCCCCCCTCCCCTGCTGCCCCCCAGTGATATTTTGTGTATTAAAAAGGCAGAGGAAAATCAAGTTGATAAGGCACAAGCTCGTGACTTTCAATCAGTGCCTCGGGCTCCCCGGCGCTCTGGAGGGCTCTCCTTGCTAAAAGGTTGTGCTCAGAACAGCAGGATCCAGGGCATCTTGAGAGGCTGATGAAGCAGGGGAAAGAAAGCATTTTCCTCCCAAACCCTCCTGGGATTCAGGGTTGAAAGAGAGGGCAGGTTGGCAAATACTGTCAGTGTTCTGCTGGGATGGAAAATGTGGCCACAATAATTCAGAGCAAAACGCATCATAAAAATCTTGTCATAAAATCAGAGAATGGCCTGGGCTAGAAAATCTCTTTCAAATTCCTTGTGTTGGACAAAGGGAGCAACACTCCAATAAACTGTTGGTGATATTCAAGTTGCAATTTATAAACAGTCTCCTCAAACATTGTGGTATTTGCAATGTATTTATATCATATTATGCAAGATAAATGGCTGGCAAACATTCATAAAGTATTTATTGGACATGCCACTGTTTGTTCAATGATTTATAAATCAATGCTGGGAAATGGGAAGTAGTGGCAGAGTTTCAGATAAATTCGTTGCAAAATATTTGCTGTGCATCAATAATTCTGATATTAATTAGTTTAGGCTTTATCTGCAAGTGCCTTGGGACTGATTTACCGTTCATTTTCTCTCCTGGGCTCAAGGGCTGGAATTCCTGCTCAGGTTGGGGCCAGGCCTGGATGTTCTCAGTCCAGAGCTGGATCTGTCCCCGGTTTGTGCAACTTCCTTGAGGACTCGTTGGGGAGGGAATGGGATGGGCAGGATATCCCTGAGTGTCCCCAGGAATTGGCTGTTCCCTCCCTCTGCTCTCCCTGCAGGGTTAAATCTTGGAATCCTGGAATGATTTGGGTTGGAAGGATCTTAAATCCCACCCAATGCCGCCCCTGCCATGGCAGGGACACCTGCCACTGTCCCAAATTATAGAACACGACTAATGAGGAACTCCCACACCATTCCAGGCACGGGACATTCCTGAATGGGATGTCTGCCCAACCTTGGGAGCAGGGTTTGGGCACCTGCATAGCGAAAACACAAAAAAAAATTCTGATTTTGTTGCTCAAATGTTCAACTTTGGTGCTTCTGGTTTGAGACTGGCTGTGAAAAGCAGGGCAGCTGCTTCCTCTTGATCCTTTTAAAAAAACCACCCCAAATTTGCAGCAGCTTTTTTAAGACCCAGATGAGAGTTTCTAGGCTTGGTTTAGTGGTTGAATCCCTTCCTCTGGAGCTGATCACAAGCTCCTTGCTCTTCCTGGGGGGCTCTGGTCACCTCCTTCTCCTAAAATCTGAAATGAGGAGCTGTGAATCTTTAAAGAACTGACACTGCCCCTGGTGAGATGCAAATGCCTCCTGGTTTGTATTTCTCTATGCAAATAAGTTTTGAAGTAGTGCTTGAATTTCATTCTGGTCCAGTGGATCAGCATGAGGGCTCTTGGTGCTTAAACTCATTAAAGTTCAAACTGGAGCTGGGTTTAGAACTGTGGGAATGAAAATAACTTGTACTAATTGGGTGTCACAAAGTGTGCATCCCTCTCTGCTTATTGTTTTTATGCAGGTTTCTTAAGGTGCAAGAAGTTATTAAAGTTATTTAAAGTGGGTTTAGCTTTTATTTGATGGCTGATAGAAACGTTCAGGGATGTGGCAATGCCCTGGTGAAGGTGGATAAATAAATTAAAATCCATCAGCTGCTATCAAGAAGAGGATGCTAGAGTAAAAAGCAACACACCTGGACACTCACTGCAGGATCTTTGGGTGGGAATTGATGTTTTATTCCCATTTAATAAAGGTTTTTAGTTAACAACTGCATCAAAATGAAATGGCTTTGGAAAAGGGAATTTTGTGTAGCCATGTTTTGCTTGATTACTCTTGGGAATTTTCAGGAGGGAATTGTGTAGCCCTGCTTTGTGAGAATTTTTGGGTGGGATTTTTGTAGCCCTCCTCTGTTTGTGGGAATTCTCGGGTGGGATTTGTGCAGCCCTGCTTTGTCTGTGGGAATTTTGGGGTGGGATTTGTGCAAAACCTCCAGGCCTCGGTGGAAACCCCCACCCTGGGGGCTGCTGTGCTTGCTGTGCCTTTTCAGCCTCCTGCTGCAACAACCACGGAGAGCAAACCTTCCCTGACTGCCCTGGGCAGCACCCCCAGGAAATGCCAGGTGTTCCAGGCACGGAGATGAGTTTAAAAGCTGGGAAAGCTTCAGGAATCACTGCAGGGAGCCATCCCTTCCTCCTCCTCAACATCCCTGACCTCAGCCCTGGGATGATCAGTGTATTACACTGAAAAACAGCGAATTTTCCTGTCCAGCACCACACCTGCCCTTCCCATGTCACACACCTTGTATCTTTATAAGAGCAGCTTTTCTGGGCAGGGCCTGGCTTTTTAGCAGGATTTTGGTGGAGCTCTGCACGCTCTGCCAGGCTTTGATAAATAATGTAAACGACAGACAGGTCGATAGAGATGTAGATGAAGTAAAACAAGTCTGTGCTGCAGCATCTGAAAGGCTCCGAGTTAAATTAGCTGCTGGAGGTGATAAAGGGCTGCTGTAAGAGCTGCACAGGACCTGCGGATGGAAACACCTCCTCAAGGCTGGAGCTGCTCAGATCTCCAGCCCCGCACTCAGGGAGTTTCTATCTGTGCCCCACCAGGCAGAAAATCAGTTTTTAGCTTCAGAATTGCAGAGAAATACAGGCACGGGTCTGAATTTAGCAACCAGACACGGTGTGGGAAATAAAGGGTGGAAATTTAGGGTGGGGGGAAAACTGCTGGCAGCAAAGGAAAAACCTCTCATTGGCATCATGTCCGGAGGGCCTTTTCACCAGTTGTATTTTGGGATGAGGTTCAAAGAGGGATGTGAGTTTTCACCCCAGCAGGAACCTTCTCATTGCATCATTAAGGCTGCAAAAGGCCTCCAAGCCCAGCACTTGAGCAAATCCCACCCCGCCCATCAATCCTGTCATGAAGTGCCAGCTCTGCTTGTTTTTTGAACCCTCCAGGGTGGGTTTTAAAAGCTGACCCTCCACTTTTATGTGACGCTTCTGCTGATTTCGATGCACAGAGTGGGTTTTGGGCAGCAGCCAGGGCAGAGCTGGGCAGGAGCAGGGCTGGGGTGAGGCTGTGTGACAGCAAAGCTGCATTTTTAGCAGATTTTTTGCTTCCCAGGTGAGGAAAATCCTGCTCCAGCTTCTTTGGAATCTCTTGTTCCACAGGTGTGGTGATTCCACAGGCTGGGATCAGGTGGATCCACAACCTGCCGTGTGCCAGTGGCTGAAAACACTTTGTTGGTAAAAACAGAGATGGATTGGGAGGGGTGGAAAACCCCAGAGCAGCTGGGATTTGTAATAAACTCCAGTTATCCTCCCTTTTTTCCTTCCAGAGGCTGAATCCATCAAGTTTTAAGTGCTTTTTTCCCCTCCAAGTTCTGCCTCTCCAGCACTCGCTGCCTCACTTTCCCTGAATTCAATCACGTGGGGAGCATCCATGGAAAACATCAGAAGTTTTTCCTTTTTGTTTGCATGGCCAGCACACAGAATTCTGGCAGATTCTCAGCCCTGCTTTGTCTGGGGGAATTTTGGGGGAGGATTCATTTAGCCCTGATTTGTTGGTGGGAATTTTCAGGTGGGATTTTTTTTTTTATCAGCCTGGTTTGACTCTGGGAATTTTGGGGTGGGATTTGTGTAGCCCTGCTTTCTTTGTGGGAATTTTCAAGTGGGAATTGTGTAGCCTTGTTTTTCTCTTTAGAACTTTTAGGCCGTATTTTTACAGCCCTTTTTTGCTCTTGGAAATTTTTGGGGTGGGATTTTTGTAGCCCTGCTTTGTTTGTGGGAATTTTCAGGTGGGATTTTTTTATAAGCCTGGTTTTACTCTGGGAATTTTTGGGTGGCATTTGTGTAGCCCTGGCCTCACTCTTCAAACTGCAGAAAATCCTTTAAGAAGAGCTGGTTGGCAACACCAGTGAGTGGAGATTGTTTTTATCCTCAATAATTTTTTTTAATTTTTTTTTTTATCATGAGCTCCTTGTTCAGGGGTTCCCCAGTGTCCCAAGAGCAATTTCAGGGGCGGGGATGTCACCTCAATAATTGTCATTTCTCCTGTGAATCCCAGCTCTGTAACCATCCCAGGGAAAGGAAAGAAGGCTGGAACCCTGGCTAGGAATATTTATATTGAAATATTAGTGATTGTTTTTGTGTAAAAAGCACAGAAGAATCCTTCCCTGCAAAAACATCTCTATTCCTGTGAAAATATGGAAATATTCTAAAAACCTTGTAGGGGCACTGAGTAAGCTGACAAATTCATGGCAGGATTATGGGAGAATTGTTTAGACCAAATTTTCTTGGTGTATTCTCTGAAGTAATTTATTTTTTGGGGGCCAAAACAGGAGTGATGTTATTCAATTAAAAAGGCCTAACATGAAGATTTTTGAACCAGCAAGAAGTAAAATTTTGGAAAAGACAAGTCCATTTAAAAAAGGGAAAGAAAAAACATGTTGGATTTTGGGGGATTTTTTTTTTTCAGGAAGAGCTTGATGAATGTCAGCTTTTAAAACCTATAAAAAGCAGCAGTTAAGAAAAATGTGGTTTGGGGTTGTTTGGGTTTGGGTTTTTTGGTTTTTTTTTTCCTTTGGTATAGATTTAGCTGCATCATTTTAGACCTCATATGTGGAACTGAGTTTTTTCAGTCAAGTTTCCAATCTTCTAAAAGCCATCAATATTTCAGAAGCACAAGAAAGTTGGTTTACAAACTGTTGGGTTGTATTAAATAGTATATCTATACTTGTGAAGAAAACAAAAAATCAATGGCTACTGCAAGTTTAGCTCTGAAAGAATCCTAAAGAAATGTCAGCAGCTCTTTTCTGGGCTCTTTCTATTGTGCCCATCAAATGTTTGAAGTGATTTTCAATATTGGCTTTTACTTTGTGGTAAAAACTTTATGCTGAACATTCTTGGGGGAGCCTAAACTCATTTATTTTATCCTCAAGGGTGAGTTTGCAGAGATCTTTAAATGCTTTTCTGAGAAGTGGCATTGATGGGCAATGAAATATCCTGTCCATGTGAAAATCCCAACTTTTCCCTCTCACTGCCCCCGTTGGAGCCAGGGCTGCTTCCAGGGGTTCTGTGTAGGTTGTGATGCTCAAAATTCCTGCCTCAAGTGGCCAAAAAGTTAAGAAATAAACCCAAACAAATTAAAACTCATTTTTGTCCAAACCACCAGCAGTTTGATGAGACAACTGGGAAGATTTTAGGGGCATGTGCTGATTATTTCCTTTTTTGACATTATGCTACAATTACCATTTCCTTTCCTGATGACCTGTTTTAGGTGTTTTTAAACCCTAAAAGATAGAGGTTATAGCAGAAAGAATGGCCAACACTGAGCATATCACTGAATAATCTATTCAGTTCAGAAATATTGTTAAGCATCCTCTGACCTTTGGGGTTTTGTAACAATTCCCACTGATGATCCCTGTGGATCCCTTCCAGCTCAGGATATTCTAGGATTTTATGATAATAGATGCACTTTTAAAAATAAAACCAGTTTATAAATGGGCAAGGATCACCCCCTGTGTCTATCTATTTTCAGCATTACAGAACATCCTGGTTTTATGTGGAATTTTATGTGGAATCCAATCCTGGATTGCAGTGGAGAGAGCCCTCAGTAAAATATCTGGAGTGTGTAAAAATTCAAGCACTGCTTGTGGGGAGCAAGGACACCCCAATCTTGTTCCAGCAGGGAACAGATCCAGTGGGATCCCTGAAAGTAACAGAATTTAACACACCAACATCTCCTGGTGGCACATTAAATTAACTCCTCCTGCAATTAGTTTGATTAATACACATTTCTAAACCTGCCCAGCCCTGGCTGTCCATGGCAGAGTCCCCATCCCTGGAAGTGCCCAAAAAACCTCTGGATGTGGCACTTGGGGACACAGTGGTGACCATGGTGGTGCTGGACTCGATGAGCCTCAAGGTTTATTCCAGCCTCAACCCTTCTGTTCCTTTTAACAGAACAGTTTATTTCCCAGTTTAATGCCCCAAATTATTTTGTTATTTCCCAGTTTATTGCCCCAATTTCCCAGTTTTGTTGAATCCAGCTGCAAATGGGTTGGGGAAAGGACAAGGAATGGGAAGGAGCAGCAGCTTTTGGGGGAAGGTAGAAAACAGCAGCTCCATCAGCTGCCAGAATTGGTTAAATCTCCATTTTCTGCCTCAGCACCCACAACCACCTTCCTGCCCTGGGAATTTGGAGCAGAAATGCTGAAGCTTCCCTTCCGTGCCTGATCCCAGCATGGAAAATGGAGCTGACATAAACTGGGAGTATCCAAATGATTTGTAAGTATCTGGGCTAATGAATGAGTTCGAGCTCTGTCAATATTTGCAGCCAGGGCTGTGGAATTAGCGTGGGTAATGCATGCAGGAGATGTAATTTTCAATTTACTTATCAATGTAAACATTCATTTAAAGCTGAAGGTAAGCCTGGTTTACAGAACTTCACTTGCTGGGAAAGCAGGGAAATTTATAATTTACATTTTGCAGGGGAGGGCTGCTCACAGGTACCCAAACCAGGGGTATTGTGGTGTTGCTTTGCTGTGCAAAAGTCAATTCTTTCCTAATCACCAAACCAGATTCTTGCATCCCATGGAAGATGACTTGATGTGCTATTCCAAGTACATTTTTCCATGTATACTGTGTGGTTTTTTTCCCTGAGAACACAAGGAAACCTTTCCCAAAACAAATCTTTTTGTCTCTCTGTTTTTCCCCATTATTGTTGAACAGATCATAATCTCATCCATAATGGATGTGGGACTGAAAAATTCCAGGGAGTTCACATTTACCAGCATTGCCGAGGGAAGGAATTCTCTCCTGAAGATCCAGCTTTAATATAAAAGAGGAATAGCTGATATTACCATGTTCAGATCCAAAAAACTGAAATTGGAGCCCTGCTGATGTTTAATATCAGCTGGATTCCGTGGGCCTTGTGTTAGGATGATTTTTGGAGGTTGGATTTGTGGTTCTGTGATGAGGAGCTGGAATAATCACATCCCTAAAAAATCTACTGCCCTGGAACTGCGTGTCAGGAAAATACCTCTCTGACAGATTTCTTTTCAATTGTAATCAAATTGGAGGAATTTGATATTTCTGGGATATGATTAAAATATCAGAGGAGCTCAGTTTATCCCAGAGTTATTGATGCAGCAGAGCACAAGGTGCTTAAATCAACAATTTTGCTTTATATCTCAGTTAACATCCTCCCAGGGAAAGGAAACAATTGATTCCATCAAGACTGGTTCTGGTTTGACACTTTTTGCACTTTTTGAAGTGTTTCAGGTGGGGCCAGGCAGGGGGAGGTGAATTATCTGCACAGGGCAGGCACCACCCACCACTTCTTGTTCCTTGCTGAGGTCCCCACGGCTGTTGTTTTATGGAAAAAATTATTTATGTTGTTTATGGAAATAACTGGAATGCTGGTGTTCTGCTGAATCTCAGCCCTGGTGGAATTTTACTCCAGGCCATTGCACCAAAACCTGCTGGAAGTTTCTCCCAAGGAGAGAAGGGTGGAACCAATGAAGTTGGAGCAACAGCAGGAATGGGATGAAGGCTCTGGCATCCATGAGGGAAATGTGGGCAAAAAAAAGCCCCACAGAGACAAGAGAGGGAGGGAAATAATAATTAATATTAATTTTGAGAGTTTGGCATCAACTGGGAGTGAGGAGGAGAGCAGACCCCTTGTGCTGGTGACTGCAGGAGAGCCACAGGACTGTGAAAAACGAGGTTCACTTTCCTGGTAGATTTTTAAAAGTTTCATAAAAGACAAGAAGAGACAAACAATAAAGCAGAAGGTTATAACAGGTGCTTGACATCCAGCCAAGAGCACACCCTAATTCCTAAAACATTTCTTTAAATGCATCAACATGTTGAATATTCATAGGCCTTTATATGTTATCCGAATTAATCCCCCCCAACCTGTAAATCAAGTTTTTGTGGTGCTGTTTCATCACCTGTTTCCTGATCAATAAATCCTTTCCCTGGAGTTCTGGTTATCTTCATCCAGATAGGATAATCCAAGAATGTGAAGAATTTCCTGATTATCTTTTTACCATTCTCTGAGTTAGTTACATGAACAATAGCTTTTTACATCACCATGTTGTAGTCCAAGAAATATATACATATATTTATCACACTACTATTTCTAAGTTTTGTTAATAACAAAACTAAAAGAAACTATATTCATACAGCAAAGTTTTCCAACATTATGCATATAGCATTCATTTTAATATTTGCGAAAAGCCAATAATATAATATGTACTTATAACAGGGTTAAAAAGGGGAATTGAGAAAACAAAAAAGAGAGGAATTACCTGCAATCAGACTGCAGGAACCGTAGTTCCATGTATTACTACACTCCGGCCATACCTGATTGCCTAGAGGAACCTTGGCTATATTGAGGGTCGGAACAGTTAATAGTTGTTGCAGGGGCTGCAGAAGGTGGGATGCTGAGAACCCAAAACTCCAGTGTACCCTTGGGCGTGGATGGTTGGGCTGCTCTGGGATGTTAAACTGTTGAGCAGATAACTGAGAGATCCGAGAGACTAATTAGGCCTGCTTAATAAAGGGGTAAAAGGAGAGTAAGACAACAGTTGGTGTAGCACTCAGCCTCAAGGGCGGGAAACAATGATAAACGGTAATCCTTCAGTAAGGCTTTGAAGTCTGTTTAAGTGCTGTTATGTAGCTGGGGGTTTATAGGTGTGTGGGTAGTGAGAGAAAGATTTTAAGCTTGGGGATATTAGAAGAGTTTAGGATTATTTTACTGAAGGTAGGTTACTGTGTAACAAATAAGCACCAGTAAAGAAATATTAACATCTAATTAAACAACAGACGTACCTTAGCATTGTGTGAATGTATGAATAGGAAATAAAGAGAGCGTGAAGTATATGTGTATGTCCCGTGTCTTATGTGATTGATGAGTGGTAAATGCTGAGTGAATGAGATGTACTGCAGTGCGACGTGAATGAGGAGCTTCGATCCGCATTTCCACTTTTTGGGTGACCAAGGTGTGTCGACGATTGAAGAGACAGTGTCTCCATGGTTTGCATGCATGAAGCTGGTTTATTGATTCCACAGATCAGTATACATACATTTTCAGCTATAGCTAAAAATAACAAGAAACACAATATTTATGTATCTAAATTACATTGCTTAATCACAGCTTTGTACAGACTCGCACAGGCATGTACGGTCTTGCATGATTTATCCCAGACAAAGCATACCAAGCACACCGTACCAAGCACACCGTTATCTTTTGCTTCCTCCTTCAGGGATCTGCTTTTTGTTGCCAAGGCTTATGGCCTACTATGGTTACCATGTCCACATCAGTTACAAGCTGAGCAGAACTTTCAGTCCTGCTCCCCAGCTGTATTCCCATATAGGCAGATGGAGAAAAGCGAAGCGTTTGTTGTCTATGTGAATAAAATTTTTAATAAGGATTTTGTGTTGTCTGTATGAGTGTAATTTTGTGTTTAAGTTGTAGACTTGAATGCGAACCTTGGTTATGGTGTGAGTGCA
>JAOTQZ010000889.1:1649715-1660078 GCA_026546895.1 Pogonocichla stellata | reverse complement strand
AGAAAGAGAAAGAGAAAGAGAAAGAGAAAGAGAAAGAGAAAGAGAAAGAGAAAGAGAAAGAGAAAGAGAGAAAGAGAAAGAGAGGGAGGGAAAGGGAGAGAAAAGGAGAGGAAGAGAAAGAAAGGAAGAAAAAGGAAGAAAAAGGAAGAAAAAGGAAGAGAGGAAGGGCAAGAGAAAGAAAGAAAGAGAGAAAGGGAGAGAAAGGAAGAGAAGCAGACATGGCTGGAAATGCCAGGGCGGGAGCAGCTCCATTCATCGCCACAGCAAAGGGGGATGGACAACGAGCCCCGGACCCTGAGGAGACCTCGGCACCATGGACAGTTCCAGGCGTTCCTGGGAATTGTCTGGCTCTGCACAGAAACCTTCTGCAGCTTTTGCAGCCTCCAGGAATCCATTTGTCCCTCGTTGCTGCTGAGGGCCCACAGAGCTGCAGGTTAATCCAGAGAAAAACCTTTTCATCCCTAACGTTTAATCCAGATCAGTGGAATTTTTGACCCCGGATTCGGATCGATGCTGAGGACTCCACCGAGGTGCCCCAAATCCCACCCCTCCACCTGGGCACAGGGGGAAAACAATGTCCTGACAACCCCTGACACCTCTGGGTGACCTGCAGGACACAAAATCCCCTCGTTAAAATTTGCTGTTGTCTCTGCTGGGTCATTTGGGTTCAGTTTCTATCGCCGGGGACAGCAGGGTCAGAAAAGGCTCAGAAAAGAAAATTGCTCACTCAATTTAGAGCAGAAATTGTGCTCAGTAATAAAATCACTTTGGAAAATCAACACCTGACCCACCACCGGAGCCAGGCACTGACCAGCACAGCCAGCAGCACCTCTGGAAGAGCCAAATAAATCCAATTTCTCTGCCTCCAATCTGCTCTTCCCCTGCAGCACAATGAAGGCGAAAAGTCATGATTCAGGCTCCCCGGTGAAGGAGCCAAGTTCCCTGAGAATCCTGACAGGCAACGGATGAACACGGCATGAAATATGCAAAGGAAGACTCATCTTTGCCTAAGGACTGGAGAAGAGGCTGAGTCCCAGCCCACACACCCAAAAAAGGCTTTTTGAAGGGGATCCAACGCTCCAGGACTTTGGAAGTAACGTGGATCCAGACTCTGGATAGGTTGATGCTCCGTGCATCAAAATGGGCCATCAACCAGAAATAGCCCCTTAATTCAGTGTGCCCCAAAAAGTTCATTTAACTTCCCAGTGAACTCCCCCAGAGAACCCAGGAGCCAAAGGCTTCAGAGGGTGCAATGCTCGAGCACCTGCAATGCTTTAATTAAACCAATTTTTCCAAAAAAGTCTCCATTTTTACCCTCAAAACAGGGATCCTTTTCCAAGTAAGATCCTTTTGGAAAGCTGAGCTGAGCTTCCCAAAAACCCTTGGGATTGGACCTCCTGAAGCTGAATCAGTTCCCAACTTATTTTAAACTGGGGTATAAGTAAGGTATAAAAGTGTTTCATAATTCATGAAATTCGCAACCTTTTGCTATTTTGAAGGGGATTTGATCCTCAACAAGTGACAAATCATTCTCCTTAGTCCAGAAATAATTATGGAATAACCATATAACACAAGTGAGAGCGTTCAGCCATTCCTCCCTCCAGTTTGTACCAGTCTGGAATCCAATATTTCATAAACCTTCAATATTTTATGGACTTCCACTAATTGAGGATAAGCAACATTCCCACAGAATTGGCTCCATGGATTAAAGCAAAAGCTTTATTTTGCCATTGTCAATTTCTCCATTTTCAATTATTTCTGATATTTTTCTGTTGCCTGCAGGGTAACAAGTTTGATTTTGTGAAGGGCAGTGGCACCTCCAAAGAATTTATCAGCCTGTTTGTTCTCTACTCAATTGATTTGACCTTTGCTGGCTCACCTGCTCCTGGAAATTTTCAGGGAATCTCAGGAGTCACCACGCTGGGAAAGAGCTCTTAAACCAGGTTTTCACAAGTGCTAAACATCTTCATATCCCAGTGATTATGGAAAAAATTGGAAGTACCCAAGAGCTTCCAAACAATCCAGCTCAGGTCATGCTGCAATTCCCAGATCCATCTGCAAAATTCACTGGTAGAGCAGTTAGAGGGGAGAAAAGGCAACACAGAAATAGGCAGCAAAGGCATCTGCTCAGGAAAAACACAGCTCCAAGTCGCAACAAATTCTAAAATTCTTGGTTTACTATTCATAGCTTCTTCCATCAACTTGTCAGAGGAGATTTCTGACTCTCAGCACAAAAGGTTTCAATTCTGTACCAGTGGAATTTGCAATTGGATGCAAATCGAGCTGTTTTCCCTTCTTTTATATTTGTATTTCCAGCCCCATGTTATTTAATGGAGTGGGAACAGCTGCCAAATGTGCTTTGACTGGATGCCCCTTCCATGGCAACTGGGATGGGAGTCGGTTTTGGCCGTGGTGGAGATGCAGGGGAGGCAGGAAATAACATTTGTGTATTTTGGGGGGCTTTTGTTTCCTCTCTAAATCGTTCCTGTTTGGTGACAGGCTGGATCTGAGATCCCAGCCCGGCTTTCAGCCTCTCCAAGGCAGCTCCAGGATCAATCCCAAGGCTCATTCCCTGGCACTCATCCCCTCCTGCAGTGACCACACCTGGAATAAAACCTCCATCCCCCACATTTCCAGCAGAAATCCCTGCCCAGAGCACACAGTGCTCCAGGAACGTTCCCACAATGAACTTGTGGAGGTTCCCAACACACCCTGGCACAGGAGAACACCCAGCCCAGGGGGCTCAATCTGCTCCAGCTCCAGCTGCTGAGAGGAAAATGATCCTTCCAGGAATGACAAGCCCATTCCCATCAAGCCACCCAGTTATTCCCACATCCAGTGCCATTCTGCAATTCACAATCCCATCCCAATCCTTCTGAATTCACAATCCCATCCCAATCTTTCTGGAATTCACAATCCCATCCCAACCCTTCTGGAATTCACAAACTCATCCCAATCTTTCTGAATTCACAATCCCATCCCAATCCTTCTGGAATTCACAATCCCATCCCAATCCTTCTGGAATTCACAATCCCATCCCAACTCTTCTGGAATTCACAATCCCATCCCAATCTTTCTGAATTCACAATCCCATCCCAATCCTTCTGAAATTCACAATCCCATCCCAATCCTTCTGGTTTTGGTTTTAACCCAAAGACAGGAGTCCACCCAGTTCCCATCAATTCACCCAGTTATTCCCACATCCAGTGCCATTCTGGAATTCACAATCCCATCCCAATCCTTCTGAAATTCACAATCCCATCCCAATCCTTCTGCTCCATGGTTTTAACCCAAACACAGAAGCCCACCCAGTCCCCATCAAACCCAACAACCCCCAAAATCATCTCCTTAATCCATTTATTCTCCATCCCGTGAAATCTCCGACAGGTCAATCCCAAACTTCCACAGGCTGCACATGTGAAGTGTGGGATTAAGATGAAGGAAATGGCTCCTTTCCACCAGCCAAACCCTAAAATTAACTTGTTTTGAACAGATTGCAGCTCTGAGCTGGGAAACAGAGAGCTCCCAAGGATGTTCAAACCTCCCAAGCTGCTTTTATCCCAGGCAAGGAATGTTTCATCCACCTGACTCCATTGGCAGGGATCTGCTTCCCATCTGAGCCCACCTGTTGGAAAATTCACTTGCTCTTCAACAGGCAGAAATTCTCAAATTCAGACAGAATTCTCATTCAGTTCAAGGAACAATTTGTCATTATTTGTTAAATTATCTGTTAAATTGTTTGTTATTACAGGCTCAGGAATGGGAGAAAGGTGGTCCCAGCTCAGGTAGGATGTGGAGCTGCCCGGCTGAAATGGAGGAATTCACAACAGGGAGAGGATTTATCAGCCAGGGAGAGGATTTTTTAGTGAGAGCCACAAAAAAGAAAAATTCAAATACAGAAAGAAGAAATGAAAAATTCCAAAAAAAGACAGAAGAAAAAAAAAAGAGAAGAAAAAGAATATTTAAAGAAAGTCTCAACCAGTTCCTCCTTCCATCCCCCACCTCACAAAGGCTATGGAATCATCTTTTTTCACTGATATTTTGCTGTTTGAGCTCACCCCTTCCACATTTTTGGCATTGTTATTTCTCGATTTTGCTGCAGAGCTTTTGGGAGCTGAATTCTCTGCAAACAGGAGCTTTTCCTCATCTGCAGGTGTCACCTTGCCCTGGGTGACAGCATCTGAGGGTACAAATGGGATTTGGTTCCAAAGATGGAGAGCACGTGGAGGTTGCTCCTCCTTGGGACTCATCAAAACATTCCTGCAAGGATCTCTGCTCTGAAAAACTGGCATTTCATGGAATTGTTCCTGGAAACCTGTCAGCCCTGGCAAAATCTTGGAGAAGCAGTTGTTCTTTTCAGAAAATGCACAGACCTTGCGTTTGAGGTTCTTCCCTCTCACGTTTTCAAGATCACAAAGCTGTCAAAATGGTAATGAAATGTTTTTATAGATTTCCCTCCTTCTGGTTCTTTAATTGAAGCAGCGCCTCCCCCTGTTGCTTCCAAGGGACTCCAGGAATCCGTGAATTTCAGGAGGAGAAAAACTGAACGGGAAAAGACATAATGAGAGCAGGACTGTCCTAAACCACGGATATTCCCAAGGATTGATGTATTTGGTTTCATCCTGTGAGACAGCAGTGGGGCAGGCAGCAGAGTAAGGGAGACAAAGATTTTGGAGGTGCCACCACCCCCAGTTTTAGTCCCACGTGGGTTTTTGGGATTGTTCAGACTGGAGAAATCAGTGTCACGTCTGTGTCTAAGGTTAGGGTTGGTCTCATGGAATGTTTGGGTGGGGAGGGACCTTAAATCCCACCCAGTCCCCCCCTGCCATGGCAGGGACACCTCCCACTGTCCCAGGTGCTCCAGCCTGGCCTTGGGCACTGCCAGGGATCCAGGGGCAGCCACAGCTCCTCCGGGAATTCCTTCCCAAAATCCCATCCAATCCCAGTCTCCATAATTTGGAAGCCATTCCCTGTGTCCTGTCCCTCCACCCCTTGTCCCCAGTCCCTCCCCAGCTCTCCTGGAGCCCCTTCAGGCCCTGGAAGGGGCTCTCAGGTCTTCCCAAATCCTTCCCTTCTCAGGTGAACCCCCCCAGCTCTCCCAGCCCAGCTCCAGCCCTCAGAGCATCTCCATGGCCTCCTCCGGACTTGCTCCAACAGCTCCCCATCCATGGGATGTTTGGAGCCCTAAATAAATAGTCCAAGGGTACATTTTTCCCAGCTAAGAGGGGTGTGGCTGGGAATCCCCCCAAAACTGGGCATTGCTGCTTTCACTGAGCTGAGTGGTCACTGCTTCACCTCCTTTAACACACAAAAACCTCCCCTGTGCTGCCCCTTCTGCCCCCTCAAACATCTTCCCATTTGGGATGGATTTACTGGTTGTTTTTATTCCAGACAAGAACCTGGTTGTGGTTTCCAGCTGGAAAGTCTGGACCAGCAGGAGAGGGGCGATGCCAGACAGACCCAGGCACACAAAACCCACCCAAGGGACAGGAAAAAACAAATTATTTTCCTAGAGGAGACCAAATTATTTTTCTAGAGGAGGCCAAATATTATTTTCATAGAGGAGACTTGGGAGAGTCTCATGAGCTGTCAGAGGCCACGAGCTCAGCTGGAGGAGACCAGACCAGCTCCACTTTTCTCCCTCTTTTATTTTTCACTCTACTCTGGAGCATGAGGACAACCTGGATCCCCCAGCCTGGCTGCTCCTCCTCCTCCCCACAACAAACCAATATTGACAATCAGGTCAGAGCACCCAAAATGTTTGGGAGAAGTTTTTTTGTCCCTTTTCTGAGCCTGTCTGCTCACATTACACCGAGGAACGGGGACGTTCCACTCCGCTCATGCGTTAAGGATGGATCACTCTATTTTCTTCCCAAATAACAGAGGAAAGGGAAGCAGCTGTGACAACTTAAGCATTGAAGAATCATAAATCATCCTCCCTTTCCCTTGTCCCCCCACATAAAAATAAATGTGGAGCCCTTTCGGAGATGTTTTTTCACATTTTTCATTTAGAGCTGGGAGGTTGAAAACTGTGGGGGGTTTTGGACATTTGCAATTGGGGTTTTTAATAAATAATCAGTGATTGGAATGGCAAGGGGGTAACGCTGGAGAAGCCTTAGAAATGAAATAGTGTCACAGTCCTGGTGTCCCATAGAAATTTCCACAAGAGTCCCCTCAGTTTCTAATGGAATTGCTGATAATATGATTTCAGTTTATAAATATATCAGATTTTACAAGAACTGCTCTTATTTAATACTTCGGGGCAAAAATAACTTTTTTTTTTTTTTAATTTAACTGATTCTGCTCTTGGGTTGTGAATGTTCTGGGTTAATTAATATTGAATCCACATCACCTGAAAGCTCCTATATTCCATATTTCTCCTAATTCCTGCCTGTTTTCCATCACCCTGTGAACCATGGGACGACCCTGAGGGATATCCTCGGGCAAAAGGAACTTTCTTAATATTGATTTCAGAGCTTGCTCCTGCATCAGCCTCTCCTTGGAGCTCAGCTCCCATTACTCTGCATGGCTGCTTTTCCCGGGCAAGGCCATTTACTTTTATTTGCTCTTTATTTTCCTTGGGGAAAACACATTTCTGGTGTGTCCCAGGAAAACCCCCTGGAGTCTTTCTTGCCGCTTCAAACACTCAGCTCAGAGAACACCTTGTCTGAGCCTCCACAGGATTTCAGACTTTATCCCGCCCAAATTTCAAGAGATTCAAGCAATAAATGTCAATTCTTTTCTTTTGGCCTCTTTAGGCACTGTGCTCCTCATGGGATCCATCCTTCTTCCCCAAACCTTGGAATTTAACCCTCTTATCATTCGCCTTACCACTGCAGAGCACGAGGGAAACACCTTTTGCACTTTGCTTTGGAGAGGTTTTTAACCTTCCCTCTTTAAGGTTAATCAGGCCCATTAGCAGAAGTTAATTAAAGTAATTAGGTCGGTTAGCAGACTCTCCTTGGCCTTTGCTAAAGCCGGGAATGTGAGGCCCACAGTAAATACCTGAGATTAATGGCAGCGCGGTGCCGTTGTTTATCCCTTGTTTTCGGGAGAGCTGATGGGAGATTGATGCTCTCCGGGATGATTTTATCATAAATATTGTAAATCGCCCCAGCCTGTCCTTTGCTGCCTGGCTTGGTGCATTAAACTTTTATCCTCCCCATGCCAGCCTCTCCCGGAGAGAGCGGCTGCCCTGCAGGATCTGCTGGTGAAAACAGCAGGATTTGTTTCTCCCCTGGGGGAATTCCCTTGTGCCGGGGCCGGGGAAGATGTTTAAAGATCTTCTGTGCCATTGCTTCTGTTTAGTCACAGCTCGTCCTGAGCCACTCCGACATCCCCTTCCTCTGAGCTGCTCTGTTTTGGCCACCAGCTATTTTCTCATTCCCCAGCCCCTGACACCACTGACAGCCACACTGGATACACTTCAGCTCCGATCTCGTCTCCCATCAGGGGAAAAAGTCGGTTTTTCTTTTGTTTTTTTTGTTCCCTTTTGACAACACAGCTGCGATTTCCCGGCTGCTGTTCCCCTCCCCAGGGAATCTTCCCTCTCCACCTCTTCCCTCACATCTTTAATGGCTTTTTTTCCTGGTGAGACCTGGAAATTTCTCCCACCTCTGGGATGTTTTCAAGTCGGAAGAGAGGAAATTGAGAGGGATTTTGGGTGTGAGGGGCTGGGATGGGATTCCCAGAGGAGCTGTGGCTGCCCCTGGATCCCTGGGGGTGCCCAAGCCCAGGCTGGAAGGTTCCAGGGTGTGGAATGGGTTAAACTTTAATGTCCCGTCCCAAACGATTCCACGATTCCCTCTCCCTTCCTCATTAACTCCTGGACTCTGCCTGGCACTGATGGTGGGATTATTCCAGAGTTTATTTTCTGCTGAGGAGAAAAATTCTGCCCTCAGCTCCCTCCCAGTGCCCCCAGTCTGGGTTTACTGGGCTGGGTCAGGACACCAGCACAGCACTGGGAACTTCTTTGCCGCCTGTTTTGTATCACAGCTTTATTTTACATATAAATATACTGATATATAAATTTATCTCTCCTTCTATTTAAATTTATCTCTCCTTCTATATAAGCATATACCTCCTTATATATATATATATATATCAAATATAGATATAGATATAAATAATATAAATATACTCTTATATAAGAAAAAATATCCTTTTATAGAAGTGCTGCTTTAACACCACAATGTCTAAGAGCGCAGCTCGTGGCCCCCTGAATATATTTATTTCGACTTTTTTCCTATTTTTCCATTGTTTTCTTTTAATCCTCATTAAACATTGCAGGGTTATGGAATTTGCATCTCACTTCCAGCAGAGTCTGTCCAGAACACTCACGTTGGTGTTTTCACACAATCACTCCTCGATTCCCTGAAAAAATCCATTCTTTTAGTGCCTGAACAGAGAATTTTTCTCCATTTTCTTGTTCCATCCACAAAAGTGTCACTTTGGGGTGAAATGGGATTTCAAAACTGCTAAAAATTTGGTGGGAGATGTGGATTAAAGGGTTAAAGTTCTGGAGATTCCCGGTGTGGGAGCTACTGGAAGTGAAGTGGGAGAAGATGTCAAGGAGCAAAAAAAAATTACAGACTTCAAAAATGTCTTCCTTAAGGAGAACTTTGGGGGGCATAATGAAATGCGAAAATACAAGACTAAAAAATATCCTACAAATGTGCAGCAGGGTTAACAAATATCCTACAAAAATACTACAGAGTTAACAAATATCCTACACAAATCCAGTAAAAATATCCTACAAAAATCCAGTGACAAATATCCTACAAATATACTACAAGGTTAATAAATATCCTACAAAAACCCAGTGCCAAATATCCTATGACAAATATCCTACAAATACACTACAAAGTTAATAAATATCCTACAAAAATCCAGTAAAAATATCCTATGACAAATATCCTACAAATACACTACAAAGTTAACAAATATCCTACAAAAATCCAGTAAAAATATCCTACAAATATCCAATTACAAATATCCTACAAATACAATTCAAGGTTAACAAATATCCTACAAAAATCCAGTAACAAATATCCTACAAATACACTACAAGGTTAACAAATATCTACAAAAATCCAGTAACAAATGCCCTACAAATACACTCCAGGGTTCACAAATATCCTGTAAATATCCTGCAACAAATATCCTACAAAAATCCTGTAACAAATAACCTACAAATGCAGTAGAATGATGACAAATATCCTGTAAATATCCCATAACAAATATCCAACAAATATCCTACAAAGTTAACAAATATCCTACAAAAATTCAGTAAAATATATCCTAAAAATATATTAAAAGGATAACAAATATTCTATAAATATCCAGTAACAAATATCCTACAAATACACTCCAGGGTTAACAAATATCCTACAAGTTTAACAAGTATCCTACAAATACACTACAAGCATAACAAATACTGCAAATATCCAGTAACCCTTGTAGGATAAATGTTCTTGTTAAGTAAATTATTAAAATTATCTTTGGTATAAATCATTAATTTCTTCTGTGCAGCTGCTGTGAGATTTCTAATTTATATTTAAAGTCTTACCCAAGTCAAACCTAAGCTGGTTTTTTATGCCCTTTCTCTTTTCTAGACAATGCCTTTTTAATGTGGAAATTTCCAAAATCATCCAGACTCCTGGAAGTTTTCAGTGCTGACCAAATTTTCCAAATTATTTGCTCCTGTTTCTGAGGAAATTATGGAATTTTGGGGTTGCAGTCATTGCAAAACCAGGGATAATTTTTACTGGATATTTGTACCATGAGAGGGAGAGAAAAGTCATGATTAAAGTCAATGATAATTATCCAACAAGGATATCCCACAAGGATATTTGGGCTTGACTTTAATTGAGATTTTTCCCTCCCTCTCATCCATTTCTGGCTGGGAATGGGACATGAAAAGCTCTCCAAAGAAGAGTAACTGGGGGATTTGATGGGTAGAGGATTTCAGAGAGGATGGTGCTCCCTGATTTGAAAATTTTGGCCCTTCCTGCAGGTTTTCCCTTTGTTATTGAAAGCCCAGAGTTAACAAGGAATTCTCTGGTTTATTTTTTTCTGTAAAACAATGTGGACCTCACAGTGCCCCAGAATGCAAAGAGAGTGATGCCATTCCCACTTTTAATTGCAGGAAAATCAAAAATTATTTTGGGCAGGGGAGAAGACCTCGCTCAAGGTCATGTGGAAGAGAGAGAGCTAAATCCAAGAATTTGAGTCATCTCAGAGTCCTGGAATGGTTTGGGTGGGAAGGGGCTTAAAGCCCATCCCATCCCACCCCTGCCATGGCAGGGACACCTCCCACTGTCCCAGGTTATCCCAGCCTGGCCTGGGGCCCTGCCAGGGATCC
>JAOTQZ010000889.1:1619511-1635683 GCA_026546895.1 Pogonocichla stellata | reverse complement strand
ATTACATTACATTTATTATATTATATTACATTATATTATATTTATTACTATCATTTATATTATCAATTATATGCTTCTTTCAGATTAAATGAGAGGGGGAGCCACAATATTTGTCCTGGGATGATGAACTGTGCCTCTTGCTAAGGAAAATGTCTGCATGGAATGGTTTGGGTTGCAAGGACCTCAAAAATCATCCAGTTCTTTCCCATGGTCGGGGACACCTCCCACTATCCCAGGTTGCTCCAAGAGCCAGTCCAGCCTGACCTTGGACCATTCCAGGGATGGGGCAGCTACAACAAAATCATCATCATCATCATCATCATCATCATCATCATCATCACCATCATCACCATCATCACCATCTGTGCTTAGGCCTTCTCCTGATCTTCCTGATATTTATAAACTTTTTTGGCTCAATCCCACTTTTTCTTGTCATGATTTTCTTCTGGACTGACTGGTTGTGGTCCATCCTGAAGAGTCCTTCTGGTCCAAGCCCTCCATTGCTTCCTGCACCTCCCCAGATCCCCAGGATCCCACTGAAGACTTCAGTGTGTTTTTTGAGGCCTCCCAGGTGAAACCACAAAGTGGCTCAGCCAAGTCCATCCTCCATCCATCTGGGATGTCTTGGCAGGGGCATTCCTTGGTTTTCCCACCTCTGGAATGGGATTGACCTTTGTTAGCCACGGCCTTTCCCTCCTGCCTCTCCCCAGCCCTTGGAGCTGTGTCCTGTTAATTGAGTTCCCTCACCACAGCTAATGTGGGATTTCCACCTCTGACTGTTGAATAAAACCATCTGCTGAACTTTGCCCAATTAGTGAAATTGAGGTCAGAACTCTCTCAATGTTATTTCAAGACTCACTTTAGGACTGTTTAGGTGCAGTGGCATCTTTTTAAAACATCCTTTAAAGCAGGATTTGCTTCAGTCCTTTAATTATCTGACGAGATTGCAGGGTCACCTCCAAGGCCAAAGATTCCATCGTGTAATTTATCAAAGTGCTTTCCCCAATGTGACTGAGTCTGTTCTCCACTGAACTCCACTGATCTGGGGCTAAATGTGATCTTATTCCTGATTTATGACAGTGGGAATGAGCTCCTTGTTCTCCTCCTCATTCCTGGGGTGTAAATCCAACCCCTGGATTTCTCTACTCCGTGTTCCCCGTGGTTTTACCCTGACCTGCTCATGGGGGCTTTAATGGACCTTGTGTTGTTCCAGGGTGATCCCAAAGCTGCTCCTGTTCTGGGCCCTGCCCCTGGACATTCCCTGCCTGCTTCTGACATTCCTTCTGCAAACACTCTGTGGGCAGAGATGGGAAACTCTGAGGGGCTCCAGGCTGGAGAGCAGGGATCTTATTCCTTATTCCAGAAGAAATAATAGTCCTTAATTCCTTAATAATATTCCTTATTCCAGAAGGAATAATAGTCCTTAATTCCTTAATAATATTCCTTATTCCAGAAGGATCCAGCCCTTCTGCACATCAGAAAATCCCAGAATGGGTTGGGTTGGAGAGACCTTAAAGACCATCGAGTTTTAACTATCCCAGGTCACTCTCTCTGAAGAATTATGAGAGAATTCAAAGGGATCCAGAAATATCATCAAAATCCAACTCAAGTTTTCATGGTTATTATTGGTGTGACATCCATGGGTGGGATTTTCCAGGCTTCTGTTCCAAACCTGACGGATCAAGGCTTAAATGAGGATTTGTCACTTTTATTACTGTCAGATCTCAAGGTGCTTTGAACACTGGAATTTTTTGGGGCTCTGATTTGCAGGAGGACTCCATTATTTCTTGGGGACATTACAGGACAATCTTTGCATGCCCAAAAATTCATTAAATCCTGGAATGGTTTGAGTGGAAAGGACCTTAAAGCCCCTCCAGCCCCATGGGCAGGGACAGCTCCCATTACCCCAGATTGCTCTAAACTCTGTCCAGCCTGGTCTTGGACACTTCCAGGGATCCAGGAGCAGCCACAACTTCCCTGGGCAACCTGTGCCAGGGCCCATCCACCCTCAAAGGGAAGAATTTCCCCCCAGAATCCCATCTGAATCTCCCCTCTTTTAGTTTCAAATTATTTCCCCTTGTTCTATCACCTCATTCCTTGTCCCAAATTTCTCTCCAGCGCTCTGGGAGCTTCTTCAGGTCCTGGAAGGGGCTCCAAGTTCTCCCTGGAGCCTTCTCCTCTCCAGGCTGGACAATCCCAACTCCCTCAGCCTTTCCCCATAGGAGAGGTTCTCCATCCCTCCAATTTAATTCCTGGCCCTCATCCTCCTGGAAAAGGAATCAGCCCATTATGAGAACATCAGCAATTAACCTGAGGTCTGGATCTGAGCCTTCCTGCCTCCTGCCCCTGGGCCATGCACAGACAGCCCCAGGCAAAACCTTTTCCTTCCCTGGATCTGGCAGAACTGGGACACCTGGCAGAAGAGATCAGTGAGGGATGTGGAGCCTTTCCAGGAGAGGGGACGGGGCTGGGAAAGGTCTGAGTGCTTTGGGAGATCATCTCCTGGTTTTATTTAATGTCAGCTTGTTCTACACTGCACAGTGGCTCGGGGATTAACAGTTCTACGGGTATGCAGATACCTTATTGTCCTCGGGGGTTGTTAATTTGTTAATCCAATTAATGCTTGATGGAAGGAAGGGAAGGGGCTCCGAGGGTGTTGTGCTCTCAAGGCAAACAGGGCCCTGGGTGTTTGTTATGACAGAGAAAGGGAAATATCTGAAATTCCGGGATTTTTTATCCTTTCTCCTTGCAGGATTTCGCTCTGGAGTGATGGAAACAAAGCCCAGGCAGGATCATGGCAGTGAGCTCTCCTCCAGCATGTCCTTGAGGAGTCATGGAATCACAGAAGGATTTGAGTGGGAACAGCCTGGAATGCAAGGTCCAAAAAAATTATGGGATCCTGGAATGGTTTGGGTGGAAAAGGACCATAAATCCCATCCAGTGCCACCGAGGGAAACCTCCCACTGTCCCAGGGTGCTCCAGCCTGGCCTTGGACACTTCCAGAGATCCAGGGGCAGCCACAGCTCCTCTGGGAATTCCATCCCAGCCCCTCACATCCTCCCAGGGAACAATTCCTTCCCGCTGTCCCATCCCACCCTGCCCTGGCTGTTTGAAGCCTTGAGGATGCTGCGGCTGGTGCTAGGTGTGGCCACCTCTGAATTCCCCCTTTTTTGGTTCCCACCAGGTATGTCCTGGGAAAGACCCCCAGGTACCCAGGTACTGTTTTTATTCGGAATTCTCCCAGTTTAGGGACAGAGGAGAGTCCAGAGAGGATTGCCAGGCCCACAGCTCTTCTCTTCTCATTGCCAGAGCTGAGCCTGCAAAGCAGTTTCTGAGTGCAGGAAACCATCCTGGGGAGTGAGCTGGAGCTGTGTTTGGAATAGTTTGGGAATGTTCAGCAATCTCACCCGGCTGGGTGCCAGGTTTTACAGAACTGTCCTTGCTGTTGGATGCTGCTAGGAACCAGGGGAAAAGCAGCCTTGAAGCCTTGCCTTTCTCAGCCTTCACAAGGATAAGAAATTATAATGATCATGCACCTGCAGGGTGCGTGAGAGCCGCGTGGGTGTCGTGATGTTTTGCACAAAGCATGTTTTCAAAGAGGTGTTGCCTTCTTGGACCAATGAGTCTTTTCTACTTTGTTTTTCACACACTTCCCTATATAAGTGCAGTGTTTCTTTAAATAAAGCTCTCTTTTACTTCTCCATTGCACCAGGAACTGTGTTGCATCATCCTTTTCACCTATAGCCTAAAATGCAACATGTCCTTTCTAATCAGCCTCATTAACCGCGGAATTCTTTCCGCTGTTGCTTCGGGAGCTCCGAGCTCTCTGCAGGCCCTGGTTCGTGCAGTAGTGAATTTCAGTGCACTTCCCAGCACTGAAGCCAACCCAACAATGGCTCCTTTGATACTGATATTCCTGGAGGGAAAAGGAAAGAAAAGGAGACCTTCAGGAAACGCACTGGCCCCTTTCTCCCCCAGTCCCCTGCCCTCTCATCTCCAAAGGAATTTCTTGATTGTTCTCTCCAACACCATTACAAACTTAGCTTCAAGGGAAGGGAAAAATGCTCTTTTTTTTGGCTTTTTCTTTCTCTGCTCCCCTGAGTGCTGCTGTTTTGAGTCCTTAACCTGATCTCTGTTCAGCAGGGCTCCTTTGCTGACCACAAAGGCAGCAAAGAAAAGCTTTGAGCAGAAGTTACTTGCGAAGTTTTTTTTCCTTCCCATCTTCTCAGAAAATTTCCTAATGGTGTGGGAACATCAGGAGTTCAAGGTTGCTTTCCTGCAGCTTCCACTGTTTCTCGAAGGCCTTGAAGTTGTGTTTGAAATCCCACAGATGTATCCACACAGCCCTGGGAGTAATTCTGAGCCATTTACTTCCACAGGTGAGCCCGCTCAGGGAAGGCAGCACAAAGAGGGGGTGCAGGGTGAGTGTAACAGGACTCTAAGCGATTCTTTTTTAATTTAAAGAGCCTTAGAGGGCACCTGGGGTGTTGTTTTCCACCAAAAAAAGTGCCTGTTTATCACCACACCAGGTTTATGTGTGGGGCAGCTCAGGCAGGGTGAGTTCACCAGTTGTAATCTGGAATTGCTGAAGGGAAAAATCGAGTGGATTCTGTTGATTTCTCAAGAGAATGTACATTTTTGTTGTCTTGTTTTCCTGTCCCATCTCCACTTCTTTTCAGTTCTTGCTCCCATCATTTCTTCCCCATCTTCTTTTTTCCTCTTTCAAAGCAGCAGAGGGGAAAAAACAGTCAGACACAGCACTTTGATTTGCCCAAAAATCAATGAAAAAGAAAGTTCTGACACCTTGGTGTCCTCGCAACAGGCCCAGATTAGGTGTCAGTGCCTAAAGAGTGTAAATTAATAAACCTTTGTGGACTAGGTTAGTTTATTCCATCTGGGAATCTCACTCTGAGTTTGTGAATTCCCAAGTTTAGGGGTCAGGACAGATGCAGGGTTTGACATTCTGGGGTTGAGCAGAGGCAGAGCTGAGCCTCAGGTCAGCCCAGCGTTCTCACTTGGGTTTTGGTGGGATTTTCTTTCACAGGAGGAAGGATCATGTGCATCAAGGAATAACAAAACAGCTCTGGAGCAGCTGAGATCCCCCAGCAGGGAAGAACCTCCAGGAGGAGTCTGTGACATAAAGACACCAAATAAACACAAGTGGCACTGAAAATACAGCTCTGCTTGGCTGGGAGGGCACAGTTTGTCTCCTGTGCGAGTTCATCAGCCAGAGAGAGAGTAAATGCCAGGCCTGCTCCTGTATTTCCCAGCAGACTGACCCCAGAAAGAAGATTATCCTCAATTCCACTCCTCCTGCCTCGGTTTGTCCCATCCCTGGGAGTGCCCAAGGCTGGGGCTTGGAGCAGCCTGGGATGATGGGAGATGTCCCTGCCCATGGAACTGGGGGGGTTTTGTAGGAGAACATCGAAAAGAATGTACCAGCAATTTCCTTCATGCAGAAGAGAAGCAAAAAGCCCTCTTTTAAAGAAACAAATCACACTTATATAGAGTAGGTCGTGGAATTGAGGATAGAAGTGATTTCATTGGTGCAAACATGCCTTTACCAAAATATCACACAGTTCATGGACTCTGCAGGTGCTAATCTCTATTATTAATTCTTGCTCTTATGTTTTCTTTCAGCAGCTTGAGAAAATCCAAGGCTGCATTTTCCCTGGCTTTTACCAGTATCCACAGCCTTTAAGGTCTCCCCAAACCCAAACCTTTCTGGGTCTCTGATTTTAGATCTCTCACTGTACAGGCCACATATCCACAATGCTGGGTTTTTTCTCTGGCTTCTGGAAGGTGCTGAGGAGAGAGAAAAGAGCAATGACTGTGTTGGGACCCGTGTTTAGGATTTATCAGGAGCTGTCACCTGAGACCTGGGCAGTGAATCCGGTGCCTCCTCAGAGCAGAGCTCACCTCAAAGTCAGGGTGGTTTGTCAGGGACCTTCTCTGGATTTAAAACTCTCCTCAAAGGTGGAGTAAAGTCAATGCAGAGCCTGTTCTAAAGCTCTGCTCTAAACGGTAAAAAAATCTTTGTGATTTGGGCTGTGTAAGCTGCATGTCCTGAAGGTTTGTAGAATCCTGGAGTGGTTTGGGTGGGAAAGACCTTAAATCCCACCCAGTGCCAGCCCTGCCGTGGGCAGGGACACTTTCCACTAGCCCAGGGTGCTCCAAGCCCTGTGCAGCCTGGCCTGGGACACATTTCCACTTTAACCCAAATACTCCCTGACTTAACAGCAATAAAATGGGATATTTTGCTCCTTCCTTCAGCTTTGCAGAGGTGTCACTGTGACAACAACCTGTCCCGGCTATTACAGAATATCAGATGATGAGAAATGTTCTTTCCATTCCCCTCTCTCCTCTTTATTTGCTTTCTAACCTTGCCCTGTGCTTTCTGTGCTGCTTGGGGATGTTCTGCTCTCACCCCCCTGTTCCTGCTGCTGGATTGGGGTCAGGAGGTGTCCCCAGGAATGATTGACTGCAAAGGTGCAGCAGCAGATAAACCCTCCTCAAAACCACTTGTGAGAATGGAGCCAAGGATTTATATTTAGAAATCCATTTAGGTCTCCCCATCTTGCTTAAAATGGAATTGATAATAACAATAATACCTGGCTGGGCCGTGCACTTAATGAAAAGCAGTGAATGGGAAAGTTAACAAATGTAAAAGTTGAATTTTTTATGGGAGCTTTGCTTTTCCAGTGAGCTTTTAAAGCCCTATTCTCATTGGAAGCAATCTACTGATACATTTAACAAATGTCAAGATGAAATGCTTCAGCAGAGATCAAAAGGAGTGAGGTTTTATTGTGCTGCTCTTGCAGCACTGATAGCCTGGATTGAACTTTCATGCTAAGGATCAATAGCTTTATTTGATCAAATATGGGCAGCTATCAAAGCCATCGGGCTCTACCTAAAGGACACTTCAGATTGAGCTGCCTCCCTCGAGAGCTCTCGGGCTCTTCACTGCAAGCTTTGATATTTGCTCGTGTCCCTGCTTGTTTGGGAATTGGGATTTAATTAATTAAAAAAAAAAAAAAAAACCAAGTGCGCTTGGGTTGTTGTCTGTTCCTGAGCACTCGCCACGCTCCGTGGGGATCAAAGCCACCAAGGGGCCAGTGCTGGTCCTGGCTTTGAAATCTGGTGACTTTAGAAGAGTTCAAATCCCAGGGGATTCCCAAGAAGGGATGCAGTGAGGCTGGGAAGTGTAAAGGGCTCCACAGGGGAGGACACAACACCCCTGGTGCCGATGGAGGAGGAGGAGAAGGGGCAGAGATGCCTCTCCCAAGAACTCAACAATTTGCCCCCAAAACTCCACAATTTGCCCCCAAACCTCCCTCCAGTCTTCCCTTCCCTCCATCCCACCTCCCCCATCAATGATTAAGAGTTTTGGCTGGTGAACTTGACACAAACATTTGTGTTTATCAGCAGAAAATCTGGTGGCTTTAGAAGACTTAAATCCCAAGGAATTTCCTACAAGTGGTGCAGTGGGGCTGGGAAGTTCAAGGGCCCGTTGGAAGAGAGGACACAGCACCTCTTGTGCCAATGGTGGAGGAGAAGGGGCAGAGATGCTTTTCCCAAGCTGGAAATTTCACAATTTGCCCCCAAATATCACCTCAGTCTTCCCCTCCCTCCATCCCATCTCCCCCATGAATGATTAAGGGCTTTTTCTGGTGAATTTGGAATAAACATCTCTGTTTATCAGCAGAAAATTTGGTGGTGTTAGAAGACTCAAACCCCAAGGAATTCCCAAGAAGGGATGCAGTGAGGCTGGGAAGTTCAAGGGGCCATTGGAAGGAAGGACACAACCCCCCCTTGTACTGATAGCTGTGGATGAGAAGAGGCAGAGATGCCTTTCCTGAGCTGGAAACTCAACCCAAAACTCCCCCCAAAACTCCCCCGAGTGTTCCCCTCCCTCCATCCCACCCCCACCATCAATGATTAAGAGCTTTTGGCTGGTGGACTTGGAACAAACATTTGTGTTTATCAGCAGAGCTGCCGAAAGAGGAAAGCGGTGGGAGCAGGTGGAGGTGGCGGGGGCAGAGGGAAAGAATTGGAAGGACACGGGGAGGAGAAGTAAAAAAACACCAGAACTGAGCTCTCCCCCCACACTCGAGAGCAGCTTGGCTAAAGGAGCATTTCAGCAGCAATAACAGGAATGGCAGAGGCTGCAGGAAGTGGAGAGGGCTGGGATGTGGTGGCAGGTCCTGGTGGGTGGAGAGGGGGTTCAGTAAAGCCCTCGGAGCATCTGTTCTCCCCTGACAACAGCCCCCAGCCTGAAGGCTGATTCTTGTGACAAAAACAAGTGCTTTAATTTCTCCTGAGCTGGAGGAGCTGCTGGGTTTGGGAGCTCACCTGTGCCCAGGTGAGGATTTGTTATATTTACTATAATGTAATAAAAACCCTTCAGTATTTATTAATGAAGACCTTTCTGAAAATGAAGACCTATTAATGAAGACACTACTGAAAACCTTTCAGTATTTATTAATGAAGAGCAGGAGGATGAAGCACTTCTGCAGGGGTGGGTGATAAGAACCCGTCCTGCCAGCAGAGATTAAACCCCCAGAGCCTCCCCAGTGAGACTGAGCGTGGGGTTTAGCCCTGAATCCCGGCTCAGAGAGGTGCCAACACCCCTAGGAGTGACACTGCAGGCAGAAATGTGGCTTTTCTCCTCCCTCCTGCCCCATCTTTGCTGCTTTCTCAGCTTAATTTCAGCACAACAGGGTCAGGAAGGAGGCTGGGAAGAGCCTGGAGAGGAAATCTCTGCTGTGCTGGCAGTGCCAGGGGCCCAAGAAGATGAAGATTTGAGGAAATATTTCAACAGTGCATTAAATCAGCCTGCAGCGAGCCTGGTTTTATTTCACTCACCGCAGCAGAGCTTGTTCAGTTTTGTCCCAAACAAATCAACAACCAAAGAAATGGCTTGGAATCGTGAATAATTCAGGTGGGAAAAGAGCTCCGAGACCATCCCTGCCAGCCTCAGGGGATAGTGGGAAGGAATGAGGGGCTGGGATGGGATTCCCAGAGGAGCTGTGGCTGCCCCTGGATCCCTGGGAGTGTCCAAGGCCAGGCTGGAGCACCTGGGACAGTGGGGGGTGTCCCTGCCATGGCACTGGGTGGGATACAAGGTCCTTCCAACTCAAAATATTGCAGGATTCCATAAATATGTGATGAGCTTATCCCTGCCCTGTGCAGGGGTTTGAGCCTGCTGAGTGGGATCTGGAATTTGGGGAATAAACCCTCTCGTGCCTTGGCACTCTGAGTGTCCCCTCCAATCTTCAGCCTCGAGCACAACAATCCACTGATAACGACAAAAATGCAAAGGATTGTTCTGGGCCAGCAGCCCTGAGAGCAGGAATCGTTATTTCCTTAACCAGATTTACTAATTATGGGGGTAATTAAAGCCACTGAGCAATGGCTGCTGCCTTTCTCCAGCCTCTAGATTTCAGGGTCCTGCTGCCGATCAATTTTAGTGTTTTCCCTTGTTTCAGCTGCAGTGGAATCTGTATCCCTGCCTCTGCAGACACATCCCAATCTTCCCTAATTAAACCCCTGGGGAGAGCAAACAATTCTGCAGGTGATTGTTTAAATACCCCCTAAAATTAGCAACTGTTGAAGAGAATCCTCATTTAATCTGGAAAGACAACAGCAAACACGACCCCATTGAATGGAAAACAGCACAACAGAGCACACGAGGTGGAATTCACTGTCTGAAGTGCCAGCACGTGCTCCAGGTCCCGTTTAGAGCCCCAAAACAGGAGCTAAATTGCTCAGAGGAGTAGCCTTGGATCTCTTTATGGGGATAAATTCCATCTCGCAGCATTGCCCGTCCTGACTGAAATAAATTGCTGGAGGGAGTTGCTGTGCCTGGAAGGAAACGTTCTGCAAGGGGGATGAGTGATGCTGCAGAGATTTCTCTCCTGGTGGATTCAGTTCCATTCATACCCTCCCCAGCACTGCAGGAAAAAACGCTCCTGGTTTTGCATATCCCAGCCCAAAAGAGCTGAGCAGTCAGAGCTGTGCTGGGAGGTGATGGAAAACCCGGATCTGGGCATTTGTTACTGCCTGCATCACATTCCAGGACGCTGGAAATTAAACACCTCAGCTTAGTGGTCTCCCCTGACCATTAAAAGTCTCCTCCTCTCCATTTGCTCTTTGTCATCCGGACGTTTCGTCTTTTATCTCTTGGAGATGCCATGAAAAATAAATGGTTTGTGAAAATCTCCAAAACAGAGAGCTGAGAGCCGTAAAAAAACCCCGTGGAGGAGCATTAATTGGATCTGGGGGGAAAGTCTGGGGGACTGTGCTGGAAATCAGGGGCAGGAACTCTCAGAGAACAACCAAGGACCTGACAAAGTGGTGGATGGGTGTTGGGGAAGTGAGGACAAGCTGCCCTGGGCATCGTGGATCCGACCCTGGTGAGGGGAGGGAAGGGAGGGAAGCGGGAAAGAATCAGGAAAAATAGAATTGCTCTGATTTGGAGCTCAGTGTGTCCTGAATCTGCAGCTGCCCCATCCCTTGAAGTGCCCAAGGCCAGGTTGGATGGGGCTTGGAACACCCTGGGACAGGGGAAAGTGTCCAAGGGTTGGAATTAAATTATCTTTGAGGTGTTTTCCCGCCCAATTCCATGATTCCATACCAGAGCCGGGCTCTATTTCCCAGCTTTCAGTTCTTTGTCTCCAAAATTGACCTTTCAGCAGCAAAATCACCCCTTTGAGGGTGCACTCTGCCACAACAACACCTCTGATGGTGTGACCTGTTCTGTCCTCCTTTGCAGGCTCCCTGCTGCCTCCTGGAAGGGTTTTTATGGGGTTTAACTTATTGGGGTTCATCAATCAAACCTGAAGGGAATTAGGGATGGGAACTGTGCTGATTTCAGAACAAATCCCTGAGCTGAGTGTGAAATCCCAGATCCCCAGTCTGGGGTGTGAAATCCCAGACCCCAATCTGGGGTGTGAAATCCCAGACCCCCAGTCCGGGGTGTGAAATCCCAGACCCTCAATCTGGGGTGTGAAATCCCAGACCCCCAATCTGGGGTGTGAAATCCCAGACCCCCAGTCTGGGGTGTGAAATCCCAGATCCCCCAATCTGGAATGTGAAATCCCAGATCCCATGTGCACATCCCTGTTGCTGTTGGGTTGTTTTTAAGGGATTTTTTCAAAATTGTTATTTTTAAATTCCAATATTTATGCCTTTGTAGGTATTTTGTCTGTTGGATCGAGAACAGAAAAATGTCATTTCCAAAATTTCCTTCCTTAGGAGGAATTGAAAAATCCTAAATCTTCCTTTAGTCCCTGAAACATTGGCAATGTTTTTCTCCCACTCAGCTGAGCGGGAGGGCTGATTCCACAATGTTTAGGAAAAAAGAAAATGGCATTTCAGGCTTTGCTGATGCAACACTGCATGGAGTTGTCACTTCCCGGCTCCCTGCAAACAACCTGGGATAAAACACCCGGAATCTGGGAGCAGCAAATGGAAAATTCTTCTGGCTCCAGCCCACTTCCCTTTGTTGCATCAGCGGGAGGAGGATTTCTGGAGGAGGCAGAGTGACAGGTTGGCATCCCTGCCCAGGCACGTGATCCTGGTTCATCTTCCCCTGGATTCCGTGGAGTCTGGGGGTGTCAAAATAAAGGAAAACAATCCCGAGCAGCTGATTGGAGCTGTCAGTTGGTACAACTGCTCGGGGTGGATCTGCTCTGGAGCTGAGAGGAGCCCAAATCCCACATTCCATGGGAGCTCCAGCTGCCGGATCGAAGGAGCATCCCCTCAGTTCCCACTTGCTGCTGCTTTCCTGAAATCTCCAATTTTCTGAACCATCCCTCCCCAGGTGTCAGCTTTGCAACGCTCTGAATCCAACCTGTTGCCTTTTCATAAATGCAGCTAAAAAAAAAAATCATTTGAAACATTAGGGGATGTGCCTGACATACACCAGGAAAACTGGGAAATGGAAATTATCAAAATTCCAAACTCGCACAGCTGATTTTGGTCCTTGTTTGGCTTCATTTGGCTCCATTTAAGAGAAATAAAAAAACATTTCTCCATTTAAGAGAAATAAAAACCAAGCTCGAGGTTGACAATCTCAGGTAGTTTTAATTAGGTTTAAATCCTGCAGGATTGAAATCGATAGCTGGGAATTGTCTTTGTGCCTGCAGTAAATCATTGGGAATTCAATTACTGGAAGAGACAGTCCCAAAATACAGGCTGGTGCTTGCTCTGACTCAGTAGGTGTTTAATGAGGTAAATGCAGGTGATTCTTCCATTTTCAGTTTTCCTGTGTCATTTTTTTGCATGTATTGGACCAAGAAATGTAAAAATCTGGGACCTGGCCTGCAAACTACCTGATTAATAAATACTGAAAGGTTTTTATTACATTATAATAAATAGTAAAATGATATGCTAATATAATTATAAATAACCAAATGTGTGCAGAAGTTCTAAAAAGATCAAAAGTGCATCCACTAAGAAGTTGGGGTAGCACAAATTTTGCCATTTTTCTCTGTATTTAATATTAAAAATTCAATGCAATTAAATTAAGCTTTGGAAAGTGAGCTCAAGACACCAATGTGATGATACAGGGAGAGATTATTTTGATTTTTCCTGGTCTCTGCTGTCCATCCTTCTCCTGCCCATCCTCTTGGAGAGGCAAATTCCCAAATTCTCCTTTAGATGTGTGGTCTCAGCTGGCGCAGGAATTGCCTGTGGATGGTCAGCTTGGATCTCCTCTTGATCTCCAAGTGGGAATTTCCCAGTGACCTTTGGCGGTGATCAGCGTCCTCCCATCCATGAAATCATGGAATTGTTTAGCTTGGAAAAGCTCTCTGAGGTCACTGAGTCCAACCACCCCCAGCAGTGCCGAGGTCACCCCAGTCCATGTCCCCAGTGACACATTTGTGGTTAAATCCCCCAGGAACGGGGGCTGCCATGGGCAGGAAAACCCTTCCCATGCAGGAATTCTCCCAAAATCCAACCTGAGCCTCCTCTGGCACAGCTTGGAGCTGTTTCCTCTCCTCCTGTCCCTCGCTGTGTGATGTGGGCATGGATTCCTCTGCTTTTGTTCCCTCCAGTTCATTTCTCTGCGAGTTGCAAAACTCCAGAAGGAATGTTTTGGGTGGAAAACCCGGATCTGAACAGAAGAACAACACGAGCAGAAGGCTCTGGCTGATGCCAGTAAATTCCTCATCACTGTAACTTCTCCATAAACATGAGCACAGAAGGATTCAAGGGGAAGAAAGGACTAATTTTGAAGTGATTGAGTAAAAATTTCCCCAGAATTTGTTCCACAGTGCTGTTGGGAAAATCCGGTGACAAATTTAATGGGAATGGACCCCGGACACACCAACATTGGTGTGGTTTAAACAGGGAGGGGTTTAGTGGGGTCTGCACCTCATTTCCCAGGTTAACAAAGGCTGGGTTTCAGGTTTCAGCTGGATTTGTGTGTGTAGGACATGGATAAAATCCCAGGGCTGAGCCTCCCCCACCACGAGTCAGGAGGAGCAAGGCACAAAAAGCCTAGGGGAGCAGAAGGGATGTGGATGGCAAAGGACAGGAGCAGACGTGGGCATTGATTTGGGGTTAGAACTCCTGGGATTCATCCAGTTGTGAGCCCTGATGCTGCTTTTGGGTGGAATCCCTGGAATTGGGATAGTTGGGTTCAGTGCAACCTATTAAACTTGTACCAGAGGATCCTTTCCCTTTGCTCCCTGTTCTGTTCCAGGTGGACAAAGGACAGGCTTGGGTGGGACATTGGGAAGAAATTAAAGTGTGTATCAATAGGATGAGGTGGAGCCTGCAGAGCTGGGAATGTCCAGCATGGAAAGGTCTCCAGGGAGAGCTCAGAGCCCTTTCCAGTGCCCTAAAGGGGCCCCAGGAGAGCTGGAGAGGGACTGGGGACAAGAGATGGAGGCAGAGGATGAGAGGAAACCGCTTTAAAAATGGGAGATCTAGATGGGATATTGGGATAAGTTCCTCCCTGTGGGGAGGTGAGGCCCTGGCACAGGTTTCCCAGGGTCCCAGGGCTGTCCCACCCCTGATGTCCCATTCCAGGCCCTCGTCCCAGTCCCTCTCCAGCTCTCCTGGAGCCCCTTTAGGGCACTGGAAGGGGCTCTGAGCTCTCCCTGGAGAGGGATTTTGGGCATGAGATGGAGAGACAAGACAAGGGGGAACAGTTTAAATGAGAAGAGGGGAGATTTAGATGGGATATTGGGAAGATTTAGATATTTGGGGGGGTTAGGAAGAAATTCCTCCCTGTGAGGGTGGTGAGACCCTGCCACAGATGGGGCCACTGCCCCATCCCAGTCCAGTGTGTGAAACGAGGATGTTCTCCCTCATTCCTGACCAGAGAGCAAATCCAGGAGGGGAGGAGGGAAAAGCAAGGCCAGGCCTGGCTTTGTTGGCAATTTCCTTCCTCATTTCAAGGCATAAATAATCCGATGTGAATATCGGGAGAGCGGCGCTGCTTCCCCTGGGATCCAGAGCTGCCTCTGCTGTTTCAGACACTCCTGTATTGGAGCTGCCAGTCTTTCCAACCCCATCAAGGCTGAAACGGCCACAGGATCCAGGGATGAAAGAGGAGACCTGAAAAGGCAGAGCAAGCAGCGTGTTAGACCCATTTAATTTAAATGTGCTGGATCCAGCCCAAAGCTGCTCTGTGCCCGTGCAGTTCAGATCCTTATTAGTGCTCCTGAGACACTGAGGGTGCTTTAAAGCTGGCCTGGCTGGAGATGGGGGGAATTTGAATCTGCACAGAGGTTTGGAATAGTTTTGTACTCAGCTCATTGCACTCTCAGGTGAGGAGGGAGGGAGGGAGGTGTGGTGATCACTGCCCGGGCGGTTTTGGGGATAAAAAGTTGGATTTGCATCCCAAAGACAAAGGAGGAGGGACTGGGTGATAATGTGGGATTAGGGAATTGATGTGGGATTAGGGAATTAATGTGGGATTAGGTGATAATGTGGGATTAGGGAATTAATGTGAGATTGGGTAATGGATGTGGAATTGGGTAATTAATGTGGGGTTAAATAATTAATGTGGGATTAGTTAATAATGTGGGATTAGGGAATTGATGTGGGATTAGGTTATAATGTGGGATTAGGTGATAATGTGAGATTAGGTAGTTAATGTGGGATTGGATAATTAATGTGGGATTGGGTGATAATGTGGGATTAGGGAATTAATGTGAGATTGGGTAATGGATCTGGGATTGGGTAATTAATGTGGGATTAGGTAATTAATGTGGGGTTAAATAATTAATGTGGGATTAGTTAATAATGGGGGATTAGGTAGTTAATGTGGGATTGGATAATTAATGTGGGATTAGGTAATTAATGTGGGATAAGGTAATTAATGTGGAATTCGTTAATAATGTGGGATTGGGTAATTAATGTGGGATTGGGTAATGGATGTGACCTTTGAATGTCCAGGAGGACCCTCAGGGTGGGCACTTTGTCCTCAGGGCCATCAGACCTAGGGGGTAAATCGATTTTGCAGGATTTTCCCTTCACTTTCTGCAGCGAGCTGGGGATTTCAGGGAACTGGGGATTTCAGGGAATTGGGGATTTCAGGGAATTGGGGATTTCAGGGAACTGGGGATTTCAGGGAATTGGGGATTTCTGTCCTTCTGCTGAAGCAGGACCGGGGCCACAATCCCAGCTGAGGATCAGGTGCAGGACGGGAGCAGCTGCTCCCTTTCCTGGATTACTGTGGAGCTCAGAGCACCAAAAATGATGGAAAAATGGGGAAAGGAGGGAATGAGAGGGGAGCAACACCAGCACTGTGGTGGCAGTGCTTGGGAATGCCAGTTTAGCTGGGGAGATTCCTCAAGAGTCAGGAAAAGGCGATTCCTGGTGGGGCAGGGAGGAGGGAATGATGAAGGGAATTTGGGATTTGGTCTTTAATTTGTCAGTGCAGAGCTGGCAGATGGCAGGGAAAGGGGAACTGTGGGACAAAGTCACAACCCCGGGGACAGAGGGTCCCTGAACAACACCTCCCTGGTGATAAAAACTGGGATTAAAAAAACGGGATTGTGAAAGATGCTCCCAGGGCTGGAGGCCCTCTGCTCTGCTGGGAGGGCTGGAATAGTCCAGCCAGGAAAAAAAAAAGGATCCAGGGAGAGCTCAGAGCTCCTTCCAGGGCCTGAAGGGGCTCCAGGAGAGCTGGAGAGGGACTGGGGACAAGGGAT
>JAOTQZ010000889.1:1565084-1590738 GCA_026546895.1 Pogonocichla stellata | reverse complement strand
CTGGGCACCCTGTGCCAGGGCCTGCCCACCCTCCCAGGGAACAATTCCTTCCCAATATCCCATCCATCCCTGCCCTCCCTCAGCCTAAGTGCCTCTGTGGAAGTTCAGCACCACTGTCATTGCAGGCTGGATTATGTGGCTGTCCTGAATTTATCTTGCAGTTCCTTTTTGCTCGTTTCCCTGTGGTGTGGATTTGGGCAGAGGTCACTCCTTGGCTGCTCACTGTGGTTGCTGCTCCTTCTTGCACTGTTGTTATGTGAGAGTGGAGGAAAAAAAGCCAGAGCTGGGGATGGAGGGTGGTTGGGAAACTGAGCTGTAATGACATAAATTCTCATTGCAAAATAAAATAGCAAGAAATTTGGGAAGAGGAAATTTTATCTTATTTACTCTTTGGTAATTGTTGGCACTTGACTGCAATCAGCTGCAAGCCTGTCTCTGAGTGACAGCACAATTCCAGCCAGAGCAACCAAAAATAGCCCAGCATTTGAGTAATTTTAGGCTTTTTATAACCTAATACTGTCACAAATAAAAGCCAGTGTAACGTGGGCAAATTGAACTCTCCTCTGCAGACTGGGGTAAACTGGGCAGGGCTGTGCTGAAAGCAGCACTTGTATCTTTCTTCAGCTATTCTTGCCCAGAATTAAACTGGATTAGCTCATTTTTTGTTCATTAGTCTTAATATTTCAGAAGTTATTATTAGATTCTTGTTGGGGTGAGGAGGCTGGCAGAGGGAGGAGAGGGAAGGTCCAACCTTCACCAAAACTTCAGTCAGAAAGAGCCTTAATAAATAAACTAATTTGATTTTGGTCAGAAAACCCACTGAGCCTTCCCCTGCTGCTAGGCTGAGGAAGTTTGGACTTGTTGGAGATTTCTTGCTGAAACATTAATTATAGATACTGTTTATGTCATTAATCCTTAAATCACCTGCTCTCATTGATCCCCACACCCTTGTTAAGGGAGGAATGAAGAATCCTGTCTCCAGCACAGGCTATAGGAGAAGGTCACTGTTCCCTCATGGTCCCAGGGTTTCTCCCAAGGCTTCTTCCTCAGGGGATTTCAGTGGAGGGGTCAAAGCCCTGAGGAATTCTGTTGGCACCCAAGTATTAATTTGTATTAATTAATATAAATCTGCAACATCACACACGTTTGCATGGCTGTTTTGCCTTTATTACTAATTACAGTTTTATATAGTACCAAAACGCTGAGTGACACAGTGGAGCTACTTTAGTTTTATTCCTGGTTTAACCACTTTAAGAAGTTGTCTGTTTTGAGGAGCAGCACAAAAGTCAAGCTACATTAACTTGTCAAGTGGATTAGTCATGAAGCACCTTTTTGGACATTTCAATTCAGAATTAAAGTGGCTGTAATTGGATTTAGCTTACTTTGCTTTCAAAGTAAATGCAGGTAAATCAAATTAAGGTTTCATTCAGTGTAGAGGTGTGGGCAGAAATCCTCATTCTGGGCTACATGGAGCAACTGAAAACATGAGGCCAGGTTAGATGGAGCTTGGAGCAGCTGGTCCAGTGGAAGTTTTCCCTACCTGTGGGAGGGGGTGGAAGAAAATGAGTTTTAAGGTCCCTTCCAAGCCAAACCCTTCCATGATTCTGTAATTGTAACTACTGAGGAGCAGTACTGGAGAATCTTTGGGATTTTAGGGACTTGCTGGTTAATTTACCAAAGAAATGTCAGGGGCAGCAAGTTGAATATAGATAGGAAGAACAAGGCAGCAATAATTACAGCTGCAGCTGCTGCATCTGGGGAAGGACAAAAAGCTGTAAGTCCACAGTTCAAACTTGAAGTTGTGTCTTGAACAGTTCTCTTAAAGGAGAGGGAATTTACATCCTAAATAACCAACTATCAATACTGAAGTAGAGAAAAGAGGTGAGTTCCCTCAACTGTGACCTCATCTCTGAAATGATGAGGGATGTTAGGTGAAGCAGAAAATAATGAGTTTTCACACTATCAGGCTTGTTTGAGGGCTTTTCAGTGATTAAAAAAAACCCCAAACACTGAGTCTTGAATACAGAATAAATTCAATCACACTTTTCCAGCTGTGACTGTGTAACCTTCCATTCACCAGGCAGTGTGTGACTAAAAGAGGAGCCAGGTGACAGCTGTCCAAGAAAACCTGCAGTGCTCAGGCAGGTGTCACTGATGGAACAACCTGGCTTTTATGGCTCATTCTCCCTCTTTGATAAATGCTCTCTGGGTGTTAAATGCCCCTCCTGTGATGGCAATGAATGTAATTAATTCCTGATGAGGAATACATTTCCAGTAATCCCAGTGACTTTCATTTTCATACTGTTTTGTTTTATTTTGACAGGAAGCCTCATTTTTGCCAGCTATTGACACATTGCCTGGATCCCACAGTGGGAAAAAGGAGGTGCTGCTGCTGACCATTTGGCTGGCAAGCTGTGGCCAAGTGGCCACAGATCAGTGTGAAGGGCAGGTGCCTGACAAGGTGCTGGGAGCAGCCAACATCTACCAGGCACTCGTGGCGTGGCTGCTGTCCCTGGTGAGTGCAGTGAGCTGGCACAAAAGGCTCTGGGTGATGGGGGCTGTGCTTGGACCTCCAGTGAATACACAATCACTCTTGAAATCTCCTCTTTGCCCCCCAACAGCTACAAAACAGTGGCTGAACAAAGTGGAAATTATGTTCTAATTCACCTCAGAGTCAGTAAATTAAAGTCTCAGCAGTCAGTGGAGCTGGGCTGTGGCTGGAGTTTATGAAGAAGTGAAAAATTGTTGTGGCAGATTTGCAGTTGTTGAAAGTGACTGCTGAGTGTCAGGCTTTGTCCTTGGCCTTGGACACAGGCTCCTGGTTTTCACCACTTGTTCTAGATGGGAACAGAGCCCTGCTGGTAATCAAGAGTGCTGTGAACAAGTGAGGGGCTGCATTAATTGTCCTTTGGTTCACATGTTTTTCTCCTCTAAAGAAACCACCCCATCCTCTCTCCTTCCCATCCATTTTACCCTTTATTCTCTAGGGAAAACAGTGTCTTTTTCCTTCCTGCTCAGTGGCCTTATTCTTTCTGGGAAAGACTCTGAGATACCAATACTGATCCATGCAGTCAAGGTAGATTTCACCCTGTGCAACCAGGCTTTTAAATCACTTAAACTCCACTTAAACACAATTAATTGTTAATGATATTCGTGCTTGCATTAAAACATTGCTAACATTCTTTAGTGTTAGTTCAGTGCTAATGAAAATTGCCACTGGAACAGCCCTGGATCCTGAATTTTCCATTCAGACTCGTTAGCTTGTGACCAGCTGCAGTGTGAGCTCTTTCCCTTGTGTTATTCCCATTAAAAAAAAACCAAAACTGAGCTCTCAGCTTCCAGGGCTGTGTCACTCTGCTGGCTGTAGAGTCACATGTTCAGATAGACCTTGTGCCCCAGAAAAATTGGGGCAAAATCCACCAATTTATTCTACACAGGCTCTGAAATGGCTATGGGATACCAATGAATAATTTTGCATTTCTTTTACTGAAAGAATTGGAAATGTTGAGGCATTTTTAGACCAAATTCTCAGCTGGTAACCCATGCAATTCCATTGCCAGGCTTGTGTAAATCAGCATATCCTTATGGTCCCGTTGGAGATGTGCTGGTATCCAGTGTTCAAAGCAGTGCAGGACTTGGTGCTGCTGTTTGAGTGATCCAGCTAGGCTGTGCAGCAGTTTCAAAATCCAACCTGGCCCTGTGTTAAAAACATGTTTTTAAAGGCCTTTGTCTCCCTGTAAATGGTTTGGGGCTGTATATGCAGTAAATAGAGCTGATAATGCACCTAGAGACTGCTGATGGTATAAACCAGGAGAGCAAGACTTGGAGTTTCTGTGTCCACCAGAGCCCTGGGAGGCAATTACAGTCCTGTAGCTCAGAGTTGCCTTTCTCTCCATCCAGAGCATGTTCTGGATCAGGTACATCTGCTTTTCCTTTCTCCTGGCTTTGCTGATTCCCTGTGTCTGGCTTTCCCAGAGTTTTCTGCCCCTTTTCAGCAGCTGCCCTGGACATTTTGCAGCATCCTAGTGCCTTCCCAGGCTGTTTCAAGTGTCTCTCCTCTCTCTTTTCAAACTTATAATCAAGTTTTTTGTGTATTCTGCATGTTCAAGTGGATTATGTTTCATCTGACTTTGAGCAACCTAAAGAGCCAAGGCACAGTCTGTCCTACTGGAACTTTCTCATTGGATCTAAACTGATATTCACAGTAATAATTTATGTCTTGTGGGTTGCAGAAATCACTTTTTACCCTCTTGGTTTAAATCAGATCTATAAACTGGAAAACAGAATGTTTGCCTCCCACACACACGTGCACCAAAAAAAATCCATATAAAAGAAATCACCTCAGCCCAACTAAAAGGGGATTCACAGGATGGGGATTGCTGGGGTTTGGGCTGTCAGTGAAGGGTTTCTTAGGGAAGCCTGCAGCAGCCCTTTGCATTGATTTGTGAGCTGAGATTGGATTGATCTCACTGTCACTGATAAAGGCACACACGGTGCTGCTGTGACAGGAACATTCTGGGCCGGGGCTCTGTGCTCACCCCTTGCTGGACCAGGGAAATAATGTGAATTCCTGCTTCCACACAGTGAAACTGGTAGAAGTCAGAGCTTGCAAGTTCTCATTGAGAAAATAAATCCTATGGCTTATCAAAAGAAATGTGTTATTCCTATTTAATTTGGTCTTTATTGATTTTTCTACTGGCTAAACCACAGCTAATCTACTAATCAAAGCAGAGTGCTCCCTGGGTTGTTGTGGGGCTCTACTCAAAAGCAACAGAGCAAGATAAAGGTTTTTTTCAGTCCATCTGAAAATGGAATTGTGTTCCAATGGATTTCCAGGTGCCTCCTGTGAAGAGGAAGGATGGCCCCAAAGCTCCATTTGAGGTGCTGGGGCTGCAGCAGGCCTGGAGAGAGGAAGGCTTGGCCCTCTACGCCTGCCTGGGGGCACCACAGGAACCTTCAGCCCAGAGCTGCCCCAAGAGCCACGAGGCAGCAGTGAGTAGCAGCATTTACCCCTGCTAGTTGTGCAAACAGAGCAGGCACCACTGCTCTGTACTGAGCAGCAGGCCTGCATGTGCCAATTCAAGCTCAAATTCCAGAAAGCAGAACAGAGCAGGGCAAGAGCTGCCCAAATTGGGATGGGGGAACAGCCCAGTACTGTGGGACTGAAGGATTGCTCACAGCTAATTGCCATCCCAAGCTGCCCTCAGTTATGCTGCATTTTGATGATGTGCAGACCAGAAACCAGCTCTCTGTGGCATCATTTTTTGTCAATTGCTCATTAGTGTAGCTTCACACTGCAGGAATTTAGCTGGGTTTGGAGGAGACACATCTTTTGGTACCTATTGTGGTTATTCCTCCTTTATTTTAACCATGTGAAGAGTGTGGCACAGGAGGAGGAGTTATTTTTATTTGACTGCCAGGAGCTGAGGCCTGGAAGCAGGAGCTGAGCCTGTCCCCTCAATTTTGGTGGCCCCCAGAGCCTGAGCTGTGCAATAAAACTGGAAGGAAATTTAGCACATGTGATGTAAGATATGATGAACTCCTGTCCTGACCACAGCAGAGCTGTGAAATTGCAGCTCTGGGCTCTGCTCTGTTGGTTCTGTCTTTCACAGAGCTGATTTGGTACAGGGTGGAGCATCTGTACCTATTTCTTTTTTAGAGACAGGTTTTCAGGTGGTATTGCTTAAGTACCCATTTTACCTGAGCAGTGTGGGTGACTCTTGCTGGGAAGTGTTGTCAGGTGGGTGTCGGGAGCAGCAAGTCCTGTGTCCCCCAGATCTTCTGGGAGCCACTTGCTTGAATAACTCAGTCCTGTGGCTGAGAAACTTTTGAGGTGCTGCCCTGTGCTCTGCTGAGATCCTCTCAGATGGCTCAAAGCAACTTCAGTGGCTTCAGTGAGCTGGCAGTGGATTTTCTACTCTGTTTTTGCCTGCTTCATCCCCAGGTGTCTGTATTCTACCTGCTGGCCACACCATGGGGAGCCAAAATGGAGCAGGATGTGTGAAGATATTTTTAAAACACACTTCAGCATCCCCTCCTCAGCTGCAGCAAGTGTTCTTCACTTGCAGCTGCTGCCTGGGAGCAGCAAAAATTGAATTCCCCATGTTGTATCACAAAACCTAGAGTTTGACAGCTGTGGCTCCAGTACTCCTGAAAACAAATGATGGATGCTGGCACCAAATGTCATGATGAAAACACTGCCAAAAAAACCCAGCCCAAAACAATGAGCAGCTTTTCCATTGGTCATTGAGCAGCCCTGGGCAGAGGCTGATGAGACCAGGCTCTGCTGGACTGGACAAGGACTTGGTGTTGGTTCCTGCCCAAGGTAACTGAATTCAAGGTGTTTCCTCAGTGGAGGAAGACAAATGGAGGGACAGAGCCTGACCTGCTCTCTGCTGATTCCAGCTGAGGGCTTGGCCAAAGCACCAAAATTACTGAGTGCTGATTATGCCCAAAATATGTCCCCAGGGTTCCAGAACTGAATGAACTTTTGGAGCTGTGGGCTCAGGCTGCCCTGAGTGTTTGGTTGGAGCTGGGAAGGGTTAAATCACAACACTGTGCAGTTTTTGCAGTCCTTGTCATGGAATCACAGAATGGTTTGGGTTGGAAGGGGCCATTCAAAGCCATCAAGCCCAAATCCCTGCATGCAGCCAGGACACCTTCCACTATCCCAGGTTCCTCCCAGCCCCATCCAACCTGGCCTTGGGCACTGGCAGGGATCCAGGGGCAGCCACAGCTTCTCTGGGCACCCTGTGCCAGGGCCTCAGCATCTTCCTCATGAAAAACTTCTGAGCTCACTCTGTTACACTGCAGTGACATTTCAGGTGTTGGGGCAGTTCTTCCAAGCAGGACTTGGGTTTCCTGTCCCTCGTTAGAGGCTCTGCCTCTGTGGTAGCACTGGCTTGTGTCAATCTTTCTTTCCTGAGGCATTTGCAGAACTGCTGCTTTCCCCAGCAGAGATCAGAGCTGGGAGGAGCAACACGAGTTGGGATGTCAGCCCCAGCAGAGACAAGGAAAATGACAGCAAGTCTCTCTCTGTTCCTGCCCTTGGGCAGCTTCAGCTACTGTGAAGAGAAATGTGGACTTTATTCTTCACACTGCAGCCCTCAGTCTCTCACTGTCCTGTCAATGTGCAAGTTTTCAGTGGCTGAATTGAAAAAAAATCCTGTTGGGGCACTTACTCATTCTGGTTCCAGTTGTCTCCTGTGGGCACAGAGAGACACTTTTCAAGGCTTACCTTTAAAATAGATTTGGGTTTCCAGGTGCTTTTGTTTGCTTTAAGAATTTAGGGAGACCTTAAGTTACTTTTTTCAGATTATGCAAAAAAGACCAAGTATATGTAAATGTTAACCACGATGACAAATGATATTTTAATATTAATGTGTAGAGCCCAGAGTCCATTTTCAGCCCCAAAAGGGGCTCTGAGCCATCCATTTCTTATTTACTGGCCTCTTCACTGTTATCTGTGTATCTTTTGTTATTTATCACATTGTAGTTCTCTGTCCCAAGGTGTAATAGTTATAATTAGAATTAAAATAGAAGCTTCTCCAGACAAAACTCCTGTCCTTAGCACATCAAGTCTTTTGGCTTATTCAACTGGGATGCATCTATTCCTATTCCACTATCCTATAAAAATCACTGTTCCAGTGGTTCTGCTGTTTCCTCTCATTTTTATCAGGTTTTTTTTGGAGGTAATTATTTCTGCCCTCCTCCAAACAACTGCTAGAAGTGAGGCAGATTTCAACATCCCTGCCTGGTTTTGGTTTCTTGCTGTCAGAACAAATGCCAGAACACCTCCTGTAATCCTTGTGTGCTGATAGACAGGCTGCAGTTCCAGGCATGTCTGATGGGAATGAGATTTGTACAGCCTCTGTTCTCTAAGAATCTCCCAGGCATTCCCAGTTGTTATTATTATTATATAGTTGTTATTATTATCCCACTGGCCCTGTGTGGAGCTCTGGGGCTCCTCCATCACTTCATTCCCTGGTGGCTCAGAGGAGCTCCCAGTCTCTGTCATTTGATTGGAGTTTTCCTCCTTGAGCTTCACTTTTTAGATGCAATAATCACAGAATGATGGAATGTCCTGAGTGGGGAGGGGCCCACAAGGATCATCCAGACCAACCTCTGGCCCTGCACAGACACCCCAACAATCCCACCCTGTGCCTGAGCACTGCCCAAACACTCCAGGAGCCCTGGCAGCCTCAGGGCTGTGCCCATTCCCTGGGGAGCCTGGGCAGTGCCAGCACCCTCTGGGGAAGAACCTTTCCTGATCTCCAGCCCTTCCCTGGTCCTGTCCCTGCCCCAGGGAGCAGAGATTGGAGCTGCAGCCCCTGCTGAGCTCTGCCCTCAGTCTCCTTCTCCAGCTGAACAATCCAAGTGCCCTCAGCTGCTCCTCAGACCCTTCCCCATGGCCATGTCCCTCCTTTGGACACTCTCCAGCAGCTTTAGATCCTTCTGACATGGTGGCACCAACAACTGCCCCAGACCCGAGGTGAGGCTGCACCAGGGCAGAACAGAGCAATCCCTTAGTGCAAGACCCTGATCCCAGCAGCATTTTCCAGGCATTGCCAAAACCCAGGGGGTCATTAAGCACAGCACAGCTGCTGTGTGGGGGAGCACACTTCAGTTTATTTCTTACACCTCTATGAAAGCAAATCTGCTTGGAAGTGAGGGAGCTGTTCCCACCATCTCAGACCTACAGCTTCTCCTCCTTCTTCACTAGATCTGATGTTGGGATGGCCCACTCCTGGGGGAGGCTGGGAGGGAAGGAAAACATTCTAGAAATTGCACAGGCAGAGTGACAATTCCCACTGAGAACAGAACTTCCCTGCTTTTCAGCCTGCCTGTGGTATGGAAGGATTGGTAACAGGACTGTGGAGGCTCACCTGAGAAGATTTGCATGTCAAAACTCTCCTTTTCCCTACAGGACTGAAAAAAAAGAGGGATAATTGAGGCTCTGCTGCCTTCCCCTAGCATGCAGGGTGCCACAGGCACTCAGCAGCAAGTGCCCTCTCTGCCAGCACATCATTAACACCCTGATCCTCTGGGCCAGCTCTGCTGACAGAACAGCCAAGGAAGGGGGCTCCAAAAGAGCTGCTCTCTGTGTGACTTTGATTGACTGCTAAAAAACCAGGTTTTATAAAGCTGTCTTCTTACATTAAAGATCAAATGGGCCTGAAGTTGTTCCTGTCTCAGTAGTGAAATGGCCTCTGTGGTCTGTTCAGGACAAAACCAGCCCTTAACACCAATGTTATAAAATGAAACAAGAGCTACAGCACAGGGAGAAACGGTTCACAGGAGCTGAAACTCCCTGGCAGTGTGGAATAGAGGGAGATTTACAGGCACAGCTCTACAAGGATGGATTATTTCAGCTTAATTCAGCAGCACTGCCTTGTCACCAGCACAGTGGTCCCAGTCTGTATGTCCCCACTGCCACCTCTAGAAGGGGACAAATCCTCATGATGACACAATACATTTCAGGATTCTGGTCCAAGTGACTGAAAAGATGGATCTGCACATGGAATCATAACATCACCTCAAAATCTGTCACTTCTGATAGTGTGGGTGACAAAAACCTATTCAGTTCAAGTGGAGACTGGACAGGTTCTTAGGAGAAAATAAATGTACTGAGGGTTAGCTTAACTCTGTGCAAGCCACAGATGGTGGGGCTGAAACAGCTTGAGAGCAGCAGGGAAGCTGAGGGAAGTTCCCTTGTGCTTCCCCAGACATTTTCTTTCAGCCAGGGCTGGGGAGAGGCCAGTTTAGCTGGAGGCTACAGCTGATCCAGTAGGGCAACTTCTGCATTCCCAGGACAAGGCTGTGCATCCTCTACCCCAAAGTCCACCTCAGCTGCACATGAACAACTTATCTATGACCTGTTTCAGGCAAGAGGTTTCTCTACACTGCAAATGGTTAAAACTTTCAATGCTGGAAGACTTTTTCTCTGGCTCTCTGACAAAACAAGAATCTTATTTCAAGTGCCACCACAAATTCAGGGAAGTCCATTGTATTTGTCACAGCCTCAAATATCTGTTGCCAGACAGAATAAAAGTGGATGTGAAATTTTATCCACATTGACAATGCTAAAATTAAAATGTAGAGACCATACTGCCTCCAGCTCTGGTGTCCCCCCCAGCTGAGGGTGCTCACCTGGAGAAGAGAAGGATCCAGGAACACCTCAGAGCCCCTTCCAGGGCCTAAAGGGGCTCCAGGAGAGCTGGAGAGAGACTGGGGACAAGGGATGGAGGGACAGGACACAGGGAATGGCTTCCCACTGGGAAAGGGGAGATTTAAATGGGATTTGGGGATGGAATGAGGGTGTGAGGGGCTGGGATGGAATTCCCAGAGGAGCTGTGGCTGCCCCTGGATCCCCAGAAATGTCCAAGGCACCCTGGGACAGTGGGAGCTGTCCCTGTGAGCAGGCACAGACAGAACCTGTGCAGGTTTGGTTTTGGCAGCTGTGATAAAACCACGTCCTTCCACCCCCCTCCAGCTCAGGGAAAATAATGAATGCACCAGAAAATGAGGCAGTTTTGCCCCCAAATCACAGGGAAATGTTAAAGCATTGGGAACAGGACGTGTGGCCTGATGGAAAGGCAGCCCCAGACACGCTGGGTGAATTCTTCAGGGGCTCTTTAGGGAGGCTCTGACTGACTCTGGTGAGCTGCTCCCCAGCCTGGGAATATTTTCACATCATTTTGGGCTCAGAGATGAGCAGGAGATGCAGAACTTCGGCAGGATTCAAGATCCCAGTAATCCAACCCCAAAAAAAATTCACATGGTCACAGAGAGGATGGAGAAGACTCCAAAACCATGGAACTATTTGGGTTAGAAAAGCCCTTTTGTCCTGAGCGTGGGAATAATGCACTTGGAGAACAAAGGGAATATTCTGCCAAGGACAGGATTTGGGAATTGCAGCTGGAGGCAGAGCAGGAGAAGGGCTGAGCCTCCTCTCACAGGGTCTTTACTCAAGGATCTGTTGAGGACAGAAGAGCTGTTTGTACACCCAACAAGAGAAAGGTGAATTAGATCCCCCTTTTCCTTCTCCGTGCCCCCTTTTCCCATCTTACAAAACTTCCTCCTTTTACTGCCTCGCCCTTGAATGAAAATTTCAGCAGCCTTGAGCCAGGCAGGCGAGCAGGGTATAAATATTCCAGCAGCCACACCTTTGTAGCGTTTGAAAGGGAAATTCTGAGCCTCAGGTTTAAATGTTTTACAAGCTCCTGTCCCCTGTTTGTCAGCACTTTGTTCCTGGATGTAAAGAGGGACACGTGGGCCCTGGGAATTTGGTTCCCAGTGATTCCAGTGGTGCAGCTGCACCTTTACTGGACATTAATGGGAAATCCAGTTCCTCTTCTAGTGAGACAGTCCCTGTTCATGGCAGGGTGATCCTCAAGGTGATCCCTTCCAACCCCACCATTCTGGGATTCTGTGATCCCACTTAAAGAGGAATTCTATGAAAAACAGCGGAGGATTTTGGGAAAGGGACACCTCAGAGATTTTTTTTCACTTATTTTATTGTACTAAGGGAAAATATTGAAGCGATTTTTCTTAAAGATTTTTTTTTTAATCATGTTTGCTTTCCACAAGGATAAACCCAAATACTACTAGAGGTGCTGTTTCTCCTCTGGACCAGCAAAAAATCCAGGTATTTTCACCCTGATTTTCCCCATTTGGCACCAATTCAAACAATGTAATTTTATAAACTCCTCTGCTCTCCCTTTTCCTCTCAGATCTCTTTGTTTCTTACTTTGTTAAGGATTTTTTTTTTCTCCTTTCAGCTTTGCAGAGTCCTCTGGAAGTCAGAGCTGGGGTGGCTCCCCTTGCACTGGAGAAAAATCAACTCAGTAAAAGCCACTCATCCAGGGCCAAAAAGTAGTGAATCCACAAATCATGGAATTGTTTGGGTTGGAAATGCGAAATCATCAAATCCAGCCATGCCTCAGCACTGCTGAGGTCACCATGACCATGTCCCCAAGTGCCACATCTGCTGTTAAATCCCCACTGGGGTTTAAAACCAAATTTCCCGAGGCTGGTTCAAGTGTTTGTTAAAGGCCTGTCCAAGGCAGGGGAATTGGAATTAAATGGTCCTCAAGGTCCTTTCTAACCCAAACCATTCCATGATTCCATGATCCCAGGATCCCATGATTCCAAAAATTCCATGACCCTGTGATCCCATGACCCTATGATCCCATGATCCCACAATTCCATTATTCCGTGATTCCATTATTCCATGATCCTGTGATCCCATGATCCCATGATCCCATGATTCATGATCCCATGACCTCATGATCCTATGATCTCATGATCCCATGATTCATGATCCCATGATCCCACAATCCCATGATCTCGTGCTTCCATTATTCCATGATCCCGTGATCCCATGATCCCATGATCCCATGATTCGTGATCCCATGATTCCACGATCCCATGATCCCATGATTCGTGATCCCATGATTCCACGATCCCGTGATCCCATGATTCCATGATCCCATGATCCCATGACCTCATGATCTCATGATCCCGTGATTCATGATCCCACAGTCCCATGATCCCATGATTCCATTATTCCATGATCCCATGATTCATGATCCCATGATCCCATGATTCCATGATTACATTATCCCGTGATCCCACGATCCCATGATCCCACGATCCCATGATCCCGTGATCCCATGATGCCGTGATCCCATGGTTCCACAATCCCATCATTCCATGATCCCACAATTCCATGATCTGGGAAGCAGCCCAGTCTCTCCCGTAGTGTTTTCCTTAGAGCACACAGGGAATTCCAGCTGGACTGACACCTTGTGCTGTCCAACATGGCATTTTGACTCAAATAAGGGGGAAATGACTAAATTATCCCAAAATTCTAGTTCAGAATCTGTGGAGAGGCAGCAGGGAGGAGAGATTTCACTTCCAGAGGAACCCACTGCAGAGGGGACTCGGTGACAAGACGTTCTCAGAGAGGAAGGAAAATCACTGGAAGTGGAAAAGCTGGAAGTGGTGCCCAAATTCTCTCTCCCATCAGCATCCTGACCTCCAGAGTGTTAACCCCTCATTATTTCCAGGCTTCAGCTCATTCTGCCCCATCCCAGAGCCATTCCCAGCACTGGGAATCACGTTTTTCCAACAACCTTGCATAAAAACTGAACAACACGAGCCAAGCCCCAGCAAGGCCCTCGGTAGCCCCAGGAAGGCCATTTATTACCAGGGTGGGAAAATCCATGTACAGCACATGGAGTGTGGGTAATTAAAACCCAGGAGCTGTAGCATTCCATGATTAATGCCTTAGGTGGGCACTCCAGCTCCTAAAACTAATGGGAAGTGACTCGAACTGCACCGCGGTCCCCGGGAGGAATCCAGGTTGCTCCAGGCATATTGCAGATTCTTTGGTTCATTAATTACAGCTGCTGCAAGTGGAAAGTTTATAATTAAACATATAGTTTACTCCCCAACTTTGGGGCGGAGTAAATGAAGGGAATTAGATAAGCACATGGAAGCGCTCACGGGGCGTGCAGGTGACAAGGAGGTTTTGTCTGGAGCTCATCTGGGCGCCAGAGTGGGATGGTGTCATGTTTATAATCAAATTTATCAGGTTAATTACCTTTCCAGGCAGGATTTGACTCTTAAAAAAGGAGGGAATTGGCAGCTTTACCTTCTTGGCAGGATCCTGTGTTGGGATGAAGTCAGTTCTATTTCCTTTATTTCCTTTACTGATCAATTTCTTTGTTGAGATTTTGAGCTGAAAATATCAGAATGTGAAGTTTAAAAATTAATAAATAGGTGCCAATGTAATTAAAATGTGATTAAAAGCACAGGGGTTGTTACTGCTAAATGCTAATTATTTTGGTGTTGCCTGCTCCCAGTCAATGCCTGAACATTCCCAGTTTCTGTGTGGGGTGGGAAATCTCAGCTCAGCTTTGCAGGGAAACTGAGGCACAGGGGCTCGAGTCACTCCTAGGGAATTTCAGCAAGGAATTGCTCCTAAACTTGTGCCCTCAGCTTGGGGCAACACTTTTGCCTGCTAGGATGGGCCAGGAAGAGAGGGACTGGCTGGAAATCCTGGGAATTGCAGCCCCTCCTTTCGCCGCAGATTTTTTGGTTGCTTTTGAAGGGCGTGTGCAGCCGTGGCTGGTGCTGGAGTCGATGCTGTAAAACAAACCAAGCCTTTGTGCTATTTTCCATTCTCAAACCCCTCTGATGTGTGTGCTTTTCATCCACAGGCAGTTCTGTGGGCTTGCACACAAATCCGAGCACAACCAGATCCTGGGGTGTGGAATTGGGTGTGGAATTCCAACTCCTGGGAATCGATCTGCGGAATCAAAGCTGTTTATTTGCACAGTGAGACAGAAATGGTGGAGTCTTTGGTGGCTCCTGTCTCATTTTGGGTTTGGGGCTCTCTCCCAGTGCCAGGAGCTTTTCCCTGTGCCTCTCCAAGCTCTGCTCTGGGTGTGTTGAGTCCGCACAAGCCAGACTCATTAATCCTGGCCTGGGGCGAGCCTCCCTGGCTGGGAACAGCTCTGGATCTCTCCTAATGACTGCAGCGTGGAAATCAGGGAGTGCAGGGACTGCAGAAGTGTCCGTGGCAGTTGGGTGTCACCAGCTCTGTCCCTGTTGCAGGCAGATACGAGGTGGGTATTGATCATGCAGAGAGCACAGCTCGGGTTGGCTTCTCTGCAGAATTAAACCTGACATCTCCATAATAATGACTGTGCCATGCTCTGCCTCTAATGAGCTTTTCCAGGCCCTGTTTGCTACTCTGGGAGGGTCTTTCCTGCTCCTAAAATTATAGGAAAATCAGAGATAAAGGCTGGGACAGATGAGGGTGTTCAGAAGGCTCTGGGGGGACCTGAGAGCCCCTTCCAGAGCCTAAAGGGGCTCCAGGAGAGCGGGAGAGGAACTGGGGACAAGAGATGGAGGGACAGGACACAGGGAATGGCTTCCCACTGGAAAAATGGAGATTTAAATGGGATTTTGGGAAGGAGTGAGGGTGGAGAGGGGCTGGGATGGAATTCCCAGAGGAGCTGTGGCTGCCCCTGGATCCCTGGAATGTCTGACAGCAGGGCTGGGTCTGGGAGTCAAAGACATCGAGGTCAGGGAGGGGAGTTTGTGCCCCTGGCAGTGCCAGCAGAGCCCTGGTGCTGCTGGATAAGGGAGCAGGGGCTGGAACTCCCATCAGAACCCCCGTTCCAATGCCTGTGCTCGTGGGGTGCCCCCAAAAGGGATCAGAGCCATCGGTTCCTGCTCTCAGGTGAGGCAGCAGCGTCCCTTGGGCTCTGTGAGGGAGCCTTATCTCAGTTCCCAAGCAGAACAAAGCTGCTCCCTGTGTCTGATTTTCCTGGCTGGAGGCAGGGAAGGGGAGCAGCTTGGCTTGGCTCGAGCACTGGAGCCACACAAGGAGTTCCTTGTGTTGTTTTGCCCAATATCCCTGGAACTGAGGCTTTTTCCATTTCCCCTGTGCTCCCTTTCCCTGCCCCAGCTCCCTCTTGTCCCCCTTCCCTGGAAGCACAGCCCTTCTCTTACATCAGGAATTATGAGCTTCCATCAGGGTTTGGTTCTGGATCGTTCCTACCTGGGTTGGGAATTGTGGATTTTGAGCTACTCTCGACTTTCTTCCCTCTGGGCCAGGTCAGTTCACAGAAAACCTTCCAAAACTGACTCCAGATTTAAGCAAAACAAAGCAAAGCAAAGCAAAGCAAAGCAAAGCAAAGCAAAATAAAATAGAATAAAATAAAATAAAATAGAATAAAATAAAGTAAAATAAAATAAAATAAAATAAAATAAAATAAAATAAAATAAAATAAAATAAAATAAAATAAAATAATAAAATATCCTGTAAATGCTGAATCTGCACAGGAACTCCCATGGATTTCAGTGAGATTTCTGCTCATGACATTTCTTCCCACAACATGTCTTCTCCATGAGTTTCTATTCTGCTTCCTGCTGCAGTTCAGGATGCTGGATTTGAAGTCCTGGATTCATTCTGTGAAGTCCTGGCCTTTAATCTGAGAAGTGCTGGATATATTCTGTGAAGTCCTTGATCCGATCTGTGAAGTCCTGGATTCATTCTGTGAAGTCCTTGATCCGATCTGTGAAGTCCTGGATTTAATGTGTGAAGTCCTTTTACTGATCTGTGAAGTCCTGCTCTTTAATCTGTGAAATCCCTTGTGCCAACACTCCTGTAAATTTATTTCCATTCCCCTGCTCAGCCCTGACTCCGGTAAATCCCGGAGCGCTGCCTGTCGGAGCCGCTGTCGATCCGAGAGGCACAATTAGCTCCTTCAGTCCTGTGCCAGGTGGGAATTGTGCAGCTTTCCAGGCTGCTGGGTTAGTGCAGGAAATGTGACAAACACCTCCTGAACTCGCTAAAACACTGAAATGTGTCACACCCAGGAGAGCCGCGAGGAGCAGCTCCAGCCTTGTGCCCGTGGGAAGGAGCAAACAGGTTTTGGGATGGTTTACAGGAGCGTAGAGCAGGAATCCCTTGGAGCAGCCTGAGTGCTGACCTTCCCAAATTGCTGTGAAATCCCAGCAAACCTTTGGGAAAGGATTTTGCTCCCTCCTCTCCCGGCACAGGGATTATTTAACGAGTTGTTTTTAAGACCAGCTTCGAGGAGAGGTTTTGTGCCCCTGGCTGGGTCAAGCTGTCACAGGAACCGTGGCTGTGCAAGAGCTGCCCTCACCCTGAGGCACTGAGAGAGAAAATGACCCCAAATTATCAATTACTGGGTACAGCTTTGGATTTACCCTCAGGACAGGGAGGGAGCCCTGATGCCTGGGAGGGTTCTTCTCCCAATGCGTGTGGGGATCTGCCCAGGCTCCCCAGGGAATGCCAGAGCTCCAGGAGCATCTGGACAACGGTGCCAGGGACACAGAATCAGAGAATCAGTGTTGCTGTCTGATTAGGAATGGTGAATAATACAGCAACACACACGAATCCTTCAAGGCAGCAGGAAGAAGTGATTTATTGAAAGGGCACCGCACTTATATAGGATAGATCGTGCAATACAGAATAGAAAAGGCTCATCGGTCTGAGAAGGCAACACCTCTTTGAAAACATGCTTTGTGCAAAACGTCACGTAGCACACGAACTGCTCTGTGAACAACAACAGGTGTTAATCCGTGTTATTCATTTTTCCTTTTCTTGTTTATCCCTGAGAAAAGTTCCCAGCCTGGGAAAGATCTGAGCTGGAGCTGAGAAAGCAAATAGCCTGGGAAAAATCTGAGTTGGATTTTTCCTTGAGTCTTCAGCAGTGTCCACATCATGGAATTGTTAAGGTGGGAAAAGCCCTCTAAGATCAAGTCCAACCCAGCACTGCGAAGGCCTCCCCTGACCCATGTCCCCAGGTGCTGCATCCACACGGTTTTGGAACATTTCCAGAGGTGGGGACTCCACCACGGCCCTGGGAATGTTGGTTCCAATGCTGGACCACCCTTTTGGTGAAGAAATTTCTCCTAAAAATAAAGTGTGATTGAGATGATCCTTGGGGTTTCTTGGGTTGATCCTTGGGGCTTCTTGGGTTGATTTTTGGAGCTGCTCTTTGCCAAGCCAGGACACTGATTCAAAGATCCTTGAGGGCCCTTTCTAGCTCAGGATATTCCACGATTCCACAGAAATTGAGGTTCCAAGCAGCAGCCAAGCTGCTCACTGAGCCCAAGAAAAGATTGTCTGAAGTCCCCTCTTTGTCTAAACAATTCCTACCACTGTGCCTGCTAAAACACCAAGTTCCTTCTTGCCTTAAAGGACATTTGGAAGCGAAACAGAAGAAGAACAGGATGAAAAATTTTCCCAGATATGAACGGAAGGTCAGCAGATGAAATACGAAATGTCACATTTGTTGCTCAACTGAGCAGGATTGCAACTGGAAAAATGCAGCCCTTCAGTCCCGCCGCTGAAAATAAACCCAAGTCAAACAGAAGTCCTTGAGTGCAGACACGAGGATTGGAATTAAATTTCCTCCTAACTCCTGGGTAATGGAGTTCTGCCAGAGCCAGGAGTCAATTAAGGGGATAAATACTCCCATAACTCACCAACACTTTGCATTTCAGGGATATTTTGCTGAAGTAAGCACTTAATGTGATTATTGTGTTTCAGCTGATTTAAGATGACAACTTTTGCATTTCCTAAATATTAATTAGCCTGGGATTTCTATTTATTTAAACTCGGAGGCAGCGAGTGGGTAGTTGTGTGATTTACCTCTGGCTCCTGGCACTTCTCTCAGCCGGGACGTTGGGAATGCAATTGTGACCAATTAACCTTCGTGCCTGTCAGCAGAAAGGATGAACAATGGAGCTTGGTGGGTTTGTTTGGGGGAATAATCATCCCACAAACCAGTGCAGGCATCCGCTCCTCTGGCTGATGCCTGCTCAGGGCAAAAAAAAGATGAGGTTTTAATGGATTTTTGGGTGCTGCTCCCTTGGGATTAGGCTGTTTCCTTGGGAGTGGCTTTTAGGGACGTGGTGCTGCATGGATTGTGTGGAGCTGCTGGGGTGTCTGCCCACCTGAGGGTTTGGAGTAATATCATAGGAATGGGAATGAGAGAGATGGATTTTTTAAACTGAAAGAGGGGTTGGATGGGATATTAGGAAATAATTCCTCCCTGTGAGGGTCATGAGGGAATGGAATTCCCAGGGAAGCTGTGGCTGTCCCTGGATCCCTGGAAGTGCCCAAGGCCAGGTCAGAGCAACCAGGGATAGTGGAAGGTGTCCCTGCCCATGGCACTGGATAATCTTTGAGTTCCCTTCCAACCCAAACCATTCCATGATTCCATGAAAAGCAGAGTCCTCACTGCAGAGATGGAACATTTTCTACATCAGACCCTTCAGAACATCCTGAACCCCCTTGAGACCGCTGAAATCCTCAGCCTGTGGTATCCAAGAGCTCCCAGGCCAGCTGTGAATTCAGGTCGTTCAACTCCTGCGTGGCAGGGAGGGAAGGTGGGTGTGGAAAACCACAAATAGGCTGAGATTAAAAGAGCTCCTTTGGAATCAAACCCCAGTTTGTGTACTCTGCAGCAAAAATGGAGATTTTTGTATCCAGCAGCACCAAGTGGAGCATGGCAAATCTCCCCCCAGGAATTCTGCTCTGCTTCTCCACCCCAATAACAACCCTGGTTTCGCTCTCCTGGCTCTGTCTGCCATGTAATGAGGTGATGGTTGAAGGATTCCAGCTGTAATGGACCAACAGCCTCCAAATTCCCTCGAAACATCTTTCCCTTAAATACCTCCCCTCTTCCAGCCACTGAGATGCTGAAATTCCTGCATTTCCCCAGAAGGAGCCGTTTGTCATCCTCACAAAGGGATGTCACCCATCTTGTTGATGTTTATTGAAACTTTGGATCATCTCTGGCTCAGAGATGTATTTTTAGCTCTGTACTTTTTGAAATGTGAAAGTGTTGTTGGCCCCCAGTCAGGGAACAGCAGGGTTAATGTAGAGCCTGGAGGAGCTCTCCCATCTGTTCCAGCTTCCATCCAACCATGGAGTTTTACGAGAGCTCTCCAGGAGGGCTTGGAGTTCTCTGTTTTGTAGTATTCCCTAAAAAAATTAGCTTGGAAAGCTGCCTGTGCCAAACAGGAGGAGGTAGAGTCTTCGAGGAGACAAAGGAACTTGGAAACACCAGATTTCTTTCAGGAATTCTGTTTATTTTGATTGACATTGAAATTAGAGACGGAACAGATGGAGCAAGGGTACAGCAGGATGAGCTGAGCTGAGGCTTTGACACTCTAATGAGGAATTAGGAGGCAGAAGCTGCTGGTTGGGTTCTTCCTTGGGGTTTATTAATGTTTTATTGCCCTGATACTTCTGCCAATAGCAACACATCCCTGACCAGGCTGATCCCAACCTATCCCTAACCAGGCTGATCCCAACCTATCCCTAACCAGGCTGACCACAACCCACCCCTAACCAGGCTGATCCCAACCTATCCCTAACCAGGCTGATCCCAACCCATCCATAACCATCCCTGACCAGGCTGATCCCAACACATCCATAACCAGGCTGATCCCAACCAATCCCTGACCAGGCTGACCACAACCCATCCCTAACCAGGCTGATCCCAGCTCATCCCTAACCAGGCTGATCCAAACTCATCCCTGACCAGGCTGATCCCAACCCATCCCTGACCAGGCTGATCCCAACTCATCCATAACCAGGCCAGCCCAGCCATACAGACAAGACAGATCACCAAGACTTGGTAAATTGTGTTTATGCCAGCTCCTGAAATTCCCAGGCATATACCCTGATTATTTTGTGGATTTGTGTGGTAGAAGGTGGATATTTTGTGACTTTGGAAGATGGGATGGGGGTTAAAGCTGGGAATTGAGGGGATGCCACAAACTCTCGGCTGATCTTTTCCTCAATCTGTGACCAGAGTCGTGTGAACACAACCAGAGCTGTGTCCATCACCAGGACACTCCTCTCTTCAGGGCTGTGTTTGTGAAGGGGGCCTTGATTAGGCAGCTTTGGCACCAACACAAATGTTTGCACTAATTAGTTATGGGTTAATGGTTGGGCTTGATGATGTTAAGGGGTTTTTCCAACCTGATTCCCTCATTCTGGTATGGGCTTGGATTTTGCACGTGGCTGTGGCTGCAGGGAGATGAAGTGTGAAATGCTCCATGCATCCATGGATGCATTAATTTAATCTATTCAATATATTCAATACATTCTTTGGACAAAGAGTTCCCAGTTTAGTTTTTATCTCAGTCTTTCTCCACCTCCACCAGCATTAAAGTCACAGAATTGAAGGAAACAGAGTAATTGAAATCCTACCCTGCTAATACACATGGGCAGCCATTTGGAAATGGAGATGTTATTGCAGAAACCTAATTAAATAATTTTCTCCACTTGCCCCCCAGCTATGAAACAACCATGACGTGTGGCGACTTTTCTCCAAGCAGCCACCGTGAAATCTGCACAAATTTTCCATCAAAAATGGACAGCTGTGCCCATCAAACCAACGAGTGCTGGGGCAGTTAGACCTGGGCAGCCTCATTAAGTGCATTTTTTGGGTGGAGTGGGAGGGATTTGTTCTCCTGAGCCTGCGCCTCAAACTTCCCATGGAGAAAAAGAGCTACAAATTCTCTTTTTTCTCATTGAAGAAAGAATTCCCTTTCTCAATGGAGATAGAATTCCTCTTCCCAATTAAATTGTTGGTTGGTAAGGTCCTGGGCTTTTCCTTGGAGCAAACCAAAGCTGGTTTTGAGAAGTTCCCATTAATTTCCCTCTTAACTTGCTGGAGGTTGTCTAACAAGAACCAGAGAGGTGTAAAAATGGGCTGGAAAGGGGTAAGATCATGGGTGTAAATGAGGGAGGGAATCATGGAATGGTTTGGGTTGGAAAGGACCTTAAATCCCACCCAGTGCCACCCCAGCCATGGCAGGGACACCTCCCACTGTCCCAGGTGCTCCAGCCTGGCCTTGGGCACTGCCAGGGATCCAGGAGCAGCCACAGCTCCTCTGGGAATTCCATCCCAGCCCCTCTCACCCTCCCAGTGAAGAATTCCTTCCCAATATCCCATCCAGCTCTGCCCTCTGGCAGTGGGAAGCCATTCCCACTTGTCCTATCCCAAGTCTGGACCCCACAACCCAAAATCCCCTCTTAGAGTTCAAAGTTTCACATTCACAACATGAAAACATCAAAGCTGTTTTACTTAAGAATATGTGGAACTGGAACGCTCTGCAGTTAATGGACATCCTGGTGGGAGGAAACAGGAGGAATGAGGCAGGTCCAGAAGGAGTTAAACTGCACCTGAGCAGGTCGGGCAGCTCAGTACGTGTGTGTCCTGTGAAATTAGGATTTGTTTTATTTTGTGCACGTGCAATGTCTCATTTCTCATTGTTCCCTTCTTTTCCTGCGCTGTCTCGTGCCCCTCAGCTGGTTTGGTTGGGAGCTCCCCGTTCCTGAGAGCCATCCCCTGGGAACAGAGGAGACAGGGGTGGTGTTCTCTCCTTTCCAGTCTTTCCCTGGCATCGTGTGTGTCACCTGGCACCTGGTGACAGTGCTCTGTGTCCTGGCACACCCTGAATTGCTGAGGTGCCCTCTTTTCCCCCGTTTCCCCCAGCCCTCCACTCCTCACCAAGCAGTTTTCCACCTGGATGAGGGAAAAGGCTCTCAAAATCTCTCATCAGAGGCAGAACCACCCCAGCATAATTGGAGGGACTGGAGAAGGATCATTTTGTGTTTCTTTTCTCCCTAATTTACTGACAACTGTGGCAGCCAGGGCTGGGAGTTGAATCACCTCCCTGAGACTCCACGTTTAAATGATATTTTTATTATTTCCCATTAATCTGTCCAAGACAGGGGAGGAGGCCTTCAAAGTTTCACAGACAGAGCAGAACACCCAGGGGCCCGTGATTTTCAGCGGGAAACGAGCATTTAACTGCTCCTTTGTGCCTTTGAAAGCCTTCTCTGCTCAGGTTCTCCCCATGGAGGAACCAGCCCTGGTGTGGTTTAGTCCTCGTTACCTTAATTCGAGGAGAAAAATCCTTCCAAAGGTGACTTGATGTGGTTCATCCCCGTCCACGTGGGGGGGATGGTTCTGATCATCGAGGCTGTTTAATGTGTCTGACAAAAGCATCACAAGGCCCAAGAGTGGGAACCTGAAAGCAGCCAAGTTCAGGCCAGACATGGAATTTATATTTTAAACAGTGCGAGTTGTTAACCCCGGAAATAACTTGACAGATTCTCTCTCTCTGAGTTAAATTGATGGTGGCTGATGCTCCCGGCACAGGGGGACGGGACCGGGCCCAGCCTCGTCACGTTAATTATCCCAAACTGATGCTGCATGTTTGGAGCTACGGGGCTTCTGGGACAGGAGCTGGATCTTCCCTGTGCTGTTCTTTTGGATGAATCCGATTTTTCAGGGCTAATTAGGCTGTGCCTGAGACAGCACTTCATTGCTCCGTGCAGCCGGTGAAAGTTGAGGTCAAGAGGATCGAAAAGAAGTTGGATCATGACGTGAGCGTTTCCTGCTGCCGCTGTTATAAACACCAGAAAAAGCAGGATTATTACCAGATCTTGGGGCTTTTTACATTTTTATGTGCCTCTTGAAGATCTCTGTTCTCTTCTGATGCCCTAAAAAGCAAAGTGAACTTTGTTGAAACCCCTCCCATGCTGCAGAAGCAGAGTAAATCCAGCTGTGCTTGTTGTTCCCTGCACTGAGCACCATGTCAGCCTCATTTCCTCCCTCTGCCTCAGCCCAGCTCCAGGGACATCTTTTGGAAAAATCACTTTGTGCTGCTCTGTGTGACACTCCAAACTTGCAGCCACTGTGGCCAAATCATTATTTCAAGGACAAAGGGGGCTGAACTTGCCATTGGCTTAAGACTCTGCTGGCATTTCACTGCCAACCCTGGTCTTCAATAGGAACTTATCTCTGTGAGACTCCAGATTTTAATGGAATTCATGTCACAGCTGTAATAGGGTCAAGCTCAGCCTGTCCCAGCACTGCCAGCAAGGTTTAGTTTGTTTATTTTTATTTTCACAGCCACCAAAGCCTCAAATAGAGCTTCTCTGACGTGACCTCCATGGGGAAGGTGATGGGGCCTTGGAAAGGGAAACTAAAGCAAGGTTCCTACAAGAAACTCCTTCCGCAGTTCCCTGCTAGTCCCAGCCCCAGCAGCAAGGTGGGAATTCGGTGAGGGGTAAAACACAGAAAGGTTGGTGCTGGCTTTGCTCCTGGCAGCAGATCAGAGTTTTCCAGGTGGATTCACCCAGGGGTGAGAGCTGCCTCTGAACTTAATGAATCGTGGAATCATTAGGGTTGGGAAAGACTTTTAAGATCCTTGGAAGTGTTCAAGGTTGGACACATCTGGAGCAACCTGGCCTAGTGGAAGGTTCACCCCATGGCAGAGAGTGAACTGGGTGATTTTTAAAGTCCCTTCCAACCCAACCCATTCCATGATTCCATTCTATGACATTATGGCTGACCCTCTGTCCAGTTTAGTTCAAGTATTATTTGTTCTAGCTGTGTATATTGTTCTTTTTTTGGTGTTGCATATAAAACTGTCAGTGCCTGTTTGTACACTTTGCATGCTTGGCCTCAGGCCAGGAAGAAGCTTCTGGTCCCTCCTGAGTTGGTATCTTTAAATTTGCAAGGAGGAACAAACCCCCCCAAGGTCTGGGAGTGCAGGCGCTTGCCCAGGGCTGTTTTCTGTCACAAATGGATTTGTGCAGCACATCCTGGTGCTCAGCTCCCCGCAGACACCACGGCAGCAAAAGGGGAAGAAACCATTTCCAAATCCTCAAATATTCCCTCCTGCAGCACCTGTCTGTGTTTTGAAAGACAAAAGGTGCACGAGAGGTCACGGAGCTGCTGCAGTTCAATTGAAGATGTCTTGTCAGTTGATCGAGGCAAGGTTTCAAACCTCTGCCATTAAAAAGGCACCAGTTAGACAGGATGGAACAGCCAGAAGCTGGATGTGGGCAGCTGCAATGCTTTGGGAATGTTTGCAGGATCGGGGGCACTGTTTTGCTGTTTGTTGGGTTGGGTTAGGAAGATTGGTTGGGTTGGAAAGAATTGATGGGCTTGGAAAGAATGGATGGGTTGGAAAAGTGATTGGGTTGGAAAGGGTGGATGGGTTGGAAAGGGTGGATGGGTTGGAAAAGTGATTGGATTGGAAAAGTGATTGGGTTGGAAAGGTGATTGGGTTGGAAAGGTGATTGGGTTGGAGAGAATGGATGGGTTGGTGATGATGGTTGGGTTGAGAAGAATGGCTGAGTTGGAAAGGGTGGTTGGGTTGGAGGTGTTTGAGCTGGAAAGGATTGTTGGATTGCAAAGGGTGGTTGGACTGGAAAAGGTGGCTGGATGGGTTGAAGAGGGTGGAGGGGTTGCAAAGGGTGGAGGGGTGGAAAAGAGTGGATGGGTGAGAAAGGGTGGATGGATTGAAGAGGGTGGATGGGTTGGAAAAGATGTTAGAGTTGGAAAAGATGTTTGGATTCAAAGGATGCAGGATGAGTTTCCTAAAGAGTGATGAGCCCCATGATCCTGAGCCAGGAAATATTCCAACTGAGTTTATCTTCAGGTAGCTGAGCAGATTGAATTGGGAAAGTCACCTCCAAGACTGTGCGAGGGGAGTGAAGATCTCAAAGGGCCAACTCTGCTGCCACGTCAGGATGGGATGTCTTTGTGGTGATGTGGGAGGGTCTCTCCCCCTGTCTGAACTTTGCCTCCCACCTGGATCATCCGAACCCCTCCAAACTCGGCCAGGCTTTGTTTGCTGAGCAGGAAGCTGGGATTTGATAAAGCCCAAGTGACACTGGGTGGGACACCAAGGCAGAGCCAAGACACGTCGTCAGCGGTGTTTGCCTGGCAGGAGAGTCTCAGTGGGCTGTGATTAATAACAACTCCTGTTACCACTCTTATCTCTCAACCAAGGATATGCAAATATTCACTGATGGAGAAATTCCCTGCACTCACCGCCACGGCGGCTCCTTGTTTGTTTTTGTGTCGTGCAAGAACTTCTGAAGGTCACATTTCGACAACTCAAGGCTTGAGGGAATGTTCTGCACATCAGAGAGCAGAACTTGAGTGGCTGGAAGAGAAAAACACCAGCCTGGAAATGCCAGAATGGAGAGGGAAGGGAAGGGAAGGGAAGGGAAGGGAAGGGAAGGGAAGGGAAGGGAAGGGAAGGGAAGGGACGGGACGGGAAG